>VZSF01004739.1:397141-590581 GCA_013398295.1 Chionis minor | reverse complement strand
GATCTACACAGCCCATAATGTTGTAGTAGTTTCTTCACCAATGTAAGATTCATTCCAATGGGTGTAGACAATAAATCTTGACTCAAGGTGTAATTAGATTGTAACAACTGATAAGATATAACAGAAACCGAATAATTGCAGTCACATCCCATAACTTTAGTAAAATTACAAACACAAACATTTGTATCAATCTACAGTAATGTTATCTACGAATACAAAAATCACAAAGGGTTGTCATACAAACAGCCCTCACTGCAAAAAATCCCTCCACCAGCCAGGAACTCAGCTTACACTCTCCTCTCTTTCTAGCCTTCTATTCCCGTTATCAAAGCTGGAAAATCCCTGAGCATAACTGGTTCACACATTTAATTGATTGTGATAATTCTTAGAATGCTGGATTCATCTTGGACAGTAAATCCATGTAGTTGGATTACTATACTTAATATAAGTGTCAAGAAGATCAAGTGGTTGCAACTAGGAAAAAAATATAGAATATTGAAATGCCTCAGCCAAGAAATAACAGAATGAGAAAGATCCATGGAGGCACCCATAAGGCTCAATAAGCTCTGATGGTTCAGCCAACACTGAGTTTAAAAAGAGATACCTCTTAACTGTTAAGTGCTGCAGAGAAAGAGACAAAATTACAGTATAATAAAACATTTCATTTGATATCAAAGTGAAGCTTTATCCAGGAAGTGCACTAATAGTATTACTCTCTGGAGTGAAAGGTGGGGCATAAAATAAAACAGACACGAGAAGGCTGTAGGCAGAACAGGTGAGAATTCTTCAAAAGATGGCAAGTGCCAAGTGGAACATTTTAAAATCACATGTGAGTGTTTGAAAAATATTAAGGTCTGAAATCATGGGACAGGAATAGCTACAGAGAGATTAGGAAGAAGCCTAGAAAAAATTGAGGGCACACCAGCCCCAGAATAATCACTGAAAGGAGGGCAGCGTGCTATATGAGAAACGTGCCCACAGTGCCCTGAACAGTGCAGTAAGTCCCAGCCAAGCATGAATGGATACGCTGCACTGACACACTGGGACAAAAAGGTTTAGAGATGATCACAGCGTATGCTTCCCAAATGAAAACCTTCATAGCAGCAGTCAGCTGAGTGCAAGAAGGCATTCCTGTGCCCTCGAGCCCATTAACCTCTGCTTGACAAGTTGTGGCAGTGACTCTGACCGCTTGCCTGGCTCAGACCTGTTTGCTAGGAGAAAGGTGGAAGAAGAATACTTTCATGTCCTCTAAAATATAAGGTGCTAGATATAAGTTTATACAAAAGTTATGAATGCTCATTATAACTATTCTTTTTATACCATAGCACTTGTCATTTAATAGCAAGCTGTCAAACTGAGATGTCACAAAATATAGACAACAAATACTCTGGTATAAAACTGAATTTGCATCAATTACATCTGACAAAGAATGGAATGAGCAACGTATTTTTGGCAGGCAAGTAATTAGTGAGAAGTGGTTTTGACAAAAAGACTTTTACAGCTCAAACAATTAAACTGTTCAGTGTTGCTCTAACTGAGCTGAAAGAAATGATCTTTTCCCATGTCTTGCCTTCAAAGCTATAAGAAATCTGCAGCACAGCAATATTACACAGCTCCTCAGCTCACACACCTGGAGTGCTGTTGTACAGACCGTGCCTTGATTTTCTTGTTTTCTTGCCTTTGTTACTATGTCCTGCCACCATGGCCCCACTTTGCGTGTTAGGTTCAAATTTTTTGTTTCTATTTGCAAGCTTATGCCAGATAGCTTTTTCTGTGCCAGCATTTCCACTGGCGTGACTCTTCTGTTACTCTCAGAGGGATTTTAAGATGAAAGCTCTTGGGGTGGAGGAACTCCACATAATGAAAGGCATACAAGTACTTGGCATAGATTCCAAACCAGAGGAATGCAAGTTAAGTAAGTATCATAAATTTTTCGGGTGTAAAGATGAAATGTTTAACACATTTTCCCCTTTCACCACTAAATGTCAACACAAAATACTTAACATCTTTTCCATTCATTTCATTTCAATACATTGTCTTCTTGAAAGCACACATCCTAGAAACAGACTCATTTCAGTATAACACATAGCAGGATAAAGTTCAGACTCTCTAGCGCCATAAGACTTTGACTCTGGTAACTGCTGTAAAGATTTTCATAACTGAAATGTATGTTGGCTTGCACGGCCCCTGGTGATAATGAATGGATTGATGCTGGCAGACACACTTTCTGCAGGTTTGAATTTTGCGTCAGTTTATTTGCTTACCCTGACTTGCATTGTTCTGAAGTCATGGACTTGAGAAGAGCTTGTCTGAACAAGAATGTGCTATGTGAGTTAGTTGAGTCAGCTTATAAACCCACAATGTTAAACTGTGCAAAAGGGCGCGTTGAAACAGGTGGTTTGGTTTTTGGTTTTGCTTTGTTTTTTTTCTTTAATATATCACAGTTAATCACTTCAACATTTGCTCAGTGCAATGCTCTGGGAAAAGATGAGTTGTCATCCTGATCCTGGAATGAACACATAAGATATTCTTATGTAGAAACAATGGAAGTGAATTGCCTGTAACACTTGCTACTAAAATATGGTGCTCAGTTCTGGTATCTGTATAAAACAGAAATTAATAGAAAGGAGCGTTCAATCAACCGGTTATATAGATTAGGCAGAAGAGAAGCTATGTGAATCTTATAGAATTCAATGTGCTTTTTTTCAATCAGTAAGTCTGCATAGAGTTTTATTGTAAGTAGATGTCTTTGAATATGGAGATACAAGATATGTTAATGTAGGGCAAGGGAGAAGGCTGGGCTTTTTGATTTCAACAGAAGCCTAGGGCTGCAGAGTGATGTAATGATCTTGCTGGCTATTGGAATCCCTTAGACAAATTTATCACTCATTGGAAAGAGGATAAGATGGTTCTTGCATTGGTATGTATGGAGGATATGAGCAGCTGTGCTCATTCCCTTTCTTCACAAGTTCTGAATGTGGATGAAACTCTTCTGTCTCCACATTGAAATATTGACAACAATTAATTGTCATGTGCCTGAAGAAATCCTTCTTCCTCTCATGCTTAACTCGGTTTCTGGCAGTTTTGTTTTTCTTTCTCTGAAACATCCAAGATAACTTAGATTTGTAGATAGCAAATGGAATCATATGATCACCTAGGTTGGAAGACACCTTTAAGATCATAGACTCCAACCATAAACATCACAATACCAAAACCACCACTAAACCATGACCCTAAGCACTATGTCTACCTGTCTTTTAAATACCTCCAGGGATGGCCATTCCACCACTTCCCTGGGCAGCCTGTTCCAATATTTGATAACCCTTTTGTTGAAGAAATTTTTCCTAATATGCATCCTAAGCCTCCACTGGCACAACTTAAGGCCATTTCCTCTTGTCCTATCACTTGTTACTTGGGAGAAGAGACCAACCCCCACCTGGCTACAACCTCCTCTCAGGTAGTTGTAGAGAGTGATAAGGTCTCCCCTCAGCCTCCCTTTCTCCAGGCTGAACAACCCTAGTTCCCTCAGCTGCTCCTCATAATACCTGTTCTCTAGACCCTTCACCAGCTTTGTAGCCCTTCTCTGGACACACTCCAGTATCTCAATGTCTTTCTTGACATTGAATAGGGCAAGCAAACTGAGAGATAGTACAGAGGCCCCTCTCAAAGGTCTTCATCGTATGCCTTACTAGTATGTTCCCAGTGATCTTGAATGCCTGAGCTAGGGGTTTTTCCACAGGTCAGACTACCAGGCACTTTAAAAAATATTTTAGCTCACTTTCTGAAGAAAACAAGGTTTACATAGTCATGTCTGCGTTTGTCTCCAATAAGCTCAGAAGTTTTGGTCTAATTTCAGTGAAATGACAGGAAAATCATAGTGTCAGAGACATTAGGCTTCTGTGGGTTTTGGGCACTTGAGGTAATGCAGTGTCAGAAGTTGCACTGACTGGTGAGAACTTTCTCTGTGGCAGATATTGTAGCAGACACCGAGGAATCCATCCAAGAGATACACAGTTCCAAAAACCTTTAGAGCCATGATCCATGGAGCTACTTATTTGCTCTTGACTTTTTATATGGTATCTTTTCTGGGATTATCTTGGTATATCTCAAGTAAATTCCTGATCTTGCAAGGCTTTCAGATCTCATCTTTCCTGTTCTCTACCAACAGCATGGCCAGTCCTTTTTAAGGACTAACATTCTTGCTTTACCTGGAAGCTTTAGACATGTTACAGGTCGTCTCTGTAATATGTAATTTACTGGCATATGAAGGAGTCAGGTCTGATGATCTGGTATTGTCCTCAGGCTTTCTTTAGTTTGAAACAAAAGCTCCCCTAGGCAGTTTACTCTGGCCCTGCCCCATTGGTTATACAATAGAACTTTCTCATGTAGTTAACAAAGCCTGTTCTTAGAGTAATATCCATCTTGTGATCCTGAAGTACAATAAACATAAAAATCTATTTTCCCAATGCAAAAGGCTTTATGAGGATTAATTTTTTTCAAATGGAAGTTTCTCTATCGTGTCTCAAAGGTTGCAGCACTTAAAAGAAGGTGCTATATTCTAGAAAGGTTTGGATCTATCAAGGCAAATTCCCTAATGGTAACTAAAGACATCGGTTAGTACCATGTCTAAAACTGAGGGGACAAAATAACTGTGTTAGTCACACAAGGTGCTGCTTTTGATTAATCAGCTGAGGTCTGTTTGGTTATTATGGCTTAATAGACTCATAACTTTTGAATCTCATGACAGAAATATTTGTTTTTGCAAAACATGCTAAGCTGATCAGAACATCTAATTTTCACTGTTTAAAAAATGTTATTTTCTTTTTAGAAAAGAAAATGAGTGAGAAAATGTCAATAGATATGTTCCAGAAAATGAACACCTAATGTGTTACATCAAATCTTCTCTGGATCCTAGTAATACTAGTAAGTTGTTCAACCTCAGTGCAATGACAAAACAAATCATTGTCCATTCATTTGTATATTATCTTCAAAATCAGTGCAATGAAATGTCATGCCAAACCTACCATATAAATTCTCAGGAGAAAATCAACGTAACACATGGGCTACAAAAGTTACTAATGTCATAGAAAAAACATCACGTGATCCTATCACTACAAAAATCTTGGTAACAATTTTTGATGCCAAATATCTGAAAAATGCTATAATTCTCCTTCCTCAAAGTGGAGTAGTATTCAGAAAAAAACTGTTTTCATCTTTTCTCTGCTTGCTAGCTCTGGGACTCCATTTTGATACTAAATCTGAGTCTTTTTCCAACACCCACTGATTTAAGAAAGGATTCCATGTAGATGGTGTAAAAACCCATTTTCTTTTATCTGTGGTAATACATAATACATTTTATGGGTAGCCTCTTTTCTTTGCATGATTTCACTAAAGATTTCCAAGAGTAGGTATGACTGAGTAGTGCACAAAAATTTCTGCTGGTGGCCACAGAGTAAAACAAGAACTGTCTAAACTGGCTCAATAGATAAGTTTGGCAATCAATAAAAGTACAACAAGGAAAAGATTTTCCTTTCAATTTGTAATACGTGTTTCAGGGTTTAGTGTATGTTTTGGGGGGGGTTCAGTTTCATGTAACATTTTCATATAGAAATTAGGATTACAGAGAAAATGAGTGTTTCAGTACATACACCTTGTTGAAGGTACTGAGAAATAGTTTTGGATTTTCCCCAAGTGCAATGAATATTTTAAAAAGAAATACACATTTGTGAAAAGAATTAAAGCAAAGAGGGCTACCCATATCCCACACAAATGTATAGCCTGTGCTTCCTCTACACATGGTACTTCCTCTGACACGTGAGAAGCTGACAACTGGAAAAGGAGTGTCACACAAATAACTTCATCAGAAAAGAATAGCCTGCACTAGCATTCCTTTCAAGTCGTGTGCCTGTCGAAAAGCAGAAAGAAAAGGTTCACTGAATATTCATTTTAGTTTTTTGTAACTGTCAACAGAGGTCTGCTCTTCCCTAAGATCTTAAGCATACCTGATTCTGAAAAGGGATGGCTGAATGAGGTCTTACCCTATATTCTTTTTATAGGCGTCAGCAGGTCATCAAGCAAGAATTTTCAGTTAAGGGAGGCAAAGGCAAATAATAGTTCACCACAGAGATTGTTCCCAGCTCTGCATGATGTGTGCACCTTTGCTTCTGCAGAACACTAACTCTATGTGAAGTGGTAACACCAAGAATTCCTTTACAAGAATTGACACAGGCATCTCAAAGCATTCATCTGTACCCTTGTGCTGGCTCCGCAGGTTTTCTATGTAGGTCACCATGTAATGTTTTACTGGCTCCACGGACCACTTCGTGTCAGAAAGTGACAATGACTGCTCCAGTTAGAATTTTAAATGTGGAGGTAGGAAGTTAGAAGTTGAGACTACCCAAAAGAGAAGGGACTTGCTACATATGATAGGAAAATGGTAGCAGGCTTTTAGCCATGTGTTGGAGGTAAAGTTTTTCTTAGAATTAGCCAACAGGATGGGACAGGATGTTGTCAGATTGCACGTTGCAGCTCCATTAGTGTCTGCTTAATTTTTAAACAAAGAGAGAGGAAAAAAGCCCACAAAGCTTGGTCTTTTCTGGAAGCCTAACACAACCAGCTGCAATATAAATTAATTAGCAGGTGATTCTTACTGAGTTTTGTTTGTAATGAAAAAAGTCACAGTGCCAATATCTCTCTTATATGACTGGAGCTACTGATATATGACAGATTAACTTTTTTATTCCTAAATCCCTCTGCCATTTACGTAGGAAAGCAATTTCAGAGTGCTTCAAGCAGGGTCTTCAGGAGACTTGAATTACAGCTCATAGCACTGTAATTAAGACTTGGAGTTGGGAGTTTGCTTTTTACTTGATTCTGTGTTTAACTGTCAGATTAAGCTGTTGTTAAATTCCTTTCCTAGGTTTTAGAGCTCAGAAGAATTTTCTTCAAGTGCAATTAAAGGATCTCTGTTAAATGTTCAGACTTATCCAGCTTCTCACTCTTGGCCATACCACTCCTGAAACTGTAAGAAATTTTGAAAAAACCCTACCATTTGGGCTGAGATACCAGGTATCTTTTAGAAAGGCTGCTCTTTGCCTTCTGAAATTTCAAGGACTAAATGGAAATATTTCCTCCATGGAGAACTGGCAGAGCTGTTCCCTGGTCCTCCTCCTGCATGGAATATGGGCAGACATCTTTTCTTCAATGGTCTTTAGAAGAACACGTCCCTTATAAAAATCTTCATCAGACCCAGGGACTACCCCATGAAAGCAGCGGAAAGCAGACCATTTTAATATGTTGTTGTGGGGTACCAATGCTATTTTATGTTTGACAAGCAGGTTGGGGAACAGAAAGATGAGAGTGAAACAATCCCAAGCAGGGAGTATGTACTTTTGAAATATTTTCCCTTTGTGTTCCCAGCTGAGTCTTTTGGAGATGGGGTAACTGATATGGGTCACAGTACTGAGCATCTAGCAGCTGAGCATGACAAGGACATAATACACCTAGCCTAAGTCCTCCTTGTTTCCTGTATAGAATAGTTACAGCTCAGGACAGAAAAGCCATCATTGCACTTGGAAGAATACATTAATGGGGAAAAAAAAAAAGAGAGAGAAAAAAATCAGGATTCCTGTTATGAAGTATAACATCTGTTTCTTCTAGTGAGAGGAAAAAAAAGGTCTTCTAGAGATCAAAAAAACCTGATCAACACAGTAATTATTCTTTTTCTCATGGCTTCACATAGGAGATTTGTCACTTACATATTAAATTTTAAAAGAAAAACAATGCTGGATTGCATTTATAATATCTATATGGTCATTATGTTAGGAAAGGATCTGACTTGTGTAGATTAATCCTGAGCTCCTTTAATAAATTACTTGAAGCAGAGTTTATGCCATTCTGCTTGAGGGCTTCTGGGAGTGAAACTCCCAGAGTTTTCATGTCCTCAGGGTATCATGGGTTTTACTTTTCTGAAAAGTAAAGGAAAAGATAATTTAGAAAGTGTTAGATCAGGTTTCTGAAGGGCAGTTCTGGTACAGTACCTGTCTTGCTGAGATCTACATATTTGTTACCCTGATTCTATTAATTAAGCTCTGAAAATATGCTTATCTACTTGAAGCAAATGCTGTGACACAGAATTTTGTGGAAAAAGTTGATATTCTAGAAGATAAAGCACAGCAGGACTCTGGAACTCACAGGAAGGAGTAATTCAGACAAGAGGGGATGGAGAGGGAAATGTAAGAACCTCAAGACCTGTGCTAAAATGGTGAAAATTAAGATTATTAAGATTATAACAGAGCATAATAGAATGCCCTCTTAACCTTCCTTTTTAAATACCTCCTTCATTTTCACAACAGTAGTCTTTTTTCCACAAGGCAACTTAAACTTTCATCATTAAATGACTTTTCTATATCATACTACTGAAAAACAGTTCAAAGCCAACAGTGTCAGAGAGCATTACGTCCATGTGTGAAACAGAAATGAAGATAAACTGGTGTTACTCAAGAAATCTTCCCTATTTCCCTCAGCTGTTGTATTTAATGTGTATTAATTTTTAGAAGACAGCTCCAGGAGAACTGTTTTCTTAAAAATCAAATTGATGCGTAAACTTGTGACCCTTGTCTTTACTACCGTCTTAAAATCCTCTGAGGTTCTTGCCAGATGGAACACATATTTTGCTATTAGCAAGAACTCAATTGAACAAAGAAGAAAAATAAATCGGTGACCAAAAAAAAAAATCTCTGTAGGATATAATCAGCAGTGAAGTAACAAAGAAAATTATAGCTAATTTAGAGCGACAGCTAGGCAGAATGAAGTGAACTTTTTTAGACAAGATGTTGGGCTAGATCCTTAGAGAATGTAAATAAGCATAACCTTTCCCTTTTTTACGAGACAAAGTCAATAATTTTATTTTAAAAGGCAGTTAAAAGAGACGGGTCTTCAGATTCTCAGAAGCACAAAAGATCAATATAAACAGGTCTCACTCCTACTGTCTTCATCTTGGAAAGTTGCAAAGGATAAAACTGGCCTGCAAATAATTCCGATCAGCTTGATTGTTCTGAAGCCTCTGGTTTCTGTTAGGGTTTTTGTCATTCATTCAGGCACCATGAAAGTCGTTTCATCACATTATTTCTGAATTGTCATCACTCTTCTATTTCAAAGGTAGCACAGAAACAGCACGGTGATCATTAGAAGTGCGGAAGATATTTACAGAGTTATTTTATGACCTGCTGTCATTTTATGAGTCTGCTGTACAGCATCAAACTTCTCTGTAACGTGATATACTTTCCAGCCTCTGGACAAGGAAAAGTCAAAGGATTCACTGAGTCTGAGAACCTTAACCTAGAATACATTGTGATATTCAAGACGGAGTATAAAGAACAGCAGTTTCTGGGAGGAAAATAGAGAGTCCTCTAGACCCTGTATTCTGCTTTCTCCTTACCCAGAGAGAACAGGCGTTTCAATGAATAGAAGGAAGATATTTGGATGAACATTAGCCACCTGCCTGAAGACAGATTTCCTGCTGAAGAGATTAGAAAGTAAGATACTAATTTGCTGGAAATCTTCTTGATCCTCTCCGGTATGGAGTTTATATAGCTGGCACCAGGCTTCAAAGGACTGCCTTTCTCCAGATGATTTAATGTAGTCCGTGTAAACTGTTTTCTCTGAATGCAGGCTCGACTGAACTGACTGTATGTCTTCCATAGAGTATATTCATGGAAACCTGTCACCCTTGAAAACATAGCTAAGGCAACACACATTTCCAGAGAGTAGGAATGTAGAGCAGTAATACTGTTCACAGAGTATCACTTGCCAAGATGTCTGAGCTTGTATCAGCACGATATTGCGTGTGAAATTACATCTCTAGTGCTAATCTGCCCATGCTCAAGTGCAAGAGGGTGTGGACCTTAAGCGCAGTTACAGGTTCATCACAAGAACTCGCAGCCTTCACATGCACTCCACCTGGGCCCTTCACATGTCCATGTGAAGGTCCACTCTGCACAATTTGCAGCTGGCAGATGTTGGGAAGTTTCCTACTGCTTCTTAGCTACTAGACATTGCTTCCTGACAGACATCTGTTGTCCGAAGGTCTTCATACCAAGGGATAGTATAAGAGGATAGTATCATTCACGTTCAACTTATCTCTTTGCTTTTGCCCTAAAAAAGGCTATGACATCATTGCCCGGTACAGTGGAAGGGTAGGTAAACAGCCACTCAAATGAGAGTTACTGCTTCTCCTCTCAGATTTGATACCTGACTAAAAATAGGGCTGGACTTGCCATTCACTGACCTCTCCGATGTGGGCACAAAACTTACATTTTAATGAAGTTAGTACTAGTACATTTCAACTAGTAAATGAATTGGGTCAAGATCTCAGTCAGAGAGGCTTGTAGACCCAAAGTCTGTGCCGACTTCGGAGATCAGATAGCCAGTCTGTTTCTAGGAGCATTTGGCAATAGCTTATAGAAGCAATTACTGTATCATAAAAGAATGCTAGATAAATAAATAAATATAGTTTTTTACTAATGTATAATATGTTCTTTGTCATTTCCTTAGAGATAGAAGGCTGCTTCTTACTACTTGTTTAATTTCAAAAAAAATAATAGGAAATACAGGATTAATGTAGTTTACAACTCACTTTTTCAGACTACGGATGCAGTTGCAGTCGGGTAAGTACCACTATTGCCAGAGAAACTACCAGCTTAAGGACAATGGGAGATAATTCAGTGCCCTCCGGCTGGTATATTGGTATGGGGGTTCTGTGTTGTTTGTTTTTTTAAACAGGACATCAGTGAAAGTCAGATTTGTTCTAGAAGCAGAGGAATTTGAATGCTAATGAGCTGTTAGGAAAAAAAAGTTCATTTTTTTGTTGTAAAAAATTTGTGACTTGTCTCCATAGTATATAAATGCAATGAAAAAAAATTGATGTGATTTTATAAATATCAATAAGAATGAGTCAGTCAATTATGCCTACAAGGGGTCTACTTATAAAATGCACAATATATAAAGAGCAAAATGAGGACTTCAATCAAGGAATGACTGAAATTAGGCTATACTCTGAGTTGTCCATGGCAGAAAATTAATCCTTCCTTCCATTTCAAAAAGAAAAATTTCAGTTTTTTATGTTTGAGCAAATGAAACATCTCATAATTCTACAGTATACAAGACCGGGTGGAAACGTCTTTGAAAAAGATTGGATCAGATCCACTGCTTTCAGGGAGTCTTGAAGCAGACTCTGTCACATTAAAGACTTGAGCAACTCAAAAATTGTTTTGAATGGAGTTGGATGACAATATACTAAATACCAATCTTCGTTTCTTTTAATAAAATGCAGTGATGTATGTCCTGACATACATATGTTTTCAGGTTTTCACTTAAAGCATTTGAAATTCAGTTGCATAATGTGATTTTAAACATTATAAGATCGTAAACACGTTGGAATAAACAACCCACAAAAACATTTTTTCCAAAAGATTTTGTTTGGTGAAAAATATCTGTTAAATGTAAAAAACAAAAACAAACAAACAAAAAAACCCTGTTAAATTTGAATTGGATCTAGAGTTTCAGATGTCAGCTTAAACAATTCTCAAACTGGGACTAATCTATGAGCCTGCAGTTTATGAAAAAAATGCTAAAAGAAACCAACTAACATCCCTTTACATGCACTTCTTTGTCTGTGGCCGCGTTTTTAATGTTCCAAACCAGTGTCTGTGACCTAACTGCTATTTCTGTTACAAATAATTGCAGTAGCTTCTGCTCTGAATCATGTTCTGGACACTGAAGAAAGAAGGAAATAACAGCTGTTCTGGAAGCAGAGACTTTGTCCACATTCTCCCATCAGCTTGAGATCCTAAGCATTTGGAGGACAAGCCAAAGCCAAATTTTGAACATACACCTTCTGCTGTAGCTGAGTTCTTCAGGTTCTCTTCTTAGGAAAGTTGAAAGTGATTTAGAATCATAGAATCATCAAGGTTGGAAGGGACCTTTAAGATCATCATGTCCAACTGTTAACCTAACACTGACAAACCTACCACTAAACCATGTCCCTCGGCACCATGTCTACCCATCTTTTAAGTATCTCCAGGGATGGGGATTATGGTGATTCCACCACTTCCCTGGGCAGCCTGTTCCAATGTTTGATAACCCTTTTGGTGAAGAAATTTTATCTAATATCCAATCTAAACCTCCCCTGGCACAACTTGTTGCTGTTTCTCTTGTCCTATCGCAGTGCAGGACCTTGTTGAATCTCATACCATTGGCCTCAGTTCATCGATCCCCTTGTCCAGGTCCTTGATGATGTTATTAAACAGAACCAGCCCCAGTACTGAGCCCTGGGGAACACCACTTGTGACCGGCCACCAACTGGATTTAGCTCCATTCACCACAAGTCTTTGGGCCTGGCCATCCAGCCAGTTTTTTACCCAGCAAAGTGTATGCCCATCCAAGGCATGAGTAGCCAGTTTTTCCAGGAGAATGCTGTGGGAAATGGCGTCAAAGGCTTTACTAAAGTCCAGGTAAACAACATCCATGGCCTTTCCCTCATCCGCCAAGTGGGCCACCTTGTCATAGGAGATCATGTAAGTCAAGCAGGACCTGCCTTTCATGAACCATGCTAACTGGGCCTGATGACCTGGTTGTCCTGTATGCACCACGTGATGGCACTCATGATGATCTCTTCTATAACCTTCCCAGGCACCAAAGTCAGACTGATAGGGCTGTAGTTCCTTGGATCCTCCTTCCAGCCCTTCCTGTGGATGCACATTGCATTTGCTACCTTCCAGTCAATTGGGACCTCCCCGGGTTTAGCCAGCACTGCTGATAAATGATGGAAAGTGGCTTGGTCACCACTTCTACCAGCTCCCTCAGTACCCTCGAGTGGACCCATTCGGCTCCATAGACTCAGGTATGTCTAAGTGCTGTAGCAGGTCCCTCACTAGTTAGATTAAGTGGATTATGGATACTAAGCATAGCTCTTTCACACTGGTTCAGTGACTTAAGCTTTCTAAAAGTAATAGTAGACTGTTAGATGTGCTTTCTTTGAGCACATCCTTAATTTTTGTAATTCAATTTTTTACTAATTCAAGTATTTTCTTAGGACTTGGTGATTTTTTTGGGGAATTTTTTGTGAAATCGGAGTCATAATGGAATAAATATTCTAGTTTTTATGTGTTCTTGATATGCGACCCATATGCAGCTCTTTTTGCATATCACAGACTTTTGCTGTGATTTTGTGTTTTTAGAAGAAACATTCAGGCTTAATGTTCAGTACTTTAAAACATTCTGCTGATTAACATGTTTTGCTGTCTATTTATCTGCGCTGTCATGTAGGCACTATACATACAGATACACTGATGAATATTACAGTATGCATGTTTTTATGCATATTATAATATGGGTGTAGCAACACACAGACACACACAATTAATATACTTTATAGACTACTTTTAAAAACTGCATTCTTTACAAACTACTAGCAAAAACCCAAACCATGACATGACATAGGAATTAATTTATCTGAGAACATACTTTTGGGGTTTTTTTCTGGATTATGGAAGAGGATTTTTTAAGTAAGTATAGTCTTTCAAAAATACAAGACAGTACACTTTCATTAATTGTTTAAGAAGTTAGTGACAGAAAAAAAGTAACGCTTGTGTTAAAAAAAACAACACACCCCAAAAAATGGTTCAATGCCATTTCATAGGATCTCCAGATACTAAATAATATTTTTTGCAGGATTGTTCTTTTAGACTTTGTTCTACAGGCTTTAATCAACACATTTGGCAGTGAGGGGAGAGAGCAGTTGTGGGTTTTCCCTTACGTTCCAATTTAAAACCTTTCCAGACATGTAACTGATGGTGTTAAGGTATTTTCAGCACAGCTCCCAGGTGTTCACCGCTGAGTAGAAGCTGGAAGAACAGTAACTGTTCTGTATGAGAAACAGCATTTTCCCCAACAGGTGTTGCCGGGGGCTTGAAGTTCAGTCTTTGTTGAATTAACGAAAATTCATTCCTTTGCATTAGTGATTTGAAGTAATTCTTCATCAATGAAACTAAGTTAGGTGAAATATACAGTCATCCCATATGAGTAAATCCAGAAAGAGAATAATAGTACTCCATATCAATTACTCTCTAACCTTTGTAAATTACTGAGACTGTAATCTCTTTAGGGTAGTCACTGTCTACTATGTTGTGTTTGTACGATGCATAAAATAATGCGCCTCTACTTTTGTTTGCCTTCCTTGTGCTATCTCAATAAAAAAGTACATAATTATGATTCCATCATATTTCCTTCTTCTTGTAATCAGTTTTTTCACAATTCACAAAATGTCACCAAGACTCAGAATTATCACTGCCTTAGCCATAATATGAGAACTGACAGAGACAAGAAGCACTATTCTTTCTTCTGAAAGGGAGTCCCCTCATAAAAGTAAAATTTAAGACCTTTAAAAGGCCATTTGCTATTTATAATTGATGCAGCTCTGTGGCACGTAGCAGAGTCTTAAAATAGAAGTGAGTAACGTCTAACATTTATATCACTTAGGTGAGTAAAATGCATTGTGGGCATTAGCAGACCAGGTAATGAACCATGAGTTCTACTGATACTGAAGTCTAGAAGGTTATTGTGGAAGCCTGGACACAAATATATTGGAAATAAGCCTAGTAGCTCAAAATAGATAAAATAATCACTATAAATAGTGAATTCTAAATTTATGAACATGGTTGCATAAATATAGTAGTAACAATAAATAACATGTAATAATTATTAAATAGGAGTACATTTCCCTATTCAAGTAGTCCTGTTGGTATCGTGGTGAGGAAGTTCGTAGAAGACTGAGAAGAAATCAAGACTCAGACCATGATTTGTAGACATTCGGAATTGGACTGCCACATTTTAAGATTAGTCTGAAAAGCACATTCTCATTTGTTGTTCTTGTGTCTTTTTTTAATCAACCTCATAAATGCATAAAGTATATAGCATTTTAAATATTTAAAGTACTGTAGAGGCATTACTGTTAATAATGTCTCTTTTATCCCCCTCCCCCCCCCAAATGAATCATTTCTTACACCTCACTGTCTTTTTTTTCCTCTTCAGTGAAGTATTGTATTCAGTGCTGAATATTGAAAATTTGCAGGACCTCCCAAGTTAGATGCCTGATTAACTCCTGCTTCAGATTTGATGAGATCTTTCTCTGCCTGTCCTGAAACTGTGCTTGGACAGACTGGAGAATGTCATGTAATGGAGCCAAACTGCAAGTGGTGGAGAGAGGAGGGCAAGACTCACAGCTGAACAGATGGGAAACAAGGTCTGAGCAAATTAAGAGCAAAAGTGTTAAACCTACACATCCACCCAAAATCAGCATATCTAACTTCTCTGTTAATTGTCTTGCTATGTTGCAATAATTTTTATCCTAATCACATAGCAAACCAAAGAAATCTGAATTTGCCCTAATGGGAATCTGATGCTTTCGTCACCTTCCAGGAGGTGCTTTAGTAGCCACTTACAGAGCATTTTCAAAATACTAAGAAAGAAGTTTGATATTTGGGAGTGAGAGAGGAAAACATCCAAACAGCTTTGGAAAGCCTGTTCAGTGCAATACAGAAACATCCTTGCTGAAGTGAATGACGTAACTCCGTCCTTCCGTCACTACAGAAAAATAAAGTGCAGGGATACACTTTGCAGGAAAGGGTCTTGATAGTGATGTTAAGGCAACACTTCTGCCACCATGTAGTGCTGCGTCTCAGGTAACAGTCCCTTTGCCATCTCTGCCATTTTCATGTTAGCCCCATCTCTAGCTCTAGTTTGGGGTGAATCAGCTGATTCTCTAGGTAGGGAGACTTAGGAACAGGGAAAAAACTGACTCGGAGTTTGGATTCACCCAGAGCTCTTTGCAGCTCTGACTGCAGGCTCAGACACATACCCAGCCTATCAAAGGGAACAGCCAGGAAAGTCTAGGGCAAAGGTCTTTGATGGCTATCAAAGCAAAGTCAGTAACACAGATTGGACTTCAAGCCTTAAAAATCCATGTTTGCCAAGGACACTTATCATGATCCTGTGTCGCTGGATGGAAGTATTTGACATAGTTATGATTTAGCAGCAGTTCAGTTTTATTAGTGATTTAATGCAGATCAAGACATTGAGTTTTAGCAGCGATTTTAAGTGATTAAAAACTGTATTTAATTTAAAAAAGTTTTAATCAGTGATTAACTGATTAAAGTGATTGACTGTTTTAAAAATTCACAAGGTGATTTAACTAAATAAATGAACAGTGACTTGATTACAGATTCAAAGATTCACACTAACTTACTACAAGGTATCCCAAACTAATACATATACATATGAGACTAAAAGCACAGATCTCAGATTAATGGATATACGTGTAAACAAAGCATCTAAGCGTGCGCACAAGCCCACCCCTACACACACATACACCGCGGTTTATAACCGCTGAGATCAAAGATCTCTGATATCACACAACTCTGTCGAGTTGGCGGGTCCCCCTTCTAACTCTTACGTGTGTGTGGAAAATGGAAGAACATCCACATCCATAAAGCAAATGCGTACAAACAGATAAATGGAGAGGTGGATGAGAGGCTAGCCTATAGTTAAAATTTCTGTTTTCGAGAGCAAATACAATGCATCAGCATTCTTCAAAGGGCAGTAATTGAGACTCGAGAGGGATTGTCTTGTCCTGGTCTTCCAGTCCTTGAGGTGGTTGCCTGAGACACCATCCTGACTGAGGGGAGGTACTGGCTGCAGCCCACTGCAACCCAGAATTGCTCAAAAGGTCTTACTACAATCACTACTTGCTAGATTTACAAGTTCTGGTGTCTTTTCCCTTTGGGTCATAATCCAGGTACACGTGTACTGGGTTGTCAGGGAGTGATATTTCCAAGCGATGGGGGAAGCGAGAGCCAGGCGCGTTAAGGGGGCGCCTTAACACTCTTGTCCTGTAACTTTCACGATTCATGACATCTTCTAGGTTGGTATGTGGCCCAGAGATGAGCAATCGCACCAAGTACTGAGTGGCCAAAGTGTGGGGGGGTGGGGGGTTGCACCGCTACAGCATATATTATGGTCTATGATTGTTAACAGGTTTTGATGTTTCCTTATTTATTTAAGCAACATTGACATTTGTCAGTATCTGTCTTAGGTGAACTCTGATAACACACTCCTCTAAAAACAGCACTTGTATGTACACTTGCCTTTAAGACCTGAAATGTGATACAGCTGCTATCAAAATCCATGCCCCGCTGCTTTTCAACAGTCAGCCTCTTCCAAGGTGAAATAAGGACAGTCAACTATTTCAGGATGAAAACAGCATCTTGTATATACATACAGCTTGCCTAAGCAAGGATATATCATAATTTTTCTACAACGTGAGTCTGTAGGGTGCAGCAAATGGCCTTTTTAGCTTGTGCCTGAGGTGGCAAAGATAAACTGTTATAGTCGGAACAAACCAGCCTTACCCCACCTGCTGCTGCTTAGAGAATCTGTCTTGTTAGGGAAGTTTTTTTTTTGATAGGGAAGCTGCTGGGAAGGAAAAATAGCTAATCTGAGGGAATGGGAGATGGATGTTAAGAAGATGCCTTTGGAAGTGGGGAGGAGGGTGGGGTTCTGTGTCTTGGATGTGTTGAGGCGTATGGGGTGAGGTGGATTGGAGAGAGGACATGCCAGAAGAGGGGCAAGCTGAAGAAGGGGTAAGGGAAAGATCCCTGTCTCTCTCTGCACCTTTCAAAGTGTCCCTCAGACACAAGACCTAAGCCCCTGTTTTTACGTATAGTCTTTCCCCATATCTGACTGCTTGCTCCCAGGTCTACTCAGTTAAATCTGTGTACCACCATAATATTCTTCTGACTTCTCCCAGCCTTTTCTCTCACCCAGCTCCCCATCCCATCTCTTCCAGTCCTGAAAAATAAAATCCTTTTTTTCCATTCAATTTTGCTTTCATAGTTATGTGGCTTTGAGTCTTGCCTGCTATAAGATAGTCCAATAGTTTAAGTGAGGAATCATCATATTGTTAATATGTATGATACTCAACATTCCACCAATTCCTTTCCTGCTATAGGAAACATTCCGATAGAAAAATAGCAGTTACAAACTGACATCCAGCTGGAAAATAATTATAATCATAATGAAAGTAACTATTTGACTTTCCTTTAATGATGAAATTCTAAATAGTGATCCTGAAAAAATACTTTAATGCTGCACAGGACTGCCCACTCCATCAACATTCCCTAAATCAGACGTCAGGGAAATAGGGTGCTGGCAAAGAGCAAGGGTTTTCCTTGTTTGCTCAGTGAGTGCTGAACAATAATTTTTTTTTTTTTTTATTAGGGTGTGACTGGACATAAGATTACTATCTTATGGTGAAATGTGCTCATGTATTTTCAAGATAGTTGAAGGGAAAGTACTTGAACAAAGAGAGCGGTCTTATGTGTGATCCCAAAGGAAACTCTTTCCCGTGCCTAGCTAGAGGAACATATGCCAAGGTGAAATATTCCATTATCAGATATAAAGTATCAACTGTTGGTTGGTTACATTCTAGTAATGAATCATCTTGAAATTATAGATAAATCTTTGGTTCCTACACTGTGTTTTAATGCACTGTGAGTTATTTTCTCTGTACTATTCTATCTTGCTTAATTGTCCATATTGTTGTTAAGTACCTAAGAGAGTCAAGGGGTTTTGGCTGAATCTGGAAAGAGTACACCAAGCTATTAAATGGAGAATTTTTAATCTAGCCTTACATTTAAAATGTCAAGATGTTCTATCAAAATATTAATCCAGGTGTGACAATTAAAATCTGAAATTCTTTATACCAGCTTTTATTGACCAT
Source organism: Chionis minor (assembly GCA_013398295.1). NCBI lineage: Eukaryota > Metazoa > Chordata > Aves > Charadriiformes > Chionidae > Chionis > Chionis minor. The sequence goes on along the minus strand of VZSF01004739.1, from coordinate 571,746 downwards.
CAACCAGATGTGCAATCTAGTTAAAATGCATAGAATATACGAAAAAAATTATTTCTCTTTAAAACAGTTCCTTAAGATTGACAATACATATATATATATATAAATGCACACATACTATCATGTCCACAGTTGTAGATATTTTGGCATATTGTTCTTAGCAGGCTAAGTTAAAAGACCACACTGAGTCAGAATAGTTTTTCTAGGATGCTGTAGGAATCAGAACAAATTTTACACAAAGTATAACTATTTGTTTTCCTGTCCTACATGAAGAGAATAATTTCTTGGTCATCACCACAGAACAAAAACAGGACACTGTCCACTAGCAGCTCTAATTATTTCTTAGCTACAGGGAAATTATATTCAAAAGCCAACTGGACATGGTTATAGCCAACCTCCTCTAGATGCTTGAGTAGGGGGGTTGGACCAGATGATCTCTAGAGGTNAACTATTTCAGGATGAAAACAGCATCTTGTATATACATACAGCTTGCCTAAGCAAGGATATATCATAATTTTTCTACAACGTGAGTCTGTAGGGTGCAGCAAATGGCCTTTTTAGCTTGTGCCTGAGGTGGCAAAGATAAACTGTTATAGTCGGAACAAACCAGCCTTACCCCACCTGCTGCTGCTTAGAGAATCTGTCTTGTTAGGGAAGTTTTTTTTTTGATAGGGAAGCTGCTGGGAAGGAAAAATAGCTAATCTGAGGGAATGGGAGATGGATGTTAAGAAGATGCCTTTGGAAGTGGGGAGGAGGGTGGGGTTCTGTGTCTTGGATGTGTTGAGGGGTATGGGGTGAGGTGGATTGGAGAGAGGACATGCCAGAAGAGGGGCAAGCTGAAGAAGGGGTAAGGGAAAGATCCCTGTCTCTCTCTGCACCTTTCAAAGTGTCCCTCAGACACAAGACCTAAGCCCCTGTTTTTACGTATAGTCTTTCCCCATATCTGACTGCTTGCTCCCAGGTCTACTCAGTTAAATCTGTGTACCACCATAATATTCTTCTGACTTCTCCCAGCCTTTTCTCTCACCCAGCTCCCCATCCCATCTCTTCCAGTCCTGAAAAATAAAATCCTTTTTTTCCATTCAATTTTGCTTTCATAGTTATGTGGCTTTGAGTCTTGCCTGCTATAAGATAGTCCAATAGTTTAAGTGAGGAATCATCATATTGTTAATATGTATGATACTCAACATTCCACCAATTCCTTTCCTGCTATAGGAAACATTCCGATAGAAAAATAGCAGTTACAAACTGACATCCAGCTGGAAAATAATTATAATCATAATGAAAGTAACTATTTGACTTTCCTTTAATGATGAAATTCTAAATAGTGATCCTGAAAAAATACTTTAATGCTGCACAGGACTGCCCACTCCATCAACATTCCCTAAATCAGACGTCAGGGAAATAGGGTGCTGGCAAAGAGCAAGGGTTTTCCTTGTTTGCTCAGTGAGTGCTGAACAATAATTTTTTTTTTTTTTTATTAGGGTGTGACTGGACATAAGATTACTATCTTATGGTGAAATGTGCTCATGTATTTTCAAGATAGTTGAAGGGAAAGTACTTGAACAAAGAGAGCGGTCTTATGTGTGATCCCAAAGGAAACTCTTTCCCGTGCCTAGCTAGAGGAACATATGCCAAGGTGAAATATTCCATTATCAGATATAAAGTATCAACTGTTGGTTGGTTACATTCTAGTAATGAATCATCTTGAAATTATAGATAAATCTTTGGTTCCTACACTGTGTTTTAATGCACTGTGAGTTATTTTCTCTGTACTATTCTATCTTGCTTAATTGTCCATATTGTTGTTAAGTACCTAAGAGAGTCAAGGGGTTTTGGCTGAATCTGGAAAGAGTACACCAAGCTATTAAATGGAGAATTTTTAATCTAGCCTTACATTTAAAATGTCAAGATGTTCTATCAAAATATTAATCCAGGTGTGACAATTAAAATCTGAAATTCTTTATACCAGCTTTTATTGACCATCAACCAGATGTGCAATCTAGTTAAAATGCATAGAATATACGAAAAAAATTATTTCTCTTTAAAACAGTTCCTTAAGATTGACAATACATATATATATATATAAATGCACACATACTATCATGTCCACAGTTGTAGATATTTTGGCATATTGTTCTTAGCAGGCTAAGTTAAAAGACCACACTGAGTCAGAATAGTTTTTCTAGGATGCTGTAGGAATCAGAACAAATTTTACACAAAGTATAACTATTTGTTTTCCTGTCCTACATGAAGAGAATAATTTCTTGGTCATCACCACAGAACAAAAACAGGACACTGTCCACTAGCAGCTCTAATTATTTCTTAGCTACAGGGAAATTATATTCAAAAGCCAACTGGACATGGTTATAGCCAACCTCCTCTAGATGCTTGAGTAGGGGGGTTGGACCAGATGATCTCTAGAGGTCCTTCAATCTCAATCATTCTGTGATTCCTAAAATAGAATTAGTGATGATCAAGCCTTTACCTAAATGGAATTCAAAGACAAATATTTGTTATGCTTGAAGCCTAACAGACAAATGTTTCGTGGCATTTTTGAACTCTTTACTGAAGGTGTAAATCTTCCCTGACAAATCCCATGATAATTACTTGCTTCCTTTGCATACTTTACTAGCTAGACAAAATCTTTATACGCTTCTCTACAGACAAAAAATAGTCTCAGCCCTGCAACTTACAGCTGCAGAACTATAAGGCTTATATGTTGCTAAAGAACTATTGCAGCTAAATTGCCTGCCCAATACAACTGGAAAAAATACTGTATTTTTATTAACTTTAATTAAAATTTAGGTATGAAGATCTTTATTTTCTTAAATGAGTTTTCATTGGAACTTTGATACAGTGAAAATCCAGTCTAGTAATAAAAACTCTTAAGTATACTTCTACTAAGTATGGCACTACATACACCTTTTGGAATTAATCACCCATCACAGAGTGAAAATGGGATAGTAGGAAAGTAAGCAGGTGGTAACTACTTCTCTTTTACATACCTGTTTTGTATATTTGCAGCAACTGATGATTGTTAATCAGGGGGCTTGGGGGTGGGGGAGTGGTTTTCCTTTGGTGAATGTTGATTTCTTTGTTTGGTCTCTTTCCCAGAAGAGAAACCTAACAAAATCTTCTGTTTAGCTTGAGCTTAGAATACAAAATTATCCTAAGCACATGGATTGTGAGCCCTTTCCTTTCTGTCCTATGATCTGATAAAATTTCTGTCTTCTCTGGCAGACCATCTCAAATTCTCCCTTTTGGTGAAATCTTTGACACAACATGGGCGCAGCTGGTATTTTTTCTCATTTCCTATACACCCATGGAAGAAAAGCAAGCGTGGAGGTCTTGCAATCTTGAACTACCCTAGATTTAAACATGTATTTGAGGTGAGTCATTTGTGAAAAGACAGTAAGCATATTGGATAAAAATAATGCACCTTCCAGCTATTTTTCATCATGTGTTACAATAGATCTAACATTGAACATTTATTTGTTTGATAGGCACTAGCATTGATTCTAAGTTGTAAATAAATTTTCACATAATAGTCTATTCAACATAAAATAGGCCTTCATACTTGGCTGATAAGTCACTGAGCTGAAATTTGGTCTTCGCTGTGTTGGTGTGAATGTTTATTAACGACACTAATGTAGAATTTGACCTTTTTGCATGGGAGACAGGACTCAGTAGATCTGCATGCGAAGAGTTCTTGTTATGAGATACAATATTCCACAAAAGTATTAGTTACTGTTTACAATCGAGCAATTACCTGGCTGATATTGTCCCTGTTACATAGGAGGATAAATTTGATTCTTACTGATTTTTCATCCCCCCCAGACTTCTAAATCCTCAGAAACAATTTTTCAATTTTTTCAATAGAAATACAGAGGTAATTCTAATACAAGCTTTTTGTTTGGCTTCAGTGGTCATAATTTAGATATTTGATTGTGGGGTGCTTCAGGGTCTCAACATGTAGGAATTTTTTTTATTTACCATTAGTATTTCTCTGCTTGCAAGAATCCATTTTCATATAGAAGTAGGGCATATGCCCTGATATTCAAAGAGGATATTTTAAGGATTAAGGACTGTTATTGGATTTATTTTTTTTTATGTTAGTTTACATAGCAAGACTGTGATTTTATTTATTGCTACTGTTAATTTGGCCTATTCCCTTTGATATCCTAGAAGGTATTTGGGAAATCCTCCAGCATGTGGAGGGCCAGAATGTGGCACGGTAATTCACTGCTGGGTTTTTTTAACTGTTCTAGTAAAATACTAAACTCTAATGTATAATTTCTTAAGCCTCAAATACTGTTGAGACCTAGAACAGATTGATCTTTCAGATTGGGTTTTCTTTTTATAGTCAGAGGGCATTCACAGTCATAATTTTTTTTTCTTCTTCTCTGGTGGTGGGATGGCTCTGTAGGGAGGAAAGGTCTGCACACATTTGTTCATTAACCCTGGTTCTCTGACTATGGTAAGAAACCCTCTTTGGGACTGCGTGCACATAGAAATGGGAGCACGGGGGAATCCATATTCATTTTTTTAACCCAGTAGCAGAGCCTACAAATTACTTCTGACCGTGTAGTTCAGATAGCTATTTGAACGCATGCTTTGTCTGCATGGAACTGAAGCATTGCTTAATTACTTGGTTACTTGGTTGAAAAGTTCAGTTTGTCACAGCTAATCTTTAATCCACAGCAACTCCCAAATGTATTTAGTGCACTGAATATATTGAGTAGTACATGTCGAGGTTGGAATAATAAATTAAAAGGTCGTTTTTGTGTGGTGAAGTATGATTAGGAATATCTGTAATTTGCATGCCTCTGAGCTCAGTTACCTACTGTACTGAAAGTGCACAGCATGGGTACAATGGGTTAACCTCAGCTAAGGGCCAAATTCCCCCCCATCTTCTCTCTCAGTCCCCCTCCTCAGCAGGGCAGGGACAGAAAGTAGGATGGGAAAGCTTGTGGGTCAAGATAAAGATAGGCAGATGGCTTACCAATTACTGTAGAGGGCAAAACAGACTCAAACTGGTGAAAACTAGTATAATTTACTGCCAATTAAAATACATTTGGGTGTTAGAACCAAATAAAGACCTTAAAACACATTTGCTCCACCCTTTTACCATGCTCAACTGTATTCTGTCACGCTGGACTCCTCTACACTCACCCCTGAGTAACAGTGGGGAATGTGTTGGGGGGTAGTATTGTCAGTACATGGTGGCCTCTCCCTGCCGTTCCTTCCCTCTCACATTGTTCCTCTGCTCTGGCATGGACCCTCCCCATGGGCTGCAGCCCCTCAGGAAAAACCTGCTCCAGTTGCTCCAGTTCCTTCAGAAAACATCCAACAGCTCCAGCGTGGGGCAGTCCACGAACTGCAGGGGCTATCTTCTCCAGAGCCATAGACCACCTCCTCCTTCTTCTCTGACCTTGGTGTTTCCTCTCCTCTGCTGTTTCTCATTCTTTTCGTTCCTACCTCCCCTCTCTCTGTTTGACACTTTTGTTTGTTTGTTTTTCCCCTTCTTAAATGTGTTCTGAAAGAGGCAGCACACACTTGGCTGGTGGGGTCAGCCTGTGGCGGGTCTGTTGCAGAGAGGTAGAGAAAAATCTCTGTAAATTGAGTGCTTGTACTGCTGGTATAACCTAAGTTGTGTGCAATTTGCATACCTTGTTTGCCTTGCCAATTTGTAGGGGCATGGAAAGGGATGGGGAGGGATTCTTTATCAGGGAGTATAATGATAGGACAAGGGGCAACAGTTTTAAACTGAAAGAGGGTAGATTTAGATTAGATATTAGGAAGAAATTCTTTACTGTGAGGGTGGGTGAGACACTGGAACAGGCTGCCCAGAGAAGTTGTGGAGGTCCCATCCCTGGCAGTGTTCAAGGCCATGTTGGATGGGGCTTTGAGCAACCAGGATTTAGTGGGAGGTGTCACTGCCCGTGGCAGGGGGGTTGGAACTAGATGACCTTTAATGTCCCTTCCAACTCTGACCTTTCTGTGACAGCAAAGGCAGGCAGCCCTTGAGCTGGCTGTCCAGCAGTAGTCATACGCACATAACCCACTTAGGCTCATCACGTGATTTGCAGAGAGAGTATTTGTGGAGAAAGAGCAGAGAAGTTGCAAAGACAGGAAGGAATGAGATTAAATTTATGGGAAGTTTCCTTGGGATTCCCCACGCCCTCCCAAGATACAAGCTGAAGTGGAACAGCTGTGTCCTGTCTGAGAACCATACAGATGGGTCCGAATGGATCCTTAGAAGATGCTCTGCAGGTTATCCACTCGGTTCCCACCATACAAGTACTGCCCTGTATGATGAGCCTTCTGATTCAGAAGCAAGCCCTAAGTTTAAAAAAATGGTGCAGTTCCACCATCCGCTAATTGAAATTTCGATTTGTAGCACTGCTGACTCAGAAAAGACAGCTTTTAAATGTGGTGCTAGTATAAAACAGATTTTAGTATCATTTTTTGTAACTAAACAATGGATTTGAATGTAAGTTAAAAAACTGTTTACCTGAAAGTTTGGTTCTTATGTAGCTGGATGACTGGAGAGCTAGCTATGTATTTCCAGCTGCAGGGGATTAAAGATGCTCAGTGGTTCTTTGTTAGTTGATTACAGTTAGTATACAGCTGGCAAGAGCTTCTAGTATTTGATTTATCTGTTGTCTGTCATTTAACGTTGACCCTTGTGTATGGTTATGTGCGTCCCTAAGGAAGAATGTCACATATCTATCAATTCTATGTTGCAAAGAAGGACTATCAGAGTAAGTTAGGGGAATGATGTATTTATTGATGTATGTATTGTATTTATTACGATGTATTTATTTCATTAGCAATGCAAAGTTGATGACTAATTTTGTCTAGTGAAGTCAAAGTGTAAAGGTCATATAAAGGCCTTATAAATATCTTTGGGGTTAAATAGCAGAGAAAAACAGAACTAGTTTAATTAAAGAAAGTACTAGTGTGTCCGTTCTTTTGGTCTCGGTATCAAGAGGCTGGCCATGAGTGAGTTTCCCACGTCTCTGGATGGAACATACTTTTACCTGAGAGTCCTATCTCAGGCTGAAATGTAACCTTAGAGCAAAAGAATTGCTAACAGTGCATCATTTCAGTTACTCTTTCTCATTCTCTTCTTGCTTTCATAAATTTCTTCCAAATTCTTGAAAAGAAGGGATCAAAGCAAGATATCAACGATAGCAAACTGTCTTAATTTAAGCTGTCCACAGCAGTGGAAGGCTGGTGATGACAGCAAAAGAGCAGAGATGCACAGCCTTCTGTAAATTCTGCTTTTCAACCCAAGGAATTGTCACCTCACTGCTCTGTATCTTCCTTGTTACGCTAAGCAGGATACTGCCATTCTCTTCAACTCAAAAGAAAGTCTGTGTCCTGGAGACACAGTCTAACTCTGAAGGTGTAACCATCCATTTTAAGAGATCTCTTTAAAAGCCTAATCCCTAACTAAATGCAGGAAGGGAGAGTATAAAGGAGGTGACAGACAAAAAAAATCACATACAAAATGCAAGATAATAAAATTAAATCGTAGCCATCTGAATCATGTTGAAATTAAGATACGATGCTTTGCTTATCAAAATGGGTTTTTGTATTTTCTTTTTATTCTTTTTTTAACCCTCACCCAGGATGTTGAAAGGTTCCTTCCCAGAAACATATTTAATTGATAAGAGTTGGGATGCTTACAGTGAAATTATAGAAATTCTGACCTAAGATTTACAGTAATGTCCCCTGTTAAAGTATATTCTGAGAAATTTTTGAGTATTTTAAAATGGGGTAAAAATGGGGTTAAAAACTCCCTTGATTCTAAAATCACTTGTATATATTTTGGATAACTTGACTCTCTGACTTTAATAAGTCATCAAGGAAAAATACAAGCAATCTCAAACATAAGGTGGGTTTTACCATTATATTTGCAAAACAAGAACGAATTTGTACAATTCATTGTAGAATTATTGCCAAAGGTACATATCAGATAGTATTTGAGCCGTCTTGAAAAAATCTACACAGAAACACTGCCTTGTATTTAAAAGAGTTTGCAGTTTTATCTTTACACAAGGAATGTCTTTTGGAAAATCTTAATCACTTTAGATATAACCAAGATTTTACTGTTGAACTGATTTTGCTGGATTGACTGAGAGCCATTTCAGACTAACACGGTTGGCTTTTTTTTAGACAGTGAAAGTCGAGAATTCCAGTAATCCTTTTTGGAATAGAGAGTAAAAAACATTCTAAAGTTCCCTGAAGTCCTGAGAAAGTTTGAGAAAGTAATTTATATACTCTTTACATGTGTGAGTGTCACATACAGTATTATCCCAGGGCATGAGAAAAATACAAACTACTTAAACACTCATGTTTTGACATACATTTGTTATCCTCTTTTCACAAGGACATCAGTAGTCTTACAATAAGGAAAGCTGTAACTTCAGTTGCTTAAAAGACTGTTTCTGAAGATGTAATAATTTTCTCTATTAGAAAATATTTTCAAGTAAAAAAATTATTTGCAACTCCGCTTACTACCAGAAAACAGCATGAATAGATTTCTGAGCTCTCTTGATAAGCTTTTCTTGTAGCAACAGCCGTGAGTGAATATTGTTTGAAGTAAACATTTTTTTCCTTGCAGAAATGTTGTCCAGCTGCACTGTTCAACTTACAACATAAGTCCCAGTGTGCTAACTATTGTGCAAAAACTGGTCTGGAATACTTTCTGGTAGCATCTGAGGGGTAAAAATAACTTTTTGGGTGAGTATTATTTTGCCTTTTTGGATGATAAAAAACATTTGTGAGGTCTTTTGTTTTGTTCTACTAAGTAATTCTAAGATCTATTTGCTATAACTGTAGTTATAGCATGTCATCTATTTCATACATAGTAGTTTATTAAGAGAAAAGTTTGATAAAGAGCTAGAGTTGCCTGGAGATAGAATTACGCCCTTTTGGAAAGGTTTGTTCAACAGAAATCACTCTGGTGACCAAGAATGCACAGACAATCTTAAGCACTAGAGATTTCACATCCAAAGGAGATTTGCCTGCACTGAAGCTCTGCAGGAACTGTCTTCAGCATAGCTGCTCTGAATATCAGAGGATTTAACTAACCAGTTTGGCAGTGAGACAATGACGCAGGCTGTAAGGATTTCACTGTGATGGAATTGAGGGAAAATTTTTTCTTGCATGGGGATGCACATGGCACGAAGAAAGGAGTGGATATGCATCTCAAGAGATTTAATATATCTCTTGTTCGGTACTGCTTCAGCTGCAGAACCTAGGGTGGTCTTGCTATTGACAGCAATTAGGTTGGAGATGAGTGTAGCCTGGCTAGTGGGAGAAAAGTGAAAGTGTAACAGATTTAAGGAGAAGAGGGCTGTAAAATGAAGCACATACATAGGGTTTTTACCATGAAGTAAGGAAGTGTTTCCGTGTGGGAAGGGTAAAGGCAGATCTTGTTTTATATCGTTCATAAACAAAGGTATTAATGCATGGGTTGCTGTTGAAAACAATGTCTGAATGCATATGCTGCTTAAGTCTTATTCTCTGCTTCTCAGAACCTTGAAATTTGCTAGTCTCAGCATTCATGAACATGATATTCAGACAAGGAATTAACTGTGTGTTATTCTTTTCTCTTTCAATTTCCCAGGGTTTTGTTGATTGTGATGGCTACAGAGTACCTTTAAGTGTTGGAGGTCACCATTACCAAGATGATTTGCACTTGAAATGCTACTTGTAGCTGGGCAGGGAGAAAGGAGGCTCTGGTTTCAACACCTCGAGTTGGTCATGATTTTCAGGCTTGGAAGATGTAGTTAACAGCTTAGTGAGAAGAGTCACAGGTATCCGCGTGTCTGAATTCCAAATCTTGTCAGCTTTGATATTTAGTTGTTACAATAACTTGAAGAACCAGAGGAGAAAAAAATAATTACCTTCTACACTTTCACCCCTTTGTTGTGACTCTTTATAGCATATTTGTCAGCAGTGCTTTCATTTTTTTCCTGTCCCTTTAAGTCCCTGAAGCTTAAAATTATTCCTTGCTTTCTGGCACTAGATGCAGATTCATTCATTCATGTGGTCACTCTGTGTGGTGCCAGCTGGTCTTGGGGACAAGGAATAATTCCTCACTCTTTCTTTTTATTTGTATAGGCATAGAGGGCTTTGATAAAGTCATGAGAACAGGACTTTGGAATACTTATTTTAAGGCAACTTGCCTAGAAGAAAATTATCTGCATAAATCCCATGTTCTATGATAGCCTGGTAGCTGTCATCACCATCCTACTGAGTTGTTAATGGGACTTCTGGAAGCACAGTCAGGAATTATGAGTTCCAAAGAACTGTTTCAGGAGCCATTGGCTGTTGATGATTGTGTCCTTTTCCTATCCATTGAGGAGGACAAGGCATCTTTTCCACAGCTTGGTCTTATGGTAAGTCATCAGACAATGGAGATCCTGTACAAGCATGTATCTGGAAAAGCATGTCCCACCTGTTGACACAATTGATGCCTGCTTTGCAGAAGTTTATGTATTTGAGATCCCTTCACCAATGCTGAAACAAAACACAGACTATTCAATGTTATCAGTGCTTTCAGAAGATCCCAGATCATGAGGGGAAAAAAAGGGGACATTAAACTGACAAAAAAAACCCCTTTAGGTCTTTAAGCCAATAGTTAACATCTGCACCTTGTATGTCATAGCTGGAGAACTTAAAACTTGCAAACAACTTAAGAAATTTAATGAATTCTCTCTATGTTGTGCCAGGCAGATCTTCATAATTTATCAGTGATATAAAATGCTAGAGGATGAGCTCCTACAAAGGAATTATGTCAAGTGATTAAAATACAGTACAGCCAGGGAATTTTGGATCAGTTACCTTATCAAAATGCCTGATATCTACTGCTGGAATGATTCTCTAAGGTAAAATGAAGCCCAGTTACTGTCCTGCAGTAGACAGCGTAAGAAAGAGAAATGTTGTCTGAAGATGTCAGTAAAAAATTTAAAATGTCGAATGATGCATGAAAGCATGTTACAGAAAAAGTTGCAGAAATTATTCATAATGATCTGATTTTCTTTGAATTAGTTGTAGCAAGTTTGCCAAAGGAACAACCAAACAAGCGATAGGACAACAGGAAATGGGTTCGAGTTACACCAGGGGAAGTTTAGGATGGATCTTGGGAGAAAAATTTTCACAGAAAGGGTTGCCAGACATTGGAACAGGCTGCCCAGGGAAGTTGTTGAGTTGCCATTCCTGGAGGTATTTAAAAGACAGGTAGGTGTAGTGCTGAGGGACATGATTTAGCGGTAACATGGCAGCGTTAGGTTAATGGTTGGACTTGGTGATCTTAAAGATCTCTTCCACACGTTACAATTCTATGATTCTATNAAAAAAAAAAAAAAAAAAAAAGAATTTACTAGGAAAAAAAAATTTACTAGGGAAAAAAAATCAGTTCAGGTTAGATAATAGTAAATTTACCATCTGATAGACCAAACAAAACTCCAGAAAATACAGATTAATTTTANATATATATGTATATGCTTTTTAATATATAAAATTATATTTTTATTTATATATATGTATGAGCTGCATGTTGACCACCTGAGCATCAGATAATTTTCCGTATCATGTATTATGCACATTTCTTTAAATTGAAAGGCACAATCACTTACAGAAAGATATAGAAAGTCTTGGCACTGAAGACACTATGGCTAATTCTTAGCTCTATTTCATCAGCTTTAAAGGAGGCAGTTTTTTGTATAAAACTGTAGTCACAAAGTAGGAAATCAGAATTACTGAATCTCTTTTTATGCTGAAGAAGCTAATGGCACAGGGAGAAGTGTTGTAAAGCAGAAGACTGTCAGACAGCTGCAAACTTTGCTAAAGCCTGTAACTTTGGCACTCTTCTACTCAACAGAAACTGCAGATAGTCCTTTTTATGCTGTAAAAGTGGTTGATGTGAGACATGTAAAAGGAAAGTGAGGTTGCTAGAGGGTATATTAAGCCACATAGCAGGTTGGTTTATCTGGGCAACTACAGATTTTCTGTAATTATATTTGGAGATTTAACTCTGACCTGTGTGTATTGAATTGGAAAGCCCAGAGGAGTATTGAGTCTCACTAGGAAAAGAAACAAAGGGGTAAAGTTTGTGTGGTTCAGGACTTTGTGGAATTACAGTCTGGGGATGAAACCATGCTGTTGTTTTTTCTTGCCTAGAGAACTTGAATATGATGAAGAGACTAGCTGTATTATGAAATTAATCTTAAGTAAATACTTGGGTTTTAGAAATTCAAAAGAACTGTGGAGACATCCCATTGGTATATAAACCCATTTATGTTCCTGAGGGAAAGCAGATTTTGATGAAATAGTATTAAAGATTCAATTCTTTTCCTGGATGACATAACATTAGAGTCACAGTTGATAGGAACTTTCTCACAATCCATTTTTGTTGGACATACACTTTTACCAATGGACTCTAATAAATTAGTTGAGGATGAAGGTGTTTACATCAATTAATTTGTTTTGTCCACAAGGACATGTTCTAAAGATTATGCCTCACACCTTAGATAACCCCTGACATTTCTTCAGCTGCTTCCTTCCCCATTCACCATCTGACTGAGACTTTAAAGCTTTTACCTAGTAGTTAGTCATCATTCATCTCTGAAAAAATCTGATTCAAAGTTGGAAGGCAGAGAACCAGGATAAGAGACTTAATTGTATGCTAAAGTTAATCTAAGCTTCTTTAGTCTTACGTACTTCTAGAGAAATTTCTCAGAAATCCCCCTGATTTCTATTTATGTTCTAACTTCATTCCTTTTTCCCCTATAATATTTTTCACTTTTAGATGTAGTGATCTGCCTCTGCCATGGCACAGATAAGTCAGACATGTACACAGATATTTCATTCTTTATTGTATTTGCTCATCTTTTCCCCCGTGTTTACAAATCCAATTGATTCCTGATCAGTTTGACTTGACCAGGAAAATACCACCTCTAAAAAGCAAAAGTTTTTGGAAGATTATTCTTCCTTTAGGTCTTTATTTAAGGTGATTTCTTTTCCTCCTTAAGCACACAAGGATGGCAGGGCACTTAGTTTGGGTTTAGTGGACAGTAGAGCCACAATGTCTGTGAGCTGACTAACAATTGTACGTGTAATTTACAAACTTGGAATCTGTCATGATGTGATTATCTAGTGCTATGTGTCATAGGAGAATTTGCAACATGTCTCTGTTCTAGTCAGTTTACGTGGAGACCATAGCCTACTGGGCAGTAATTTTCTGTGTAAATGCAAACGTCCTTTACCTTGCTTTACAAAATAGACAATACTTTGGAAACATTCACTGATCCTCAGGTGTGACAGAAGGTTAATATTGTTGCTCCACTGTAGCCACTTGAATCCCTATAATCTGCTGCACTTGCAATGCCTACTTAGAGGCAGAAGCTCTGAAAAAATGGAACAGTTCTTTGGTACTTAAAAATATAACTGGCAAAACATGCAGGCAGTGGTAACTCAGTGATATTTTCTGTTAAGGCATGTAACAATATCGCTATTTTTCAGGTGCTGAATTAGACTTAGGAAAAAAAGCCTGAATCTCTGTTGGCCTGTTCAGAAAGCTGCAGCAGGAAGAACAAAGAAAGAGCAGGCTGTTGCTTTCAGGAGATTAAATCAACATATGCTGTACTGGCTTCTACAGTAGCTACCCTGCTTGGCTTGTATTAAACTTTGGATGTGGACCCTTGGTTTAAAGGTTGAAGCAGTTGAAACACTGCTTTGGCTATAGAAAATGCCTGTTGATATATATAGCAAATACACTGCTTGCCCTCCTTTGTAAGTGTTACCACTTTACATTGGGCTTACTGATTCAAACATTCATTGTCCCTCTGAGCTTTTGCCATACAGAGATGGAATGGATCCTAAAGTATTTTTCTAACTATTATTTTCCTCCCATAGCCATATGAACAAGATGGATAATCTGAAATTGCTGCTGAGCCCCCAGCTATTTCACTGCAGACAAAGAATCCCTTTTTTATATAGTTTTCCTAGAACAGTGAGGCTCCCAACAAGAGAGGTAGCTGCAGTTCAGAATTTGCCTTTTTCCACAACTATTAATGATTCTGGCTTTCACAAAGTTCTCATTTCCAAATGAACTAACATCAGTGAACAGTTCTGTCAATCTTCTAAAAGGGAATTTGAATGGAGAAAAAGATGAAACCCAGAGAGTTGTGGTGAACAGTGCTAAATCCCGTTGGCGTCATGTCTCAAGCGGCATTCCTCAGCTCAGTTTTGAGGCTAGTCTTCTCTAATTATCTGTATTGATGATCTGGCCGAGGGGATTGAGTGCACCCTCAGTAAGTTTGCAGACGACACCAAGTTGAGTGGGAATGTTGATCTGCTTGAGGGTAGGAAGGCTCTCCAGAGAGATCTGGACAGGCTGGATCGATGGGCAGAAGCCAGTTGTATGAGCTTTAACAAGGCCAAGTGTCGGGTCCTGCACTTTGGTCACAACAACCCCAGGCAGCGCTACAGGCATGGGGAGGAGTGGCTGGAAACTGCCTGGCAGAAAAGGATCTGGGGGTCCTGGTGGACAGACGGCTGAGCATGAGCCAGCAGTGTGCCCAGGTGGCCAAGAAGGCCAACAGCATCCTGGCCTGTGTCAGGAATACCATGGCCAGCAGGAGTAGGGCAATGATCGTGCTCCTGTGCTCGGCACTGGGGAGGCCGCAGCTTGAGTGCTGTGTTCAGTTTCAGGCACTGCAGTACAGGAGGGACATTGAGGTGCTGGAGCGTGTTCAGAGAAGGGCAACGAAGCTGGTGAAGGGTTTGGAAAACATGTTTTATGAGGAGCAGCTGAGGGAATTAGGATTGTTTAGTCTGGAGAAGAGAAGGTTGAGGGGAGACCTTATCACTCTCTACAGCTACCTGAAAGGAGGTTGTAGCCAGGTGAGCACTGGTTTCTTCTCCCAAGTGATAAGCAATAGGACAAGAGGAAATGGGTTCAGGTTGTGCCAGGGGAGGTTTAGGCTGGACATTAGGAAAAATTTTTTCATGAAAGAGTTGTCAAACATTGGCACAGGCTGCCCAGGGGGGTGGTTGGGTCACCATCCCTGGATATGTTTAAAAGTCATGTAGATGTGCTTAAAGACATGGTTTAGCAGCAGACCTGGTAGAGTAGGGTCAATGGTTGCACTAGATGATCTTAAAGGTCTTTTCCAACCTAAATGATTCTATGACTCTTGAAACCACTCATACCATCACTCACATCAAATGAGGAGTCACTTGTTTTCTGCCTGGGCAAAAAGACCATCAGCTAGAGACCTGCAGTGCTCTATTAGCCTGTCCTTCGCTTGACTTTAAGGTTCCTATGGCTGCTGGCTGCTCACTGAAGACATCCTGCCCATTAAAATAGCATTTCCTTGGTTAAAGAAGAGACAAATGGACCACTACTGCTGGGCAATGATTAATTATTACATACTTATGCATCCACATAGGTAAATGCCTAAGAAGGACCACTCAGGATGTAAAAACTTCCTTTGGGTATCAGAGGACAATACTCCTTCAGTATGTACTCAAGAGTGATAATGCAGTATTAGTAGCTTAATTAAATCACTGTATAACCTCAGTCAGAAAGTGAACTGACTGAAAAAATTGCAGGGAATCTGTCAGATGCTACTTTTAAGGTCCAAATGTCTACTAGGGAAACGATACTGATAATTCATACTGTGCCCTGTTGTTGTAAAAGACAGTTGGACATTGGAGAAACTGAAATCTACTGATCATGCAGCATAGATGGACTGCAGAAATTACTGGTTAAATTCTCTTGTGTGTTTTAAGAAGGAGATATAGCTGATAGTCCTTCTATAAATATACTGTTGCTGATCCAGAACTGACTTTAAAGGGCAGTACTTGATCAACAGGTGTTCAAATATTTGGGGCCACGGGAGGCATTGTTCTATTGAAGAGGAACAAATATTTATCTTCAGGGTCTAATAAAACAACAAGAAGGCAGATGTCAGACGTCATCTGCACTAGTGCTACTTGCATTATCCTGTTAAAATATAAACAGAAATACAGATACTGAATACCAGGAAAGGAAAGGAAAAATAGATTCTATTCTGAGACAGAATTCTTAGAGAATTTTGTTGAAAGGCAGCTAAATTAGGCAGGATTTCTTTTCCAGTGGACTTAATAAAAATAAAGATGCTTTAAGTCAAGAAGAAGCTTTAAACCCCGTTGAAGTCCTTTCATTTTTATTTCATAAGTAATATCATTTGTATGTATTCAGTTATGAATGCAGGGATTTTATTATTCTTTGTTTACATGTTATGCTACATAAGTAGTACTGTAAGTGATGTTTTTTCCAGTTTATTATTGGTGACAATGTTATTTCTCTGAGGATGGTTGTGGAAGAATCTTGGGTCCCATCTTGTTCCTTTTGATCAGTGTTTGCATTCCTTCTGTATAACCTTTACAAAACTCTGTATAAATTCTGAAAAACTTTTTTCTTCGTACTCTTCGCATTCTTTGCATTTTGCTGATGTTGTGGAATTCAACTGAAAAACAAAATGCAATCATAAAGGAGAATACGGATCTATTTACTCTGATAGAGAACTAACCCTTGTTTGTCCTGTTTTTGTGAATCACTCCAATGCAGTCAATGGCTAAAGAAAGGATTGCTGGAAGCTGCCATGGTATTTACAGTCTCCGCAGCTCCAGGTCTCTGCAGATGCAGAAAGCTCCTGCTTTCTGAGTAGAATCAGCTTTCAAAGATAAAACATTTCAGTGAGAGATACACTTGGCTGTCCCTTTGAAAATTAGGATAGTTTTCTGTATGTGTCTGAGCGTACCCAACTTTGAATAATGAAGTTACAAACTATTATTTATACATACGCAGTCAAACACCCTGACATATGTGTGCATACACAGTAAAAAGTATGTGCTTTGATGGGAATCCTGAAAGTGTTTTTCTAAAAAACACTAAATACTGCTTTTTCATTGTTGTATGTGTAGCTTTTTCATTGTCATATGTACAGGTTACTGGATTGCATTTGCTTTCACCTTGTATATAACAAAACAGGTAGTTCAGCTACTGAAGAAACACTTTTGATTTGCCTCTTTTCCACAGACTGTTGGTGTTACTTACTTTATTTTCTAAGCTTGCATTTCCATTTTTCCATATGTTCCATACGTCCTGTCTTTTACTACAATTTTTGATAAGACATTCTTGAAGAATCACTTCTGTCTCTAAGAAAAAGCATCTCATTACAGGTTCTTGGCATTCTTTCTGAAAGAAAATGAAGTTCCAATAGTTTTATGGTTAAAAAGGAATAAGTGAACGTAAGATATACTTTACCACGAAGTGGCTGATCTTTATTTTCAGCCTGAGAGGGTTGGGGCTGCTCAGCCTGGAGAAGAGAAGGCTCCAGGGAGACCTTACAGCAGCTTTCCAGTATCTGAAGGGGGCCTACAAGAAAGCTGGAGAGGGACTTTTTACAAGGGCATGTAATGATAGGATGAAGGGTGATGGCTTCAAACTGGAAGAGGTAAGAGATTTAGAATAGATCTCACAAAGAAATTTTTCACTCTGAGGGGTGTGAGGCACTGGAACAGGTTGCCCAGGGAAGCTGTGGATGCCCCATCTCCCTGGTGGTGTTCAAGGCCAGGTTGGATGGGGCTTTGAGCAACCTGCTCTAGTGGGAGGTGTCCCTGCCCGTGGCAGGGGGGTTGGAACTAGATGATCTTTAAGGTCGCTTCCAACCTAAACCATTCTATAACTCTATGACTCTATTTACTGGATATCTCTTTTCACTCTTCAAATATTTTAAATTTCTGCAAAGATTGGCTGTGAGAGCTAACAACATAAAGGCCAGCCATTTTGCTAAGATGAGTTGAAACATAGCGTCTTGCTGAAGAACATAGGAAAATAATTAATTAGGATAGGAATTTGAGATATAATTAAACATAGTGGAATTAAGTCAGTATAATTCTTAGTTCTAGCACTTTCATTCAGAGATCTGAATTTTATGGACAGAATTTTATGTACAGGATTTTATGTACAGGATTTATGTATGGTCTGTGTTTGGCATGGTCCTTTTGTGAATGTTTATGTTGTCAGGAAATCAATGTCACAGAAGCAGGCTAACACCACAGTAATGAATCCAGGCAATTCCAGCAGGGCTCTGCCAAAGGTGCTGCTAGGAGTGGGGTATTGGCTGGATTCATTTTCTTGGTGCGATGCATGTGTCCCATGGAGCGCAGACTGAGCAACAGATTATGAAAAAGTCTCTTCAGGAATGAATTTATGGGAACTGCATTTAAGTTGATCATATTTTACATAGGTTTCTATGATTTTGATTAAGAGTTGTACTGACAATTTAATATAATTTATCCTTTGCAGAATAAATTAAGCTGCAACTATTAGAATCTAAATTCTTGAGAGTACTTAGGTATTTGCTGCTAAGCTAAGGAATGATAAAAGCAGAGAAATGCACAAACAGATGGTGACGGTTACTCTCCATATTCCACTTCTCCAGTATTTTATTCCATTAAATAGTGCATGGTATTAAAAAATCATTTTGGAAGTATTTTCTTTGTCACTTTTTTCTTCCCTCAAATTACAAACAAATGCCGACATTATTTGAACAGTGTTTTGTTTGATAAGATCATTTTGGATCATCCCTTTTAATTGATTAATTAATTATAAAAATAAGAGCAGGTGATTCAATAAAAATAATTGATACCTGCTTACATAATTTATCATAAGTAATTTAACTAACAGAACTGCCCCTTCCAAGGCAAATTATTTGATTTGTGAAACTCTTCTCAAACTAGACCATGGCTGCCCTAGGAGAAAGTTTCTAGTACAGAAATAAGGCTACCATATTAAACCAGTTGTGGTCAAATTTTAAGTTTACTTACGTCCTCATCTGTGTTTGCAGTATATAAATAGACATCAATATCCTAAAAGAAAACAAGAGTTAGAATTATGAACAGTAACTAACAGATTTAGAGATAATAAAGCTAACTTTGTAAAACATGGATTAGCTCCAGGTTCAAATGCCCAATCCATCCCGGTACTGGGAGCCAGCAAATCAAGGGATCCACCTAGTAACCTGCAGCATGGGCCTCCTCTGAGGAGGATTCAGAATCGAGTTCCACAATGTTTTCTCTGAAGGAGCTAACTTCCAAGCCCATTTGCCCTTTTCTTAGGAAAAGTGAGAAAAAAATAATATTTAATTCTAGAGCCTGCAGTATTTGATCAGCTTGAGTTCCCTTCAACCTTCTATTCCTCTGCTTCCACCCATGAAACGGCATTATACAAACACCATCCCTTTTCTCGCTCCTTATTACTGACACTTCTTAGCTGAGTACAGTGCTAAATATTTAATTTTGTCTGCTCCTATGATTATATGAAACGCTGACTTTTTTATGAACTTACTTTGGATGTCTTGATCTGCTCCAAATCTTTCAGAACTTCTGCCCACTTGCAATGACCTGCTGCTGTCTTTGGGACATAAGCACTAGAACAGAAGAAAACCAATGACCACTGCGCTAAACAGCAGGTATGCACAATGTTTATGCTGAAAAAAGGTCAGGGATTACTAAGATATCACAGGTACGTTGTTTAAATGTATATATGCCTATGGCAAATGTGAGGTGTAAGTATATTTGACAAATCATAAAATCATATAGATACATAAAAACTGTATCTTACAGTCACACGCTGTATAACCAGTCAATGTGTTTTTTAAAAAGGCCAGTTTTATAGAACACAATGCAAGAGAAAAGTTCAACTACTTAATGTAAAATACCTACAATTCTTTTAACGTACACAAAAAAATCACAAATTTCAATGTCTCTTATACCAAAAATTTCCCACACTTGGAATTTCTCCCTTAGCCCTGTAGAAATATTATTTGTTATTTTAGATGTAATTTTTTGTGTACAGAAAAGCTTCCTCCTGCTACGGATAAAGATTTTCCTCAAAGTGAACCACTAAAGGGTAGAAGGAAGATTTCCTTCTCCTTGGAAGACTTTTGGAATGGGAATTGCATTGGAATGTGTCCCTTCTTGGATGCTTAATTTGGATGCTTTTCAGTACTGCTGTACTATAAATATTATACATCATTGTAGGGAAAAGACAGACCAATTTTTTAGGGAAGTTGGTTTAAAACAAGCAGTTGTTAAAGCCTTAACCAAAGGCTCAAAAAGTACAAGATTTTGGGGAAGGAAAAAAAGAAAGTTTATAACAAGAATCAGAGGACACTTACGATGTTTTTGCCAAGGGTGAGAGAGAGAACAGTCAGACCTTAGCAAAGAGACTTGACTGAGGGGGTACAAGGAGAAAACAAGTGGGGCATGTAGGCCCTAGAAGCAGAACCAGTTTTCTGAGACAGGAAACTCGAATGAGAATGGAAAGAAGTGTCTCATATACATAATTCAGCATACATATTTAAAAATGCTCACATGTGGTGTTTTTTCATTGCAAAGACATATGGCAAATGATGAAGGTCTTTAAATATGACAGTTCCAACAACTTGAGGGTTATCATGGAGATTAGGGCCCAAGTGAATTCTTGACCAGACTGAACCTGGTCAAAGACAGAATAAAGTCTATGAAGCAATGGGGGACTGCACGTCATGGCGGGAGAGGATCCGCTCTCTGAAGCGACTGGAGGCAAATGACAGCTGTAGTAGTAAAAATAAATAATTCAAATTCACTATCTAATTAGCATTGACTTTGTAGTTACCATAGGAAGAAGATGATTAGTCCCATCTCATTCTTTAAAAGGCAAGATAAATGGCTGTTCAGAAGAAGATACAGCTGATATTGCAGACAAATACTTTTCAGGTGTGTTTTCTGAAAGACACAACCAAGAAGATAGCTGGTCACAATCTGATTTCACAGCATTTTGTTTTAATACTGACTTAATTAACCAATTTGAAAAGACATCCATCAAGATAAGACTACCTGTTGTGTGTGTAGGTTGAAAAAAGAACTCATTTGTAGCTTGCAGAAATATATAATCGCTTTACAAAACAGTTGATAGAAAATCAGATGCTGAAGGCACACTGCAAAATTCGGAACTCATCCTAGGCTCCCTAGTTATTTATCTGTTCATGCTGCAGACTGCAATTTAATGCAGAGACAATCTTCAAGAATCATACAATCACAGAATGGTTTGGGCTGGAAGGCACTTTAAGATCATCTAGTTCCAACCCCCCTGCCATGGGCAGGGACACCTCCCACTAGAGCAGGTTGCTCAAAGCCCCATCCAGCCTGGCCTTAAACACTTCCAGGGATGGGGCATCCACAGCTTCTCTGGGCAACCTGTTCCAGCGCCTCACCACCCCCAGAGTGAAAAACTTCTTCCTGAGATCTAACCTGAATCTCCCCTCTTCCTGTTTGAAGCCATCATCCCTCGTCCTCTCGCTACATGCCCTTGTAAAAAGTCCCTCTCCAGCTTTCTTGTAAGCTTCCCTTTCAGATACTGGAAGGCTGCAATAAGGTCTCCCCAGAGTCTTCTCTTCTCCAGGCTGAACAGCCCCAACTCCCTCAGCCTGTCCTCATAGCAGAGGGGCTCCAGCCCTCTGAGCATCTTTGTGGCCTCCTCTGGACCAGCTCCAACAGGTCCACGTCCTTCTCATGTTGGGGGCTCCAGAGCCGGACACAGTATTCCAGGTGGGGTCTCACCAGAGCAGAATAGAGGGAACTTTTGTTTTCCGTCCTGAAGATCTGTGCCCTGGCTACCTTTTGCCACCCAAATTCTATGAATTACCTACAACTACAACATTATCAACAATATTGTGGTTGCATATGTATGAAACTGTACCAAACACATCAAATGCTATGGTTATTTGCGTAGATCTTAAACACAGTAGTTAGGTATAGTAGGTTTATACTTCTTTGCATAGTGTTTGCACATTTAATAGTGGGAAGTGATGGGCCTAAGAATTCTGTCAGTGGAGTCAAGCAATGGAAATAAGGAGCAGCCTGGAAACCTTCATTCCAAAGTCACAAGCCCTTTGCTTTAAGCTGGCACCGTTCCTTCACAGAGCTAGGTTAATTATCTGCAACTGTGCTTTTGACAGAAAGGTTTACTTCTTACCGTATCTGCAACACTTCCATACTGACTCACTCAAACAACTTCTCTTTAGCAGTGGCTTATGTACACATGAACTTGGAAGTGAATATTTAAATAAGGACCAGAGAACACAACAGATAAGAGCTAGCACTGTGCAGTGGTAAAAACATCAAAATGGGAGGTCAATCCATACATTGTCAGGTTTGCAACTAACTTGCTGAAAGCCACCTTATTAAAGAACCTACTGGCAAAGCCAGGACAGTAAAACTTACACCTATCACAGGGGACTTCTGAAGAGTATTTGTAACAAATATTTGTTACTCTCTTAAATAGAAAATGTTTAAAATACATTGCAATTATTTTGTTTCCAAAACACACAGATATAGCTGAACCAGCATAATAACCTAATCATTACATCAATTTCCACACTCAATAACGGAAAGCACTGCCAGACCCTTTTATCACCTGTGTGTGTCCAAGACCTGTTAAATAAGATGTAAATGAGCGATAAATAATCTGTATTACAGTGAGGCTAGAGCACGTAATATCCATCCTGTGAACTACCTCAGTACAGAACATGCCATATTATTGTTACCCAAAGTATGTCTTAAAACAAGGCTCAACCTGTCACTGTTTCCACATCAAATGGAAATTGAAAATATGTGAGTATTAAACCCAAAATATTAAGTATATATAAATAAATATTTTGCAAACTTACAAGAATGTAATGGAAAAGAAATATTAACTGCTTGGCCGTGGTAAAAAGAGCTAAATAGTTTTGCTATAGTATGACAGAAAGGCGGTAACGTTTACAGAGTTAATATTGTTTGATCTGAAATTTGTCATGGTGTTGGTTTTGTTGCTTGGGTTGGTTTTATTTGGTGTTTGGTTTGGGTTTTTTTTTTTTTTGTTTGTTTGTTTTTTAAATCAGCTTACTAACTGGTTTGATTGATTTGCCAATCCTTAAATAAATATCCTTTGGGGGGGGGAGGAGGGGCTTTTTTCTTACAAATTTAATTGAAGTTCAAAAGTAGCCTTATGGGGAAACTCAAAGTACCTTTAAAAAAATTTAAAATCTGATTTGTTGGATACAGCTGAAGAAAGCATTTTTTAATTCCATGTTTAAATCTTTTAAAATATGTTTTAACAAAAATATTTATTATTTATTAGAAACGTTTTATAGTAGGTAAATATTTTTATCATTTTACAAGCCATTTTTTATCTAACGAGATGGGGTGGCTACAAAAGAAAATATGAAAGACTTATGTTTGGTCCACAGGCACTTACCAGCTTTGAGTTTCATAATTAGTATTATGGAGCCTTAAAAAGCTGATTTGAGAGGGAGTTCCAGTCCAAATGCACTGTCAAATTTATGCTGTAGAACAAAGTGTTCAAGGTGAGGAAAATAATATGTTATAGTACCTAATGAATAATGGGCCAGGGTTATCATTAGTTTGTCATTTGTTTTCTTTTCTTAATAGTTGTTCACGGTGATGACAGTGGAATGCTGTGTTCTTCATGATTAATGTAGTTACTGTGATCTTTCGTTTTCTTAAATATGGTAGATAACTACACTGTCATAAAATAAACATTGCTAATTTAAAGCAAAAGTTTAGTTTTTAGAAGTAATAGAAAACTCTACTGATTGTAAAATATATAAAAAATATATTACATGCACACGCTAAAGGTTATTCCATTTGTTTGTAGAGAAGGAGGTTCTTAATGTCCAGTAGATCACCTAATGCATTCCTTTCAACAATTCAGGGCCATTTTCTACTTGAATTTCTGAATTATTTCATCCAAACTATTATTTAACAATATAAGGAATGTTAGCTCACTTACATGCTGTGACAAATTATTCTCCCGCTTTGAACACACATTGTTGTAATGTAGAAATTTTCTTTGGCTGTTGTCAGTTTTTCATTTTTACTATGATTATTCATTAACTAGTTACTTTCTGTATTCATTAAGTCTCATATTTACCCTTGTTTTATGGAAGCTTGAACTTTGGACAAGGGAGCAGCTCATATTTAAATACGTACATATATTTATCTGTAGCTCATGTTCTGATAACCTGCAAATCTAGGTTAAGGATTAAAGCCTAAAGTGTTATTCCAAAATACAACTGAGAGTTATGATACCCACAATATCCTGTTCGGAAAAGGAATGCTGTTTTTTTATAATGAAGGTAAAATCAAGCACTTTAAGAGTGGTTACCCCTGAGTGAAATTTAAGCTACAGTAGTACTGTTTTTAGAGAAGCAAACAACAAAACTTCTCACTAACAAGGCAGAAAAACTTACTGATTTTGCTGTTTTGGCTGTCACAGAAACTATCATTTAACTATAGTAAGTTAGTTAAAAAAAAGTTTGTAGCTCTTTATGATATTTAAGTTACATGCAAAGGAAAGTACTGAAAGGTAAAATTACGTGTCTTTGCCTGTATACCATGTATTAAAATTTCTTTAAGGCTTGCATATAAATTTGTCAGTGAATCCTTGAGATGTAATATTCATGACTAAGCAAGTTTAGTTCCCATGCAAGTTGCTGTTATCTACAAAGGTCTGCTATTTTTTACTGCTTATTTTGAAGAGATAATTTGGATCCTGAACCCACAAGTCCTTGACCACCTCTTGTGTACATGTGCGTATGTTTTCAATGCTGTTCCTCAGTTAAAACAGCTCTTTCCTGCCTTGGGATGTCTCTTTGATAAGTAAGTAGATAGCGTCTTTTTTCAGCCTCCATTTTGCTAGACTATTGTACTATGCCTGGTTGGGATGGAGTTAATTTTCTTCACAGCAGCTGGTGTTGTGCTATGTTTTAGATTAGTGACCAAGCCAATGTTGATAACTCACCAGTGGGCTGGAACGTCCTAAGAATCTTCTACTATTTGCAAAAAGCCCGCCATTCCTCTGCCAAAAAAAAGCCCAAACAACCCAAAAAACACTTGACCTCTAGTACACAGCTTTTTTCTTCATGAGTTCTTTCACCCTTTGCTTCTGGGCTTTCTGTCTAGTCTCAACGGTGCTGATAGGCATCACTAGTCCTTTCCATTCATTACTCCTGTGAGTTACATCATCCTTCTCAGACTGTTCTCTCCTGTAATAACCTGTATTCCATTTTTGTTCATCCTTGGCTTCTTGGTTTCCCACCTCTTTTTTGCATGTATGATGTGTTGCTCTTCTCTTATTGTGCTAGAGCAATCCTTTCCAAGGGGACAAAGTGCCAGGTAGAGCGTTGCGTCTACTTAAGGCTGTGTATTGTGACTAATATTTGAGCTCCTTCTCTATGCTCAGACACACAGAGAGCATTATTAATGCCAGAATCTATTAGATCGGGCAGAAATCAGATGTTTTTCCCATTTGTACCCTAGCATCGTAAAAAAGAAGAGCTTTTTTTTTTTAAAAAAAAAAAAAAAAAAAGTTGGGTTTTTTTTTCAGGAGAGAAGCCATAGAGAATAAAGATCCCATAAACCAATGGAAGTGACTAGAAAAGGAATGGAGCCCATAAAGAAAGCAATACTTCTGAACTAGATAGATGTTTCAGTACTGAGACCTTAAATAAGTAATTCTGAAACCAAATTTTCATAGAACAGGAGTAAGTTTTAGAGGAAAGACCTGTCCTTAGTGCCTTGTTTTGGAGTAAATGCTGGAAAACACTGCAAGTCAAAGGAGCAGGCTCACTGAAGAATCTCTCTGCTCTTTCATTCCTAAGTTCCTCTAGGCCCTAAAGGGAACAACGAAAGAGAAACAAACAAACTAAACCCTGAATATGAATTAGTGTCAGAATGTATTTACTCCGATAGGATAGAATTCAGAGATAAAAACAGAGAACCACATTAATGTACTCTGAGACAATAAGAAAGTCTGTAGCAGATGCTACCAATAGGTGCAGCCCTCTAAACACCCCTTGAGAGTAATTTCTTTTGTGTGTTATCAATATCAACAGAAAGTAATATTTTCCTATGAAGCAATCTAGTACCAGGCCCTTAAATGCTTTACCAGTTTCTACAGACTAGTCTCATCTATCAAAAAAAAAAAAAAATATTTTGCAGCTCTGGTAAACTCTGTTCTGAACACCAATTGATGCAGCAACTGTTAAAAAGTTGCTTCTTTGCTGTCACGGTGCCCAAATCCATTGTGATTCCACAGCCATTTTGGTTCCTCTTCTCCCCTCCTACCCATCTTTGCCTAGAAGCCTAGGAAATCTGCCCTCAAGCTCCACCAGGTGTTACCAGCAGCTCTCCTCCTCAAGGACTGAAGGCAAAGAGCGAGCTTTCCACGTTTCTCTCTAGCTTGTACTTACTGATCCAGAAAGGAAGTCAGTGGAATTACTGAGTGTTAAACCAAATCACATGCTTGAATGCTTGTCTGGATGAGAGCCAAAACATGCCTTGGATTGTTAAATCTTCAAGCCTTTATTTCACAAAGCTAAAGTGCTTTCCTAGAAGTTTTGTATTTGGTTAGAGTTACGCAGGTTAAAGCATTTTTGCAGCTGCTGTTTTAAAATTGGGCATTCTTTAAATATTATTCCTATTTGATTACTTCTCTTTCACCCTACTTCCTCCTAGAACGATAGCTTTCCTTGGTTTTATTGTATAGGGGCGACTCTCCTGCGGAGTACTATTCTACCTAGCTTATTCTGCTTGAATGTGAGTAATATTCACCTTCAAAAGAGTATTCTCGGTAATCGGCAGGGCAGGAAACTCTTTCAGTTTAATCAATTATGCATTTACGTGTTCTCGGTTTGCTTAAATAGCTGTTGATTTGCTTTTGACAGTCATCTAGTAGGACTTCCTCCTCCTATATGCTCTTGCTAATTGGAATTTATGCCAGAAAGCAAAGTTTGCGATGCCTGTTTGAAAATATTGCCAAAAGGTCAGAGAGTCATTGTTATTCCACTCAATACCTTAAATATCAGAATTTGAAATGTAAGAAGTTAAATATTTCCTTTGACCTTTTTTTGCAAAACATGCTTGAGGCCTGGGGCTCATGCCATTGCCTTATGAAGATATATCTTATACTTGGCTATGGGCCTGAGAGGAAGTTTGCCCTTGGTGCAAAGAAAGATTTCATAACTTTCCAGAGAACCTTCCAGTCACAGTAGCAGTGAAACCCAGCAGCAGTGCCATAGTATTTTCGGATAAATATTACAAGCTGAATATAGGTATGAATATTATCAATTCAGAGCTTTCAGTTTCGTCTGTCTGCTTTCACTAATTCGTCAGCCACCGTCTCAGAACAATGCATACTGCATGACCACAGGCTTCTTCAATTAATAGCTCTGCTTGAAATAGGGCTGCCAGGTCCCTATTGACATGATTGAAAGACCAGGACATCCAACGTGTTGCTTACCCATTTATTGCTGTCAATTCAGGATCTCTCTTAAACATTTTTTTTCTTTAAGCACTTTTTGCCAGCTGGCAAAATCCAGACAGAAAAAAAAGCTGACACGTCCTTCTTTCTTTTTACATCCTTCCATCTAATGTCAGTCTTTTCAAGGTATCAATCACTTCTTAAATTATGAAAGATCAACTTAATGTTGTCCTGATGCAAGAATATATGACATTAATGCTGGGTTTGCTTGACAAACACTGTAAAGAAGCCCTAAGTTTTGGTAATGGCAAAATTAATGAGTTAAAGGCATAATCAGTAAAGTAAAGAGGAAGTACACAGCAAAAAACCCTCATTTGTAGAGCACAGATAGTTAGCTTTGACCATTTATGCCTGAAAAAACCCCTCAGGAAGCAATATGCAATAATTAATGAAAAGGACTTTTAGGGTATACTCTCCTAGATTAGTAAGCAGTTGAATCACAGATTTCAAATGTAAAGGAAGTGAATTAAAAAAAAAAAAAGAGCGAGCCAGAACCAGTCAGTGAGGGATGCTAGTCAGCAAAATATGTCCTGATCTATACATGCCATTAAGCACTCTCTCTAAATATTATTTGTGATATTTTTATGCCATGCAAACAAATACCAAACAGGGAACGAAAATACAATTAGAGATAAAATTTCTGTGCATTTAAGGGTAGGCTGTTATCATCTAAACCAGAGACAAACACAGAAACCAAACAGTGAAAAGTATAAAGGATGTCATACTGATGCATGAAAGTTGGAAATCCTGAGACCATAAAATATCACAGTTATCACAGGAGCAACTGCTCGACACATAATATCTCAGATTTGGTAAAACACGCAGAGACTGTGAATAATATATGCTAATAGAGGTCTGTAAAACACTTGTAATAGACAGAAGAGTAAAAACTGCAAATGCAGTTCTCAAAATGGTAAAGTAATGCAGTATTTTCAGAGCTTTTCTGAAAAAGGAAAATTATCATCTATGACCCTCTCTTACCGTCATACTTTTACTAGAATTTACTGGATCCTGAAGTAAACAGGCAGGATACAGTTTGAAATACTCTACTTTCTTGTGCTGTTATTCTTCTTTAAAAAGCAGAATGAAATCCTAATGTGTGTCAATTGCCATAGCTTTACTGAAACTAATGAAGCTGTTTTCATTTCCAGAGTGTCTGAGAATTTGACCAAAATGTTAACTGGGAAAAACAGATTTATTGAACAACTGAAGAAAGTAGCGCACAAACTTCCAAAAGAAATATTATAAGCAGATCAATAGGCAGAAAAAAAATGCGTATCAGGATTCAAAGACAGAAGAACAAAACATCTCTACTGTAGGTTTGTTTCATATTTCTCCATAGGAGAGGCAAACAAATTTGGAAAGGAAAATATTTCTGCTTTGTATTACTCTAAATCACTTATAAATAATGATGCAGTAAGACTTACAGCAACTGAGCACTCATCCTTCGTTTCTTGCCTGAGGATACAGGAAAACTGATTACTGGAGAAGCTCTAGAGTGTGCTACAGAAGCCTCCGCCTTTCATGCAAATTTTGAATGTATTTTTGTGGAATGTAACAAATTATGAGATTGCACACCAAACCACTTTTTCTATATGTGTGCAAGTGGTGAGTGCAATACAGTAGTTGTCATTACTTGAGTTTTCTTCATTTTTTATGGGTTATGGTTTTTCTTCATTTCTTGGCAGCCAAACCCAAAATGTATGGAAGAGGTTGTGTGTGTGCAAACTAATGAGAGATGAAAAGATACTACATTATATTAAGCTGGTTTCTGTATCATAACTCTTAAAAAAGAATAAATGCTAATCATAGCTCTTAACAGGGCAGCACAGCAGTCATCCAGAAAACTTCAAATTTTCTTTCCAACACGGTAAGATGAGTCTACTCGCCAGTATATTAATTTAGACCAAAATGATTTTAAAAAGATTGAAAAAAGTACTTCACAGGGATGTTAAAAGCAGTTGTCTATAAAATAATTGGCAATACTGAAAAGTCCAAATAAATCCCCAGGTGCCTTTGTATGATAAAGCCATGTGGAACAGCATTACTGAAAAGGAGTAAACTCTTGGATAAAATTACAGGTCTGCACTCTGGGATTGCTTACTTCATTGATTTAACATCAGATGTTAAGCCAAAAGTAACCCACTTTGTTGACAGTAATTAAGTGATAAAAAACATTTGTGATATGCTCCTACAAGATGAAAGATAAACTGTAAGAAATTAAATACACATTGTAAGTTTAACCCATGACCACATTGCAAAAAGTCATTCAATTCTATTAAATTAATATATAGGTATATATGTATTATTTACAGAATTATGATTAGTCTTGCTAACTAAAAGAAACATTTAGGGAGATAATGCAGCCTGCCGGAAAAATTAATACTGCTTCATTTTCAAAATGGACTCCTTTCAGCAGCTCATGCTGAAATAAGTGTCTGATTCAGCTATAGGGAACTGGTGCCTATCCAGTTCATGTGCCACATCCGCCTTGTGGGAAGGCATAAAAGGAGGATAAACTAAAGATAATATTTCCCAATAGCCTTTTTTCAAGCAAATTTTTCATCATTTTTGAATGGTAAAGCTAGAAATTAGTTCTATTTCATGCTAAGCAAGGGTTTATACAGTGTTTGATCTGCCTCACAAACATAGTCTATTTACAAAAAGAAAAAAAATTACCAAATATATTAATAGTGTGTCATACTGTTTGCCTGAGCAATATTCAGTTTGCCAAAGGCAATGTAGTGCTGCTGACTTATATAGGTTTTTCTTTGCTCTCCCACCAGGCCTGCTTACTCCTTGTTTGCTGCCAAAGGAAGGGATCTATTTGTCCTCAACAGAAGCACAACATTGTGAACTAATTTACTTTGCTGTCTTTCTTAGAACAGCTGACAAAGTTTGGTTTTGGCAGATATCCACCCAAACGCCATGTAAGGTCCACATGGTTGGTAAAGCTAAAATCAGTTTTAGAAGTCACCAAAAATACAGCCATTCCCAGACAACCTGGCACCCTCTGGTCTTTAAGCCAAAATAGGCATCATGCGTAGTGCACAAAGAGACACGTGGCAGAAGGCAATTGGAATCAAAGCAGCGAGGAAAATTCACATGAATTATCACAGATGAGACCCAGGCTGCCACCTGGAACTTGTCTGACTAACTGTTTGAAGACCTTAAGACTTAGCTTTATACTGAAGTCTTATGATTGCATTCTCTATGACTCATGCTATTAATAATAAATCTCTGGGTGTTTCAGTGTGGGACCTTAAGAGGCCAAGGAACCAACTGACTCTGTCCATGTAAGCATTCCTGTTTGGTTTTGGTTGGTTTTGGTTTTTTTTTTTTTGGAAACTTAACTGATAGCCTTGGGTGCCTATTTCCACATGGGAAAAAAAATGAGGTTGTGTTACACCTACCTCAGGTGAAAATGAGGACGCTGGCACACTCTTACTACTTTCAAAGACTACAGCAACACTCAAACCAAAACTGGAGTTGTTGTCATTGCAAATATTCTCAGGATCAAGATAGCACAATAGGCTTTTTCATCAATGTTCCTAGTGCCCTCTTCATAACTGGATAATCAGCATAAACTGGATAATCAGCATAGCAGAGATTATGCCTGAAATGCGTATGCTAAAGAGTTTTACACACTCCTTCCCTAAAATCAGGAACTTCTACATTCTAGCTGAGCTCATTGATTTTTGCTCCAACTCTCTTCTTCAGAAGTTGAACCCCTGAACTACTGAACTAGACTTCTCCTCCTAAGAACACACCTAGAGGTTTTGCACACTTCTGCCAGAAAAGGTCCAGCACCATTTCACTGCCAGAAATCAAAACTTTCTCTTTTTTTTTTCCAAAATTTTACATATGTTTGGTTTTTCTAACGCAAAATATTCATTCCTGCCACTGCACAGTACCCCTGCTCTATGGCACCTCAGGAAGTCTTTCTTGCAAATTGATTAGGCCAGATTTAATGCTATTATTTGTTTTACACTTGGATACGGAGCCTGTAAGTTGCTGCATCTGCTCTTTTCCCACTGGGTTTTCTATGTTTTGCTTTCAGAGCCTGACTGACATTACTGATTTCTGTCTTAAACCTGTATAGGCAGCCAATAACAGTTTTGCATCAGAGTAGCCATGCAGAAGTCGTCTTGCTGACAGCCTGTTTAATATTAAAGCTTCTTTACACAGCTTCTGGACACCCAAAGGCCTGCAGAAAATCCTGTTGTAAGAAGTATGTCGCACATAATGACTCTTCATTAGCCCCTGCTTGTTTTCAGGTAGTATATACCCTATGGGTAAATTGTAATAGGCAGATGAGAAAAGGTTATAGTCATAGAATTATAGAATTGCATAGGTTGGAAGAGACCTTTAGGATCATGGAGTCCGACCATCAACTTAACACTGCCAAAGACACCATTAAGCCATGTCCTTAAGCACCACGTCTACCCGTATTTTAAATACTTTCAGGGATGGTGATTCCACCACTTCCCTGAGAAGACTGTTCCAATGCTTGATAACCCTTTCGGTTATTAATCCTTATAGGTTAAAAGTTAGTTTTATGCCCTTGATATGAATTAGAGAAACACACTGAATTTAGGAATAGCAGAGAAAAATCCTCTAGGCCTGAAGTCTCCATCTGCAGCCAGTTGTGAATGCCAAGGGAAGAGTGTATTGATTACCTTCCTGATGTATCCTCCAGTCTCCAGCAAGGGAGAATGCAGACACAGCTTGTCAGATTCAGGGCTACTGTTTTCAAGTTTATAACTCCTCTAGCCCTTTTTTCCCCACTGTTTGTTGCTATAGATATTTGCTTTTTAATGGATTTTCTAGAATTTTATGTAGCAGTTTCTCCTACATACTTTTTTTTTCAGCTTACCTTTCAAATTTTGACAAAGTCAGGTTCTAAACTTAAAATATCATAGTAATTTATGAGGCCTCTTCATAACATAATTTTCTAAAGACTACTGCTTTTACAAGCACACATAACCTAAGGGAACATATCTTTCATTTTTTAGGTCAGCTTGAGTTTTCTAAAAGTCACAATGCCGCTACCTTGAGTAAACATACATATTATTTTCAGACATTACATTGGAACAAATGCTGGTATTTACCCTTTCCCTGAGAAAAGGTATTTAATTTCTTTGTGGTTTCAATCTGTTTATTTTTGTTTCAGTTCACTAGACACTGCGAGAACATTTTCATCACAGTTATTTCAAAACTGAGCAACCTAGTTGAAAAAAAGAAAACAAACTTTCTTCTTTCTTAGTTGCAAATTATGAATAAAAAAATGCACAGAAGGGCTGTCATTTATTAATTCTAATTACCTGGGACAATGTACCGTACTTTAAAGATTACTTTTGGCACCAAAGGAGGCACATGTAGAATTCTCCTGAGCAAGTAGCAAAGTTGCATCCCATAGACGCAAGCCTGCGGTCAGCTGAAGGGATGATAAATATCAGTTTATCCTGTTGGTTTCAGTAAGATCAGGGCTTTTATACTACTCAAATGCCTAGCATATTTTTTCCAAAGGTGCTTCATTGTTCTTCAGAAAAATCTGAGGGATACTGAGCAAAAAAAATAACCTATTACTTTGAGAATGCTCCTTATTTTCTTCTATATCAAAAATAGTTTAGTTACTCATATTTAACTCATACAAAACAAGAATCAAATATTCTTTGAGCATGTTACTTCCATTCCCTTTTCTTCGGAATGGAGACTGGCAAAAGTCATAAGCAAATTACAAAACAAACTAGCAAGCAAAAAAGTCATAATTCACAACCTTATAGGACAAAAACACTGTCACCGTTAAGAATATGAGTGTATAACTTACAAAGTTGCTTAAGAAATATGGCATCTTGTGTATTTTCTCATTAGAAACACTAAGTAGTGCATTTAAAGTAAAGGTTTCTTTAATTTGCAAAAGTTTTTAGTGGACAGGTGAACTAGAGAAAAATGACCCTTTCTTTAGAAAGTAACTGAAGTATAAACAGAAGTCAAAATTAAGATCCATGATTTAAATGAAGGGGTTTTTTTCTTTGCTGATATTTAAGTCAGGACAAAACAGGCGTCTTAAATTCCTTTGAGATAAATCAGTCTGTCCCAGTTTTTGGATGCTACCGTAGTTTTGATACGG
Organism: Chionis minor; assembly: GCA_013398295.1. NCBI lineage: Eukaryota > Metazoa > Chordata > Aves > Charadriiformes > Chionidae > Chionis > Chionis minor. The sequence goes on along the minus strand of VZSF01004739.1, from coordinate 538,177 downwards.
TATGAACACTGAGCTGTTAGGAAAGGCACTGGCAAAAACCCCCAGATCCTAGGAAACACAAAGGATCACCAGTAACCATCTTTTTGGATCACCTTATTGTTGAAAAGTCACTTTTACTGAGTGAAATACAAAGCTTGAGTTGGCCTTCTCAACATTTATGTATCAGTTCACTTTCAATGCTCTACCTTACTCAGAGTGGTAGTCAAATTATCTATTAGTTTCTTGTTAAAAATTGTCTCATATGCACAGCACATAAATTTGCTTTATTGTCAAGTCATTCACCTTTAGCTGGATGAAAACTACTAGAAAACTACTTTGTCGTCACTATGACCCATGTATCTTGAAATCGCACACAGTTTAAAATGAGACCTGAAATATTCATGTGTCATTTAAATTATGCAAAATAATCTACAGGCATCCATAAAATCTTATGAATCTGAGAGATATTTTCAGTTACATGAGGGCAGGAGATGAGTGGGCATTTTGTCCTTCAAAAAAAAGAGGGGGAGTGGGGAGGGGGAGACAGAAAAAAAAGAAGGAATTGTTTCAAAAGTAGATCATGGGAGAAGTTTCACAAAGATTCCATTGGGAATAAAAGTCTCATAGATACTTGAACAGTGAATGTATGAGAACATGCTCTAGACATTTCTATCATATCACCATACATTTATAGTATGTTCAGGTACTGTTAGATAACCCCTAACAAGATAACAAATGTTAGTAGGATGGGGTTTTTTGAGTACAATGCACAAGTCACATTTTTTTGAGTATGGAATAATAGAATAAGAAAGCCAGTAAAGCTGCCTGGATTATAGGTAGCCAACTGCTGGAATGCTAGAAAGGAGCCACACTTTGTGTTCTGATCAGCTAGAGAGAATGCAAATGGTAACAGCAGGTACCCATAACAGAATTTTCAACTGGTTTTATGCTCATGTGGAATTCGGAGCCAATGCATCATACCTGTTCACTAGGGTTTCCCTATATTTTCTCTAGTTCCCGGTTCCCTGCTTCTACCTGGTAAGGAAATGAAAGCAAATGAATTAGTTTTAGACTACTGGCTCCTACGGGGAGAAATGACCACATCAGCTGAGGAATGTGTATAAAATCAGTGTTTGTAGTGATGACCCAACTGTTTTATATTGCCAGAACATTTTGAGTAATCAAGGTAGGCATCCATTCAGCTACAGAACAGATGTGGCAGAAATAACATTCTCACCAGAACACAGGGTAGGTTTAGCCTGTGAAGATCACCTTCTAGCTCCGGGTGCTATTTTCACTTTTCCCAACAAAACTTAAGTCATGGTGCTGAACAAAACCTCTAGAAGGTCCCCCTCATCCTTGAGCTGCTACTGAGAAGTATTCTATACTAAATTACATCATAATAACTTCTAGAGACAACACAGATGTTTCAAGAGTCCTCCACTTGAAACAGACAAAAATCATGTAAATACAGCAACTTGACATGTGTTTTCCTTCAAAAATAAGAACTTTCTCTCCTGGTCCAAGGTGTCTTATCCCACAGCTGAGCTCTGAGGCATGTCGTAAGACAGAGGTCACTACTGAGAATTGTCCTCTTTCTCCCTCCAGTCTTCGTCGGCTCCAGCTTGTACATCACTCTCCCTCCAACAGATATGCATACACTGTTTCTGGCTAGAGGAATAAGCCAATCCCCCTCATAAATCAGGATTGTGAGGGCAGAGATTAGTCAGAGATTAGTCACCTCTCTCTCATCATTCAGGAGTACTAGATCCCAAATGCTTCATCACATCCTGAAAAACTTTACATCGAAAAATTCCAACCTTTATGAAAGAGTGGGGTTATTCCTGAGATAAAGTTGTTAATGAAAATGTCCCCAAAATCAGGCCAAATTTAATATCTTCACTGTATTTTCTTCAAGTTTTACCGGAAAAATTAAATAAGGGTGTGTTCTGTGATAAGATTTTGTTTCAATTTTTACAGAAAATGAATGCTGGGCTGACTCACTATAGTCTTTTTTTTTTTAACTTCACAGAGTCTTCATCTTCTTCTTACTCAAAAACAGACTCTTTCCATATGATATTTTTAACTCTTGTATATTTGAATTCCATATTTAAAACGGGGGAATCCAATATAAAAGAACATTTTTACTATGTAATTGAGAACCAAGCGCTTTGCACCAATCAAAATAAAATAGCTTAATGTATCCCTTTAATAATCTAAAGCATTGCAGGTTTTGTAGAGCTGTGAGATCTATTTAGATGTTTTCTGGCAATGTTTTGGGTCTGGTATAAATTTTCTTCAATAGTCATATTCCAACTTGATAGCAGCATAAAGTATATCAGAATCTCAGTAGTATATGAACGGTTCTGAAGATTTTTGGAAAAAATAATTTGCCCATTGCTTCCAGCCATCCCTGATGTGATGTGTCAGTTGTACATTTTTCTAAATTTCTTACCTGCTTTTAATTGTCCTCCATGGGTCTGCAGGTGCTAAACAGAAGTGAGCAAAGCCAAGTATGGGAGACCAAAATCAATGGAAAAAAACACGAGGAAGCTTCAGCGGTTTTCCTAAAGCTGTGTTTGTTCGCTTTAATGGTAATGGTGTGAATTTCTCAATTCATAGCATATTCATATTCTTTTTGTTTTACAGTTGCAGAGGATACTGATTAACATTCAGTCAGAGTTTAAGCTCAGGTAAAGAGTACTTATTGAGTCATTTCCAAATTGTGGTTAAAGTTTCACTAACAAAATTTCACTAATACACAGACAACTGTGTGTGTCTGATTTTTGTCTTTTTTAAAGTGGAGTGAATAATAGGAATTAATTTCAATAATTTTATATGGCACTTAGTTACTTGAATATCAGCATCATTACTATCAGAAAAAGATAATAGCTTTGCTGAAACAAACTGATTGTATTGGCCTCTGAACTCATTTTGTAGAAAAAAAAGTGGTGATATCACATGCATTTTTGAAAGACTGACATTTATTTGAGAATTCATACTTTACCTTAATGCTATATTACTTTTTGTCTAATGGTAGCAACTGAAAACATACGCTAAGATGGAACCTAGTGTGCTATACTCTAAACTATGTAAACCTGTAATTAAGGCTAATGTTTTCAAGAAGACACACAAAATGCAAAAAGGAAGGAGCCATTATGTCATTTTTATTGCTGGAGAACTGAGACGCAATAATATTGCTTTGATGGCCCCTGGTCACACATCGAATTTTTACAGATTTCAGAAAGTGAACTGAATTCTCCTGAACGCCAGCGTGGATTTTCAGGTGAATAAGCATCCTGCTCCTTATAAATTACATTAGTTTCTCCTCTGTGCTCACACAGTGGAATTGCTCTTGAGAGACTGGCTACCAAACAAACGCTTTGCAGCTGAAATCTCAGTGGCACCTAGGCCAGGTTTCAGTGGTCTTGAGACACTGTGTTGGTTCATTATGCAGTATCATAGTACACGTTAGTCACAGACTAGAAGAGGCTTGTGGGAGTGCAGTTCCTAGTGCCCAGTCATAACCAAATGCTGATATCTCTCTTTTTTTTTTTTTTTTTTTGCCTAGTACCTGATGCTTCTAGAGAAGATTCTTCAACATTCTTAGGGAGCTATTTGTCTCATATGACAACTGCATATCACAGCTTAATTTCTTGTAGAAACAGCATGCGGACCCTTGCTTCTTAAAATGGAAAAGATGATGAAAACAAAAATAAAGAAAAACTTTCAAGGACATGTAACCGTTGCCTGCTGCCAGCATATTCATAAGAACCTCTGAAAGGGGAGCTGCTGGATAGAATAGGTAAGTAAAAGATAGAACCTTGCCACTGCTTGAATCAATTGTTTTCTGCTGATTAAACAAAAATTTAGTCCTTTGGGACTGTGAGGATTTTTTTGTTAAAGACTAGTAGATAAAATGGCCAAACTCAGACTTCTACAACCCAGAGAATGTACTCTTTTCTCTTTCTTTCTCTGCCATTGCTCAAAATATCTCCTGTAATTTCCAGACCCCATTGGTTACTTCACTTGATGCTCCCAGGTGACAGTGTTAGTGGGATTTGAAGAACAAAGCAGAGGAAAAACCTTCTGTTGGGCCTCACTAAGTATGAGGAAGATACTATAGTATTTGCTGATATGAGATAGAGTATTTGAGGCCAACAAACAGGCTACCCCTTGTGGTAAGATCATCTGTTGAGTATTCTGAGGAGGGGACATAATATTGAAAGCTGAGAAAAAGAGTCACGGGGTATCTACAGGGGAAAAAAGATCACATCCCAGATCTTCATGTTTGAAAGAAGAATGGTAGCTGGGAAGGGGAAGCACAAATTATTTCTAATTAATTAAGTAATGACACTAATTAAGTGAAAAACACATTCTGCCATAAGGCAAATAAAAACAGGAAAAAATGACTTAAGTCTAAAATGCCGTAGCATACCTCTCAAATTATTTTGACAAATTTATCTACAAATTAGATGAGATGAGAAGTATTGTGGATAATGAATATGATTCAGGATCTTAATTCTGACATATTATTTGGTCATGTCTCCTTTGCATTAGTATCATGATGCAAAATGAAATTCACATCATTTATCACAGAGAACTTGAAAATCAGACCTCTTTAGTAGCAGAGTTGTGTATTGGAAGGTTTAAATGCACCAAGATATGCTGGGAAAGTCTAAGATGAGCCAAAATATGGCACGACCTTTCAGTATTCTGAATTGTGAATAGAAGCAAAAGAGCGGGATAATGGGGCAATTCTCTAAGTATGTGGAACAGGATAATGAGGTGGGAAACATCTCTTTTGTATGAAACAAAATGAGTATAACTGCAGGCTCAAGGCCATAATCCATTAACTAATATTGTGTTTGTCTGGACATATTAATAAAATACTTTTTTATAAAGTAAAATAATGTAGTTATCCAGGTAGCTTCTGTAGCAAACTGGAAGTCACAGGAGTCATCTCACTATTTTTAGGTAGCTAGCTGTTTCTGGGGAACACAAACAATGAGTTAAATAAGCAAAACTTCAGAGCAATTAAAGACACAAAAGTGTACAAAGCATACAAATCAAGGTTCTCTGCTGAAAAGTTTGCCTAAAGATGTGACAAGGAGACAGGAAGAAACATGCACTTGGAATCCAAGATGCGTTAAATACTTACCCATGTAAGAATTTATCCAAGACATAAAGGCTGCCAATTCTACTTTTGCAAAGACTATCATGAGACATAGATTGTCTGGTGCTTTGTGTTACGTTGCAGTAGAAACAATTACTTTCATAGCAGCCTGTGCTTTATGAGTTTAGTTGGAAATTGTCTGACAGCATAGAGAAGAGAACTGCAGGGTGAATGTCTTTTTAATATGTATCTGTATTTGTATTTTTATAACTAACAGGATTCATTTGAAATAACTGTTATTTCCATAGCTGCTTAAATCAGTATATACAAATGGCACCATGAGGTCTTTTCCTCCCTTCCCAATCCATCTGCAGGATATCTGTTAGAAATCACTGGGGTTTTGTGTTTGTAGTCAATCCAACAAAATCCCATGTTGGCTCCAAAAGGACTTCATGAATCACCTGTCTTGAGCTGAAGTGAAAATTTCTAGACTGTATTTAGGGAGGCAGATTTGTTTTCTTCAGAAAAAGAAATGCTAGTACACTTTCACTTGAAGATGCTTTCATTTGGAAGTAAGTTGTCATGCTGACATTTTCCTCTCTTTCCTCCAGCAAACAAGCTCTGAATCAACTTTTCCTGGAGCAACTTCATAGATTCATAGAATGGTTTGGGCTAGAAGGCACTTTAAGATCATCTAGTTCCAACCGCCCTGCCATGGGCAAGGACGCTTCCCACTGGACTTTACCCCTCGTCCCATCACTACATGCTCTTGTAAAATGCCTCACTCCAGCTTTATTGTAAGGCCCCGTTTAACTACTGGAAGGATGCTAGGAGGTCTCCTTGGAGTCTTCTCTTCTCCACGCTGAACAATCCCAATTCTCTTAGCCTGTCCTCATAGATGCTCTAACCCTCTGATTATCTTTGTGGCCCTCCTCTGGACCTCTAACAGGTCTATGTCCTTCTTATGTTGGGGGCTCCAGAGCTGGACACAGTATTCCAAGTGAGGTCTCACTCGAGTGGAGTAGAGGGGCAGAATCACCTCCCTCAGCCTGCTGGCCATGCTTCTTTTGATGCAGCCCAGGATGCAGTTGGTCTTCTGGGCGGTGAGTGTACATTGCCAGGTCATGTTGAGCTTCTCATCCACCAACACCTGTAAGTCCCTCTCCTCAGGGCTGTTCTTGATCCATTCTCCACCCAGCCTGTATTTGTGCATGGGATTGCCCTGACCCACATGCAGGACCTTGTGCTTGGCCTTATTGAACTTCATGAGGTTTGCACAGTCCCACTTCTCAAGCCTGTCCAGGTCCCTCTGGATGACATCTCTTCCCTCCAGCATGTTAATTGCTCCACACAGCTTTGTGTTGGCAGCAAATTTGCTGAGGGTGGAGTCAATCCCAACATCCCTGTCACCAACAAAGATGTAAATAGTATCAGCCCCAGTACCAACCCCTGAGGAACACCACTCATCCCTGGTTTCCACTTGGACATTGAGCCATTGACCACAACTCTTTGAGTGCAACCATTCAGCCAGTTATTTATCCAGCGAGTGGTCCATCCATCAAATCTGTCTCTCCAATTTAGAGACCAGGATATCATGCAGGATGGTGTCAAATACTTTGTATGAGTCCAGGTAGATGTTGTCTGTTGCTCTCCCCTTACCCACCAACACCATAATGCCATCATAGAAGGCCACGATTTGCCCTTAGTGAAGCTATGTTGGCTGTCACCAATCACCTCCTTATTTTCCATGTGCCTTAGCAGAGTTTCCAGCAGCATCTGCTCCATGATCTTGCCAGGCACAGAGGTGAGACTGACCAGCCTGTAGTTCTGGTTCTTAAAAAATGGGGGTTATGTTTCCCCTTTTCCAGACAGCAGGAACTTCACCAGACTGCCAGGACTTCTCAAATATGATGGACAGTGGCTTGGCAACTTCATTCGCCAGTTTCCTTAGGACCCATGGATGAATCTTATCAGGTCCCATCGACTTCTGCACGTTCAGGTTCCTCAGCTGATCTCAGACCTGGATTTCTCCTACAGTGAGTGGTATCTCATTCTCCCAATCCCTATCTTCAGCTTCTGCAACTTGGGTGATTTGGTTAGAGCCTTTACCAGTGAAGACTGAGGCAAAAAAGTTGTTGAATATCTCAGCTTTCTCCATGTTCCTGGTGACCAGGTCTCACGTTTCCTTCCTGAGTGGGCCCACATTTTCCCTGGTCTTCCTTTTGTCACTGATATACCTATAGAAGGCTTTCTTGTTGCCCCTGACGCCCCTGACCAGATTTAACTCTGTCTGGGCTTTAGCTTTCCTAATCTGATTCCCGGCTGCTCAGACAATATCTCTGTATTTCTGCCAGACTACCTGTCCTTGCTTCCACCCTCTCTTGGCTTCCTTTACCTGTTTGAGATGTTCCAGGATCTCCTTGTTCATCCACACAGGCCTCCTGGCATTTTTGCCTGACTTCCTCTTTGCTGGGATGCATCACTCATGTTTGGCAGAGGTAGTCCTTGAATATTAGCCAGCTTTCCTGGGTCCCTCTTCCTTCAAGGCCTTTTATCCCACGGTATCCCATCAAGAAGATCCCTGAAGAGGCCAAAGGCTCTCCTGAAGTCCATGGTAGCAAGCTTACTGCATGCTCTCCTTGCCACCCTAAGGATCTCAAACTCCACCATTTCATGATTGCTGCAGCCAAGGCTGCCCTTGAGTGTGACATTCCCCACCAGCCTCTCCTTGGTGAGAACAAGGTCCAGCATTCATTCAGGAGAGCATTGTTTCTTGGCTCAGGAAACTACCAGTGAACACTGGGAAAGAATGGTGATACACAAACATGGCTGTGCTGGATAACAATATGATAGCGAAATGACTACATGGCATGGAAATGAAGCTTATTATCTTAAATATCTGCTCAGAGGCAATCTAGAAGTTAAAATGGTATACCAAGGAGATACTTCCACCTCAGGGAATAGTTTACTACTAATCCCTAGCTCAACACTTTGCTGAGGGGAGGTCAAACATCAAGGCTGTAGATGAGTAGATGGCAATAGTTAAGCGAATACTGAAATTCTGGCTTACAAATTTTGCAATGCATGGATGACAAATGAATTTGCACAGTTTGGATTGCCAAGCTACATATATCAAGACCATTGGGACTCCTGTCTGCACAGCCCTTCAGGTCTTGCGGTCCACCTGCATAATATTCCAAGGCTCAAGCATTTACTACACCCCACTAACCTGCCCCTGATCCAGTCGCTGGACAAAATGGAGAGGAGGGAGGATCTCAAGAAGTTGCAGAATGACCAAAAAGTTTTCTTTTTAGAAAAGGAGTTAACAATGATTAATGATGGGGCTAATTAGTAACTCACCGTGTCTGCCTCAAGTGCTTGAAAAACATTCCCTATTTGACGCAATACCAGCAAAAACAAGGGAGGAGACTTCCGCAGTGGCTGGGAAGCAGAACTGCTGAGACTTTTGTTGTTCATGCAGTTTAATCCCTCCTGCCAGCTGAGCACAGTATCAAGGTAGTCTGCAAGGAACCTAGAATTTGAAGGGTTTTATGCAGCTGTTCCTTTAAAAAACAAGTTATGAAGCTGCATTAAGGAAATATAAATGTTTTTTACCAGTAAAAAAAAAAAAAAACAACCAAAACCAACAATGGAAACCTAGAATTTCCATATATGAAGAAGAACAAATATTTCAAACTTCACTGAATGTAATAATGTGGATGTAGTGGGCATGCCTGCAGGTACTGAGGCCACGGGTTTGAATTAAGACTATGCTATGATAAACATAGTATTTCTGTCTGCTGTCCTTGACATATGCACAGAAAGGCAAGTAGCAGAAAAAGAGGTGGGGTTGTCAGTGATTGTCAGTGATTCATCATCTTCCAGCCTGAGTGGGGGAGAAGTGCATGGCATGTCATTAATTTTAGGCTGTAGGGTTTTCCTGGACTGGAGTTTTAACTAGAATATTCTCCAGCAGGACCAACCATTTCTTCAGTTACTCCAGCAGCTGTTTCTAGATGTTGCAGTGTTTCTCAGTACTGTCTTCTGACAATTTTCTATGCGTCTCCTTTTTTTCATAGAGGCTTCTCTCTTTTTTCTGTTGTCTGAGCCCTCTTCAGGATACAGTAATTGAATTGTTCTTTATAGGAAAGGATGTTGAGCAAAGCAGGTGAGAAAAAGAATATTAATCTTTGTATAAAAATTTGTCTGTTGTTCTGAAAAGGAAAATAATTCTCTCTATGGAAGAGACTTTGTTATCCTCACTCAGGAACTAGGAAAGAATATATTAATATTATAACCATTTTTCCTGGGCAACAATGATGAAAGCTGTATTTTTCATCAGGTTTGGAATGTCTGTTCCATGGTTTTCCCCTTTGTTCCCACCACCTTCTGGAAAGCTTGGAGAAAGAACACCTTCATTCACCTTTGTAAAAAAGGCCTGATTCAGGCTTACGCTGTTGAGCTGGCTGAAGGACTGGAGATGTCGGAGCAAGGACAGAACAAGGCAAGTCTGCAGCCTACCCCTAATACTGAAGGAAAGATGTAACTTAGAGACAGGTCTCCAACAGGCAACTTTTTGCAAAAGAAACTAGAGCAACACTCCCCTGGATTGCTTTTGATTTTCTTGAAAGTTTCTCTTATAGTAAGCATGTCTACCCTGCTAAAGCTTAACTGTCTCACTTCCCAAGATGATACATTAAAAATCCATTATGCAGTAATTCATAAAGATGCCCAGTGAAGTTGCACCCTAATTTCCATGCTCACTTCTAGTTTCTTTCTTTTTTAGAACTTTGATAAATTTTAACTCTTATACTGAAGAGTTATACGGTTAGTGTTTGTTGTAAAAATAACTTTGAGGAGGAATAAGGGAAGTGAATACACCTGGAGTTTTTTTTGGAGGCTTTCATTTGCCCAGCAACCTTGGTAGGCTTACAGTGCAGTAGAATAAATCTAGTTTACAACTGGGTAGATGATTACAATGGTGTAACAAAATACTGCATATGAAACATCATTCAAACGTCAGTGTGAATTGGCTAATAAAAGCATTGAAACTGTGTTCTAGTTGTACACCTAAAGTTGATTGTCTTAAAAAAAAAAAGAAAAAAAGTGTTTAATGTAGGGATGATGGAAAGGGAGACTGGAGAGGACAGTGGAAACTGAGAAGGCTTCACTGCCGATGGCATTGTGTTGTCCTTCACAGAACTGCATATCCTGAACACCAGAAGTTAAGGGTTGTGTGCAGTGATTTTTATTCCTTCAGCAGATAAATAGGCCTAACTACCCCTAACTTTAAAATGGCATGGAGTTTCATTGACTCAACTGAGTAAAGAACAGGTATTTTAACAGCTTGCAGAGAAAAGAAATTAGCAACCAAGATCAGAGATGATTTATTTCATTTTCATGAGCGAATGAATGAATTATATGTACTGGTGGCATAAATGAATTATATGTACTGGTGGCGTTTCAGTGACTCCTTTAAAAGTAAATTTTGGTGTAATTAGAATGTGAAGAAAATATGAAGATTAAGTAAATGCATGTGTAACTGCAAACATATCTGACAATACTCTAAAGACTAACCCAATTCCATTTCTTTCAGAGAGCGAATCCTCTAATCACCGCCTTTCAGATTCAGCTGGAGAACATTATATTAGGAAGAATGAAACAGCTAATGTGTAATTCAATCTAAACTTGCAGTTTCAAATCACATGGTAAACTACTGTAGCAACTTTTAAGAAAACAAAAAATTCTGCTTGTATTGGTAGCTGTTAGAATCAGCAGAGCAAGACACTGCATGAAACGTACATCTCCCCCCTTTATTTAGTTTTTTCTCATTTTTATGTTAATGTAGCTGTTTATACTGAAGATTAATGTCAGGAATAAACTCTTATTCAGCAACCTCCTTAATAATGACCTTCTACAACACCATTTAAGAGCATCACACAGCCCACAGGCTGGCACTGAACAGGAGCTAGTTCAGTGCATGCAGAAACACCCTTGAGTACTCTAAGTAATAATTTCTGAGCCTGTAGATTAGTATCTTCTTTGACTGCTTCCCCGTGAAGTTCCCAAGGACCAGCTACTCTATTCTAACTTCTAGTTTATGGCATCTTTTCTTCTAGCATACAGAGATAACTCATAGCAAAGTGGCCAACAGACAGATATTCAGTTACTCAAAGTCATTTTGGTAATGGAAGGCTGATCTGACAGACTGGGAACCTTGGTTCCTAAATTTCTGGTAATGTTATAACTACCTGTCTTTTCTGCAGTGAGTGATATGTCTTTGAGCTGGTCTTTGGAAACTGTTCTGAAACTTCTAAAATAACCAGAATATTCTTAGTTAGCTTTTGTGCAGTATTTTCTAAGATAGTATTTTATATAAATAATCTCTCTTAAAAATAAGCACGAAGATAGCTCAACTACAAAAGCATCATCCCATTCAAATTTTTATTGATCACTGAAGATTTAAAGGAAAAAAGCTTTACAAAACTGTTACAGAGTGCACAATAATATATCCTCAGTACATGGAATCCACTCAGCTTTTTTCTTCATAGTAGACTATTCTACCATGATTTATTATTTTCAACTTGTCTGCCCTTTTTTATTTTTTTTTTTTATTTTAACAGGCACAACATAGATGTTAATGGTTATATTTTACATCTGGTTTTAGATACTAAGCCCTATTGGGAAAGATGTTGTCTTTTTGTTTGTACCTTCATAGCTACATCATTCAATGTGTATAGATATGAGAAATAGCCTTAAATTATTAATTTAAGAGATGATAAATAACAGCATAAATGCCAGATAAATAAACTTGCACATACCTTTAAAAGGGGTAGTGGTACAGTCACATTTTAAAATGTTCATTGGCTTTGGAAGCAAACGGAATTGCTTCCAGAAGACATGAAACTTCTTTTAAGTTATCATGAAGGATGAAGGAGATTAAATAGGTAACTAACAACATAGGCAACATTACTATAACCAAAGAGGAAAATAAGCTTGTTTACTGAGAGAGTCACACAATACTCTGTCTGCATCTCGCTACGTGAGTAATGGCTATTTATATTCTTTAAGACCAGTAGGGGAAATACTACAGTCAAAACAACACTGTCTCTACTTGTATTGGAAATGCTCAGCATAAACAGAAACTTATTTGCTTGTGATGCATTTGATTTTTTTACAGGCTTCAAAAAGTAAGAATCTTAGCTTACACGTGCTACAGGTGATCATTGTGGGAGAACTAGCATGCAGTAACTTCTACCTGCTCAAGACAGTGGGCTCATGACCTGCTCTGTCATTATCACATATCTTATCTTCAGCATCACAGGAGAAGTGCCAGGACCTGCTTTTTTTTTGGTGAGAGCGTGGGCAGGAGACCGAAAATGTAGGGACAAAGGCTCAGGGAGTCAGAGTCTGGTGTGGAAAGACGGAATATGATGCAGGAGATGGTAGAAGTGTAGACCAGAAAGGAGGAGGTGTGGAAATGGGACCACTATAACAACTTTTAATTTTGAAAGGCCTGTGACAAGGAGGTCCATGCAGTAGTCTGGATCACAGTACTAGCAGACACTTGAAGCCAGCCAATGAGCTGAAGATATGAAGATCTCCTAAGAGTGATCCTATATCTTTTACCCGTCTCCCAACAGAAAACAAACAGCATAAAGATAATGAATTAGATAAACACAAGAAACAAACCTTATAACGAGTGACCCTTTCAATACATGAGAGGGATTTGTGTGTGTGACTTAGCTATGTTGTATTCTTCACCTGTTCCACAACCTCTGCTGTCCGCTCTAATCCTCCCAACTTTCCATAGGCTACATTGGTGGGGTTTGAGCTCCAAATCTTTCTCCATAATCAGGAGGCCTATATTTTTCTTGCTTATATTACCATGTAACTTTGCATGAAGTCCTATGAAGCTATTGGGTAATCAATGATTAACTCAGTTTTGAGCTGACTGTTCCTATGACTACGCAGAAAAGCAGCTGATAAGCCAGCAGAAAAGATGAGCTATAGTTTAAAGTATGAGCAATTACACGTTTAGAATTGAAGAAGCTAAAGAAGCTTTGATCAAAATTCATTGTAAAAAAAAAAAAAACAACCAACGCCCCCTGTCCTAAGCAATGACTTCACTGCCATGAATAGAGTGAAGACCATTCAGGGAATTCCTGTTTGGCTTTTTCCCCTACCTGAATATTTAGGCTTTGCCCAGGGACATACCCAACCACAGCGCAGCACACTGGCAGGGAAGGCTAGGTGGAAGATGGGGCTGAGGAGCTTTGTGGAGGTACCATGGTGGCGGGGCTGTGCACAGTGCCTGCTTTGGAGCCCCACTGCAGCCCTTGCAGCTGGGAAACTCTGTTTTTTCCTCCGTGGGAAGGTACCACGCAGGCAGCTCGCCGCTCTGCTTGTTGCCATGGGACAATCAAGTGTTGGAAAGTGGGAGAATCCCACCTCTGGCCACCAGGTCCCTCAGCAATAAGCTTCACGGCTCAGGAACGGAGCCAGCCGGGAGGAGAGGAAGGACTGGCCAGCCAGAGCAGAGCCACCTGCAAGCATGGGGTGTACCGAGTGCCATATTGCTAATGGCTTCTGGGTTATAACGAGGTCACCTGGCCATGCTGTGTACTGGAAATGCAACTGATTAAGGATCATCCAGAAAGCCTGTTGGGGAGCGCTGAAGAGTGCTACAGAGGCTGGACACTTGCAAGGATTTCCCTCCTTTATTAAACACCCTTGAGTGCGAGGAGTTAACGCCCTTACAAGTTGCAAAAGGTCAGCTAGGCGTAGGCATTAGGGCAAAGCAAGAGGGAAAGTCCGCTAGAACTTGCTGTGCCATGAATAAACAGTGAAAAATACAACTGTGAAAAAAACAAGACCCATTTACATGTAATTCCGGTACAAATGAACAATAAGGAGTGGAAAAACCCAAGCAGAAAATGGTACAGTGCTAGTGATCTCATCTAAGATACTGGAAATGTTTCCATGTCTTAAATTTGCTGTATTATTTAGTTTTATTGTTAGGCTGTAGAAATAACATTTAAAACTGCTGAAATGTTCTAAAAATGTTGTTTAAGTGATACCTGAGTCTCCAGCCTGCTCAACGCTTCAGCAGAGTTTCGTGTTGGCCGTGCCGTCCCCAGCATCCTGCCTGCTGGAACGTTACTCAGAACAGAAGCACATCATTGGGATCAGCAAAGTACATTGTGGGACCTAGATGTGGAAAAAATAAGTATATATAATGTTGCAACAGAGTTCTGAGTGGCTCTCAGCCCAAGTATTAAGAGCATTCAAAGCAGGAAGTTGCTGAAATTTCACAAGTAACTTTTGCAAGTCCTTTGTAAAACTTCTCAATTAATGGAAAACACAAGACAAGGACTTTTAAAAATGTTTATTTTTATCTAGATAATAGAGACCCATTTTTGAACGTTGTAATACAATATTGGGGGAGGGGGATCCCCCTGGAAAATGTATATTGTCTTCAGAGGCTAATTTTTTATCCTTTGATAAAAAAGGATAAAACTGACTTCTGATAATAATCAGAAGAGAGGTTATAGCCCAGGTAGATAGTATTAAAGTCATTAGCATCAGTATAATTCTGGTTTTTATAAAGGGCTGGAAGAGTTCCCCTAATTACCACAACACAGCATGACAATTGCTTTTAATAGTTGCCTTTTACATACACAGAGTACAGTCCAGCTATGTGATTTTATTTTTGTCCTCCCCTATTTTATAAAATAGATTAGAAGAGAATAAATGAGGCAAACGTTATGGAAACAAGGTTGGATCATCATCAATCCACAATACCATTTGAATAGTGTTTTCATAGTAAGGAGCATGGCAACTGTCTAAACAGCTCATTCCTCTTTTCATTGCCTTTTTATAAATGACACAATAAAACCTAATTGCAATGTTTTCCTTCTCTTTTAGAAATTTTTTTATTTCCCCTTTCAAATCCTGCAAGTATTGGGGTTGGAGAAACAAACAAATATTTGTTCTAACAACTGGGTTCGCTGTCATAGCAAGACCCTGAAGAGATACAGTAGAAAATTCTGAAGACATGTTGACAGAACAGTTTATTTGGACATTAATACCAGTATTTTTTCTAAAAGGTGTTCCAATGCAATCTGCAAGAAAATAAGTTTGTGAAGGAGGCTGCCTGCAGAAGTTGTGGAAGCTTCATCCTCAGAGGTATTAAAAAATCAACGAAGCCTGAAGCAACCTGCTCTAATGTTGATGTTAGCCCTGCTTTATGTGGGAGGCTGTAAGAGGTGACCTATAGATGCCTCTTCCAATGTAAATTATTCAATGAAATTAGGCCTTGAATTAAAAAATGTGGTGGAGGAGGGAGGCAGAAATATGCAGACATGCACAGATGTGTGATTGCATAAGCATTATGTTCTTAGAAAATTAAAACAAACAGTGACAACTTCAAAGATACGGGCTGGGAACGCAGTCCTATTTCTATATCTGTAAAGGGGCTATTGCCTACAGTTTTGTTAGGGCCTTCTGCATCTGGGTCTCAAACAATAAGACTTAGTTTGACTTGTTTTTAATTTGGTCAAGATGAAATTGTTAGAGTTGAAACCTTCTGCACTGAATTATTTAATCAAGCTAGCGATTTTCTTTCAAGTTCCATCAAGAATAGTTCCGTCATTTCCAAAAACAAATTAGCAGAAATATGCATTTTTTCCATATAAAGAAAAAGTTTATAACCATTTAATTAAAGTTGTGCTTTTTAGTAATGTGAGTGAGTTTGGCAGCCTAGAAAACCTGCGCAAACTTGGCCAACTCATGAGTGGCTTAGTTTACATAATTGCAGAAGAGATTTATTGGCACCGTGCTGGTCTCCAGCAGTCTCTTCAGAATGAACATACTCCATCTCACAGCTTCCAAGGCAAATAGAACTCTTTGTATAAAAAAACAAGGCTTCTGGCAGGAACAGAGTGGTGAAGGCTGAGGAACAGAAATCAGTGCTGCTGCTGGTACGCAGCAGTGGAATTCAAGTAGCATCACTGAATGGAGAGCACAGCAAAGAATTAAGACAAGGTGGAGGTGAAAGGAAGGAGAAAAGGTTGGGTGAAGCAGAAGTGGGTGGATTTATGAACATTAAAGCATATTATTCTTGAGAACTTGCAACTCAATCCCTTGCTCACTGCCTTTGCATGAATTCATAATCCTAAAAAGGTATTCAATCTTTAATCACAGTATGATGTAATGATTTCCTTTTTCTCTCACAGGGTTTATGAACAATCTGGATTCAGTTCACCGAATGGGCCAAGCTCCTGAAAAAAAAAACCCTCTATAAATGTCCTTATTTGAAAAAGGAGAATGTGTAGAAATGGAGGCAGAAGACCACAAAAAGAAAAAGGATGGGTTCAATGACAACAGCAGCTGAATGCAGCCAGGAGGAACGGAGTCTTGTCCCTGCCTTCATCTTACCATCTCCCTGTGATTTGGTCAAGTTCCTTAACCTAGATTTTTCACAAATGGCAATTGTTTTCTGAGTTCCCTCACACAAGAAATCTTGACTTTAAGTTTTTTTGTGTATCTGCCCCTAGCATGAAATGCTTCATGCTCCCCAAGCATGTTATTCTAGTTGTTGTAGTCAGCTAGCTCAGGTGCAGGTTTCTACAGTGCACATGATACAGTTTGAAGAAATGAGTGCCCTCTACTGAGCTTAGTTCAAAAAAGCATTGGATCCTCACAAGCATCTGTGTTCACATATAGCACCCAGAAAAAACTGGGTGCTATATGTGAAGACAGACAATCCTAGGGAATGCTAAACAATCTCTTAAAAAAAAAAATCCATCTCCTGGTATGATGTACTGGACTCCAAATCATTAGGTTCTTCCAAACTTTTTCCATTTGTAAAGTAAAATTCCCATTTTCTTATCCTTCAGAACCTGTGAGAAACATGAACATGTTCAAGAAGCAATTGGATACTGTACTGATAAGTGCCAGAAAGGGAGGGCATAAAAGATAAAATTAACTATTCTGGATCGACAGCATGGTGCAAGGACTGTGCAGCAAATCAGACATGGGGCCATAGAAAAGAAGAATACATGAAATACAGAATGTCTTCTTTTCCTGGCTTTCCTGGGTGGTTTTATTTTATTTTTATAGACATATATTCTAGCCAATGTGAAATCCCATTTCTTGTGTCCATGTAACTAATCACTGTAAGACACAGTGTAACTAAGGCTGTGGGCCCTTTTTTATTAAATAAAAAAGATTTAAGACTAAATAAAATCAGTGATAGAAAGCTGTAATCAGCAGCAAGGCAGCATGTAAACCCCTACCTGATTACTTTTGACATCGCCAGCACCCTGTGTGTGTAATTGCACCTGGAGTCCCCAGGCTGATAACAGGGACCAGTGCAATCCCAGGTGGGCTCCCAGTGCCACCCTCCTTCCCTGGTGGTGATCCCTGCTGCCTGGTGGTGATCTCTGCTGCACATGGCAGCCCTGACTACGACTGACCGCACCAACTCTAGTGTCAGAACCAATGTAGCCTCAGGAATGTGGAATGATATTTGATTCATTTACCCTGCCAAGAAGCAGCATAAGGAAAAACTCCACCCAGCAATTATGCTGTTACCAAAGTACACTAGCAGGGAAACAAACCATACTTTTTGGTTTTCTGCCACAGCCTACAATATGTAACCCTGTGAGAGTTACCATGACTTCTACTCCTGTGTTCTTAAAAGCATGATACATGCACTCGGTTTTAACAGGTATGCAGATGTGTATTATTTTAATGATATTCAAAGTGAAGCTACGTGACTCAGGAGAGAACCGGTATATGGCTTACACAAACAGATAGAATTTAGCTATTGTTGAACAAGTGGGCTCATGTTGATACCTTTCACTCTTACAGAGCAGGTTGGTGGCAGTAACCAGCTGGAGCTTTCAGATGTCAGGTGCATAGATTTCCATGTTCCTCTCCTTAGTCCGGGAAGGGCAGGTAAGGTTCCTACTTCCCCTTGCAGGAAGACAGAACGTGACGCTTTGTCACTTGCCAGAGACACATGAAGGCACCACTGGTACAGGTGCCATAATTCTTAATTAGCCAATGCAGCATCAAAAGAGGCAGCAGAGTTCATGCCTAATTTTGTGTCACATTGGTTACAAAATTGATACTATGTTAATAATAGTTAACGACGTGTTAACACTTAGTATGATGTTTAAGATATGTGGAGTGAAACATCGTCAGTGTTGTTATTCCCTTACATAAAATGGGTCTTCTACTGCACGAGTTGCTCACAAGATCATGAGCTCAACAACTGCTTTGTCATGTTTTTTATCTGCACAAACAGGATCTGTGGCAGACGACGTGACCTGACATCGCCGATGAGCTCAAGTCCTTTCACCAGCAAAGACAACAAACTTCTGCACACTGTCCTTATTTATAGCTTAAACTCTAGGGAAGAAAATTCCTAAGCACTTGATGTTCACAGCCTTCTGGCAGAGACTGCAGCCACGGAAAGATGTAGTGGGGGAAATTTTGGGCTATAGTTTTAGAATATGGCAATCCCTCCACTGAAAAAAAATAAATTACAGCCATTTACTTCACTTGTATTTCTGTTTATAAAAAGGCAGCCTAAAGCATGTGATGAATTCTAGTCCTGGGTGGGCTGGTTTAGCAACTTTGGCATAAGATTTTTTTGAACTGTTGCAGAGTCCAACCCTTGTAGTCTACAGGTATTTTTATAAAGCAGCCTTTTAAAAACAGTTCCTCAGTTGGTGAAAAAAGCCATTTTCTGGTCAAGAATTTGTAAGTCTTGGCACCAGAGTTAATTGATAAACTATTAAACTGTTCAGTTGTAATTTATAGCAGCTATAATGGCAACGATGGCTGAGTGATCACCCTATGCTGCCACTAAAGGCATACCTCATCTGCTATAGCATGAAATACTGTAAGATGGTTTGTAATGATACATATATCTTGTTACCTGCTGATAATAACCTATCAGCAAGGACAACAGTTTAATTGTATAGTACATCGCCTGCTGACTTCCAAATATTTCTGCTCTCTTCACTAATTTCTTAGCTAAAAAAGAATCAGTCTCCTTATTTTACACTAGTACATTAATTTATGAATGAAAGACAGAAAGTTTTTATTAGCTCCTGAGGTGCCTGAATTCTTTGTGTTGTCATCATGATATAAAAATCTAGCCCCAGCTGCCCATAAATCATGATGGATGGTGCAGAACAGGCCCCAGGTCAGCTAAAGAATGTGGAGGAAATCCCAGACTAGACCTCTCACAGAGATATGCGGAATATTATCTCAAAGGTAGCACTCAGCCCTGGCCAAGTGGAATCTCTGCTTGCACTGATACAGTGCAGGCAGTTTGGGTGAAACATCTTTCTCTTCTAATCCTTCCTTCAGGTTCATTCTGAGCATGGTACCATAGCACCCATCTTGGGAACAGCACTGGCTTAACAAGAGCAGAGGAGTCTTCATTACGCAGGAACCTTTGAGGTGGGAACCAGCAGCTAAGGTTCAGTGTTTGGCACAGAAGCAGCGAGATGGTAAATTGGGATTAATGATACGAAATCAGAAGGCCTTTTGTCTGTGAAAGAACAGTCTGCGTATGTATGTACTGGGCACCTCCAACATAGTCCTATCCCTTTGAACTCCAGCTCAAAAAGGACCTATTAATGGAGTTTTCTGCCAGAGTTTGGTCTTTGCAGAGATAAATATATCAACTTGTTTGTTAATATGTCAGCATTTATTCCTGGAGTGAACTCCTGACCTATTAAAGCCCATAAAATGGGAATCAGAAATCTGAATTGAGTGAGAAGAATGTCTTTAAGTTTGGGAACTACTTATAAAAACAATAAGATTCTGCTTCATACACATTTCTCTGAGTAGTATGTAGCTGATAATAAATAACTGATAGTAGGGATTCACCCCTTCCATTTCTGAGCAATTACTTTTTAAATACTTTTGAAAATTAGAAATATTTTAGCTTGCATGCACAGCAAATGGATATGCTTGAGATGTTCTTGCTTTGCCTAACACACTATAATTTGGTTCAGAGAATTGGAAATGTACTGTAATAATGAGAATTGGCAGTGCATTACAGTCCTGTTGTTAAAATAACCTTTAAAGTCATCATCTTCCATTATGAGTTTTTAAGTGCACAGAAAGACCTCATGAAAAACATGAATACAAGGGTATTTTCTCTCCCGGGTTTCAGCTCCTACTGATCACGCAGTGATGAAATAGAGGATATAGCTACAAGATAACGTCATGTAAAAAAGCAAGAGGAGTAAAATATGAACTTCTGTGCAGACTAACAAGTTTGTTCCAACAACTGAATCTGGGCTGCTGTGCTTTACTGATCCCTGCTAGCAGTAAAACTGTGCTGGCCTGCAGAACACTAATCTACTTTACATCACAAAACACGTTGTTTTGATAGAACAATGTGTCTCACAGAAGGCCTGTTCCAGATTGTCCCTCTCCCCGCTGTGCTGGCTGCAGCAAGCTGAATTCCATGAGCACAAAAAAGAGAAGCGCTCAGCTGACAGAACCTTGCACCTGACATTGGAATGTCAAATGTATTACTGGCCATGGCCTGGAAGAGACTCCAAGCTGAAGTGAGAAGGAAGTTTTCGCTCCTCAGAAAAAATCTAGCATTATGTTATCCATCCTACCCAATTACACCACATCAGCCTGTACCTCTGTCCCTGGCTATCCCTCTCTATTTACAGTGAAAATCTAGGAAGCCTCTGTATGGGTCTGATCATAATATTCTTTTTCCCAGAGAACTCAAACATTCTTGAAGACTGCAAGGTAACAATGTTACACTCTAAAGAGCTGGCAAAGCTGACCTTTACTGTGTGAGTTCACAGAACTAAAATGATTGTGACAAGGAATAAAGTCATGCTGTGCATTCTTAGAATTTAGAACAATCCAGTAGGCTCCCCAAGAATGAATTTGATACCCCTATTGATCTATAAAGATAACTTGTTTACACTAAGTTGATCTATAATTAAGTATCTCCTTTCAAGATAAAATAACCAAGTGATACCTTTCCATTTATCTAGTATATATCAAATAAATTGGTAACTGTAAATAGAAATAAACACATTCATAACAGGAAGGGCTGTGCTATTGACTACTTGGAAAATATAGCAAAACATATTGTAATAATTATAATCAGGAATTTGTTCTGCAGTATCAGACTCATTTAAAAGTAAGCACCACAAATATACCTGCTGTATACAAAAGGAATCAGTCACAAGGTAGTGACTGGGCACTGTAGGGAGAATTTCCTATTACTAGCTTTTACAGAGGTAATTTTGCAGGTTTTGACAACACAATCATTCACAAGTTTCTGCCCCACACATCTTTTTCTTCCTGCCTTTTGGTTTCATTAAGTGGACAGTCATATTTTCAACAACAGACTCATAAATGCATTTGCTCACTCAGGTTTACTACCAGGCGATACCTCCCTATTATACTGCTGTCAGCTACAGTTATCTCTATACCACTGTTTTCAGTACAATTCCACTTGATTGCAGATTTTCAGTTCCATGGCTGCATTTAATGCTCTTTCAGGTATATTCACTAAGATGGTAAATAACTTTTCCCCCAGCTTTTTATCTCTGTCTTTGCTACGTTAGCTAGCCTCACAGCAGTATCTTTCTTTTCTCCTCGTTTTTGCTGTGCGAATTTGTTAGAAAATAATGACAAATTTTCACTGGCTGGCACCAGTTCTCTGTACTTGCTGACGTCTCTCACACAGCAGAAACAGAGAAACAGGTGCCAGGTACAAGGTTAAATGCAATATTTAAACTATGCTTTTTATATTTATAACAAATCTTACAAGAGAATTTTAAAAACCCTTAAATAATTTGAAGTTAAGCAGTATGAGTTCCCTCATCTTTTTAATACAAGAAAGAAAGAAAAACAAGAGGATGTTAATAGTTGTAAAATACTCACAAGTCTCGGAAAAGCTGTGCTGCAATTTGGCACAGAAGAAGTTGGGATAAGTTTTCTCCCGGTGACAGTAGCAAATGCTCCACCCCCTGCTCCATTCTGTTTTACTTTCAGTTGTTATAAATAATGTAGGACTATGTTTGTACCTAATACAATGTGGAAATTATTCTAAAGGCAAATAGGAGATAGTCGTGATTTCCCGTTTTCATTTCTGAGCAGTTTTCAAGTTTGGGAAAAAAAAAAAACCCCGAACAAACGTGGGGAAAGACATATGCCTGTGATGTGGCAGGCAAGTGAGTGATGAAAGTGAAAGGCATCTGCTTGCAGCCCCAAGGCGCAACATTTACACGTGCTACCTCTTACCCTGTCACAAAGGGACGAAAGTGCACAGTTTGTGCCCTTGCCTCTGCACAGACCCTTCCTGCTTCGTAGTTTAAGTGTATCCTCCCAACCAGAGCTCCAAAGAGTCACTTACCTTGGAAGCAAACACTGCAGCTTTATGCTGTAACTCCTCCTCTTCTCTGCAGCCCGAGCAGTGTTTTACTGGGGCAGCCACCGCAGAAGGGAAAGAGAAGTTGCCTTGCAGGGTAACACCAAGAAAGAAGAACGTGACCATGGAAGAGGGTTTCCAGGACAGAAAAGAGCTTCTCCAAAAGGCACAGCATCTGGCTTGCTGTGGGACGACAGGGCAGAGAGGTGTCCAGGTGACATCAGTAGAGGATCCTTGTAAAGGAGCTGAAAAAATACTCTGCAAATTGCACTGAACTCAGCTGTGGATTTTAGCTGTCAAGAAAAGTGGGGGTTTAGTGCCTATTATAATCACAGGGTATGGCAGCTGTAATCCTAAAGTCCTGCTTGGATACCTCAGGATGAAAGACCTTTCTACCTTGAGCTAAACTTTAATGTCTTGAAGACGAGGCTCAGCAGCTCCCTGGGAGCACTGTCACGCTTCCAGGAACTATCACTTACCTTTGTAAGGGTCATGCGCTCCCAAGGCAACAGTGAAAATGGTACTTCCTCTCTGTGTGCTCTTCTTTTTTGTCCTCTTCTGTGTTATTCTGCGTGCTGGTTGTTATTCTGTGCATCTCACACTCTGTGAGGTGGTAAAAATATTCTGCAGATAAGTTAGAGAGGTTTAGAAATGGCTCTGTCTCCTTACTGAGTTTCTAGAGCTGGGTGTTTCCTTCCTGTTTCTCAGTGAAACAACATTTTTTCAGGAACCTATTTATAAAACCTGGTGAACAGTATCAGTTCCCAGTGCTGGGATATTCTATTACAGCTAGATTCAGACAATCTACTTGAAGACCTAAATAAGACTTGTATCTCTTGAACAGCTGTCGTAGAAGAGACGGAAACAAGGACTGGAAGTGAGTGTTTCCAGAGAGTAATTCTAGATGGCCGCGTGATGAACGCATTACGTGAGACAGCTTGCTGCCATTTCTGAGCGCCCAACGCGCACCCAATCCTGTGGTCCCATGCTGGCTCCAGCATGTGTTCCGCAGAAAAGGCACTGGAGGGAAGTGCAGCCACGCTGATTAGCACCCATACAGGATCTGGTTTGCAGTCAGCTACCACTACAAAGAACCTTCCAGCAATTTAACAAGAGACAAAAACCAGAAGTCAGAATTTCATGTGCTCCCAGGATTCTTGGCTCTTACATGACACTGTGTCTCCAGAAAAGCAGCTACTCATGCTCCTTGTCCCACAATAGAGTGTTAGTATCACTTTTTAAGCAGCTCTGCAGACACGGGAGGTGAAGTCCGCCTCAGCTGACAGCTGTTAGAAAGTTGAGAAGGATTTGAAAAAGAAAAAAAGAAGGTGCAGACTTGGCCGGAATTCTTGCTGTGACAGAGTACAAAAATGCAAGCGGAAAGGAGGTATCAGCATTGCAGGAAAAAACATCAGTACAGATAAATATTTAAACCAAAAGAACATACTCTTTTTTAACTGCCTTGTGGTAAGGGCACTTCTCCTAAGACAAAAGTAGTCATAAACACCTCTTTCTTCAGTTTACTCCAGCACAAAGAACAAGAGTAAATGACTGCAAGTGTACATGTATTTGGTCCTTGGGATCCCAAAGTTTCTCGTATTTGTCATTGTTAAAAACTGAAAGAAAATAGATTGTCTCCCATTTGTCTTTGCTTTTTGATGTGGTATTTTTGCTATAATATAATTTGTCAGAATATTCTCACTGAGGAATAATTTATAAGCAAACAGCCAAAACCAAACGCACAAAGCGTTAAGTATTCATGAACTATATTCTTTGGAAAAAGGGGAAGAATCACTTATTTAAATTTTGTTTAAAATCGCTTTCCAAAGAGTTTCCTTTGAACACTGCAAAATGAAAATACTGTATAGAGGGTGGATTTTATTTTTTTAAGCTGCCTCTCTGGGTAGTTTGTTCTTTAAGTACTATGTTTTGCTGGCATTTCTGAAGTTAAAATATATCAATTTCTAGCTTAATACAAAAACTGTTCCTAAACATTGCAGTAGTTGTATATAAAAATAACGTAAGTGTCAGTATGTATTCCATTACAATAGGGTGGCAATACCACCTGCACTCCCTGAAAATTTAATTCTCATTCATTTTCTTAATTACACAAAAACGTGCTTCCTAATTACACAAAGGATGTTTTATAGTCATCTAAACACTACTAGTCACATCAAGGTGTTTATTTATAGCATAGGTTGTTCTCATACTCTCCTACAAGCAAAATACCCCTTTCTAATTTATGCAGGTTTCATTCGTAGTGGACACAGGCTATTTGGCAAGATATTGGCAATTATTCTCACTAATGAGCTACTAAATTGTAATTTAGTATTATAAATGTGACAAATTTATAGTGACAAAGAATGTGAGTAACTTACATCATGCAAACGGTGAAGTGAAAACAGATGCGTGAATGTCATTTTGAAAATAAAACAGGGTAACGGAAAATTCAGACATGACCATCCTGATTTGAAGCAACATTACCTAAATGTTTTGTGCGGCTCCACGGCAGTCAACAGGTTTGAGTTTGCTATATTTTTAAAAGTTTGCCCGTATTCTCACAAAATTAATTCCTTTGAAACTGGTGTTAGTTCCCTTGTCTGAAAAGCAGATTCACGCCTGGCGTGCAATTAACCAATCTAAGATGCTCAGGAAAGATACTGTATGTATTCAGGCCTGGGTGCTAGATAGAATTTCTACAAATCAAGCACACCTTATGCCATTTTCTTTGCTATATTTATACACAGAAGTTACAAGGTAGTATACTCCCAGTAACAACGATTGATTAGTAATTTGCCTATCATTATAATATCAGTTGTGTCATTCTCTTCTGCTACTACGCGCTTGCGCAGAGGAAGGGTCTTCACCTGGGCAAGGGTCTTCTTGGCCTGTGGGTGTGTTTTTTAGTATTACAATGAAGGTACTTCAATTCAGGACACCTTAAAATTAAGTTGTGCTGCCAAGTTGACGAGTTGGACATCTTCCGTGCCAGGTTGTCACATAACTCATGCTATCAACCTCACCATAAATCAACCCTGAATGTTCTTTCTCAGGTGATGGTCCAGAGAATAGGGACATCAAACAACACATCATTCTGTTCATTATTAATTAATTAAAGCTAACATAAACAATACTAACTTAAGTTGCTTCTTAGATCAGGATGACCTATATCAGTGCCGTTGCTGAATAGCAGGAGAGGAAGTATTGCTACAGGAGCAAGAGTGAAGAAGTGGGAGGGAAGAAGGTTTTTCCAGAGCAATGTGGTGTAGGTTGTTATACAAAAATGCCGTATATTCTGAAGGTAGTCTGGGAAAATATGGGAGTTCTTGCAGAGCCATATGGCATCTTGCAGGATGGCCCCCAACCCACCCAGCTCAGAGCCAATTTTCTTTTCTAAATTTCTGAATGCTTAAAGATGGGACTGCACTGCGCTCTTCTCACCTGCTGCCTCAGTCTCAGTTCTTTTAAAAAAAACATCTTGAAATGGAGGCCTTCTCTGATAAGACGTGAGCTCTGATAAGACATTATGCTCTAATAAGCATAATGATTTTTATTTTTCTTTGACATGAATTCCAACATTTTTAAAGAAACTGAACCCAAATGAACAGATGCAATGCAGATACAGAGGACAGTCATTGCAATTTGAATAGTGCCTCTTCCTGAGTACTTTTTTATTACAGTGTTCCTGCTGTGTTTGAATTTTTGCTGCAGGGTTGAACTACTACACCCTCAACTACCAACCTCATTAATTTCTGCATAGGAAAATGAAAGAACTGTTGTTTTCTTCCTCTAGGTGACAATGGATGTGAAGAGCTGATAAGCAGGTACAGCTTTGGCTCCCCCCGCTCTCAGTGTGGCAGCCAGAGGAGCTAACTCAGGGGAAAACAGCCTTCTGCCTCTGAGGAGTCACATCCCACCAGCATTCACCTTTACTGCAGGTTATTTCAGCTAAGGTGAGCCTCGATTGTAGTGACGGTGGCCAGCAGCAGAGTGCCTTACTCCTGAGCAGGAGAGGACAGAGGGGAACCTGTATGATGAGGGATTTACGTAAATCGGTCTTTGATGTAGGCTCAGAACGTGCATTTCTGGAAGCTGTAATCTTCAGCACATCATACACATAACTGAATTTGGGAACTGTCTTGCACCAGTGCTGTTACAACACATCAACCTGTATTAAAGTCTGAAATAATTCTATGGCAGAGTTATTGCTGTAATAGAACGTGTAATATACTAAACATGTTACTAGGTGGGAACACGTGCCTTCTGAAAATCTACGCAACTTCTGCTTCATGGTTGCTATAGGACTATAGATAATCTGTCTCTTTTTTTTCCTGTTTTCATACTAAAGAATAATGTTCCCTAAATTATAGACTCTTCAGATTGCTTGTTAAAAACTTCTGACATCTCAAAAATGCTATTTAATTTCTAGACACATCTGGAGAGACATTGATATTCTGCCTTTCAGAAGGAAGCACAATATTTCTGGCATGTTATAATTTATCTACTATTGCCACTATGCATGAAATATTCCTATTTAAAGAGATGGTGTTTCCAAGCAAAAGCATATCAATTGCTAAATTAGCAAAGACAAAACAAAGGGAAAGGCATTTAATGCTTAAAATAAGTGGGAGTATGTTTCTGAGTCTGTGGAAAAAGCTAATGCAGAGAAATGTGCAGCTCTTAGTTGGAGTCATGTGAGGAACCTATAATCTTAAGTGTTTTGTTTGATGTCCTGTGAACAAGCACTCTCCTATTTAGACAAAATACTTGCAGTATTGCAGCCTAAAAGTTTTCCTAAAAGAGTTGCTCCTTAAACTGCATGCAAAGATTCAGACAATCCTACGCAAAATAAAATAAGTATGTGAACACAAAAGCTGGCTAACATCCCAAAAGCCATGTCTTTGCTAGAGCAGTTCTCTCAGTTTATACTTGAGTTATTTATCTCTGTGTTAATCAACCCTGAGTGGAGCGGCCAGACCACAAGACTCTTGCGGTCCACGTTGTCTCAGTGGTCTCTGATGTAGAGAGCTATACACCAAGTCCACCAAACTGTTAGTGAACCTAACCCTTATTTAAGTTCCCAGCTAGTTCCCATAGGAATGATTCTCTACTCAAATGCTTTTTTGAAGTTAAGTCCTGTGCCATTTGACTTTAGATGACTGGCCACTTTCCGAACTGGGTAGCTGGAGCCCAGTGCAGTGCCTTGTGAGTCAGGCACATTTAGCTGTGAGGTCTCATGTGCCAAACGGGGTGCTGTCTAAATTAGGCAATGAACAGGGCTGGGAAAAGCTTTTTGAGGGTTTAAGTGCCCTTGGCTGCACTGGCCGTGCCTCCAACCAAGATCCATAGCTCAGGATCCTCCCCTGAAAGCAGTGTCTTTCCTCAGTTTAAAGCACAGCATCCAAAACATGTCAGTCGATTATTATTTTTTTTCTACCAGACAAACATTTTATAAATGTTTCTCAACAAAAATTCCGTGATTCTTCAGTGAACTGAAGAATCAAAATGTTACGTTATAATAGTGAAACTGAATCACTTTGGCGGGGGGGAGGCGGGATTCTTTTCCCCAAAGCTGGATATTTGTCAAGACAATTTGTCGAGATCTCTCAGTGTTAGTCCATGTAGACACCTTCTCTGAGGTTAACAGCCTGCTTTGAGGCTCGCTTTGCCATTTGTACTTGGAGCTTTCAGGAATGATGGAGAATTAGATCCTAATCCATGTGACAAAGCGAATGAGTAAGTCCTAGTAAAAAGAACAACATAGAAAAGAGAGGGCCGAAAGAGGAAAGAATGCAACTGGGTAATGATGTGCATTCCATCAAGATTATTTCCCTTTTTTTTCTTTAATACTAAAATACAATAACCATGATGTACGCATCATATTTCTCATTTGATAATAATGTTTTATAGTTTCATTATACTACAATACAGCTGGTCTCTTTAATGCTCAGAGTTTTTGTGGCAATGATAGAAATCCCTCAGCAGAAAGTAATTTCCATATAGAGAAAAAAATACACTTAGCTACCGCATGGACTGAACGTACTCTAAACACTTGAAATTTAAGAGATTTTGCACAACTTACTGTATTTAGCCAAAAGGAAGGAAAGGGCTTTCTCCAAGTAGTTTAAATTAGGAGTCATACCAAATTCAAGCTTGTCTTTAGTTTTACCACATTGCTTTCAGGTTACGAGGGTATATAAAGAGCCTTTTCATATAGGATGACACACTTGTGCAATATCGAACTCCCACATCACCCCACAATTTATTGCTCACTCCTTTACATGAAAAAAATCAATGTGCTTTCTGTAGGGAATCTTAATATGTATGTACAGAAAGGATGAATGCACTGGGAGTTATCAAAACTTTGACTAGTTGACGAAAAGATAGTGTTCTGAAATTTACTATCGATAATTGGTCGTTTGTCATTTCAGTCCCGAGGTTTTTTGATAGCTTATTGTCCTCAGAGCAGCAATATTTCCCATCTGTTATTTCTTACCTTTCCCCAGAGCACCTGTTATTCAGAAGCAGAGGCTTCCTGTGAATGCTGTGCTGTTGCTTTCACCGGCACCATGTGAGAGACAGAAATGTTCAATAGGCGTAAGAATAGATTCACCATTTTTAACCTCCACTGCTCACTCTGAATTGTGACTATCTTCTGCTTCATGACTGTCTAGCCTAAGTCACTGAAATTCATTGTAGGAAATCATACAGTGGCATGTAGCAGCAGAAATGTACAGGGCATTTCCCTGATTATTTATCCGTGTGCACTTCATGTACCAGTAGCTCCTGGAGGCACATAATATAGGCAAAGTTAGCAACAATAGATGGTTTGAGTCTCATCTCTTCAATAATTTTTTTACAAAAAAGCTGCTTTTTTTACCCACGTTTCAAACTCTGCAGAGAATATTATAATCTGTTGAGCACCTTTCATCTTTTTTTTTAATGCACAGAAAATCCAACCATACCGACAAAGGTTTTTGTCTTATTGTCAGTTTCCCCAGTTTGCACATCATTGCAGTGGCCATTTAAAGGGCTGCTGCTGCTTTATGCTCCACACTAGGACATGGCCCAGAAATCAGTCTTTGGTCTTTCTCTACTTTGAGCAATCTCTTTGTCAAATATAACCAAATGGTAGCATCCAGAAGTATCTGAACTATAAATAAAAATCATATATACTGAAGTTTAATCAATATAGGAAAAGACATTTTTTCACTGGAACAAAGTTGAGACTTTACCACCATGAAAGGGCGTTAAAGGGACTGTAGAGGACATTGCAATTAAGAATGCAAGTACTCTTATGTGGCCATTAGGCTTCATGTGTGTATTTAATAAACAAATCAAGCTTAAACTCAGGAAAATAAATTGCCTCAAAAAGATTTCTGTTTATGAGAGTGCAACAACACACATAGCAACATATTATGCAACTAACATAGTAATGTTAGTCCATAAATCCTATGTAATGAAGATATTAAGTAGTGAACTTGCAAGACGTGGATAAGTGATCGCTGTAGGAGTACTCCAGAAGAACAGTGGACTTTATGACACCCGAGAAATGCTAGTAAAATCTCTCAAAATTGTAGATATGGAAAACTATGACATTTCTTGTCACTTCCCAGGTATCTAAATCTCTGACAACATCTTGTCATTTGCTTCTTTTTACCACAGGATTCCTTCTGAAGTGACTCCCACCAAATTTACCGAAGAGCATCTAATTTAAAATGAATGTTGTGTGGCTTATGGGAAGGATAGAATCGAGTTCCTACTGATATTACACTTTCTTGCAAATCCTTCCATCTATTTATACAAGTGGAAACTTTGTGATTTCCCAGATTTGCATTACATGCAGCAGGTACCTAAAATTGCGTGCTTTACTTGTTTCATTCCTGGGTGACTGTATGAAATCACTTTTAATCTACTGTCATACACATATCAACAGAAGCTTAGTGCTAAGTATCTGATAAACACAGTTGTCTCCTGGCACCCCAGAGGAGCAAGAGATCCATTTAATATTTGGCAAGGAGGAAGGGCTAAGTCTTTGCACTTAGCAAAGTGCAAACGTGAGAAAAAGTGATTTGAAATTTTGGTGATGGTGCAAGTTCATAATACTCTAAACCACATGCTCTCAGTGGCCTTTTACATTGCCAGTGACCACAACTAGCAATGGTTGTATCCAGCAACTTTTAATAAAATCCTGTATGTTCTACTTTGTCTGAAATAAGAGCTTAAAATGAAGAGGTTTGCTAATTTGTACTTTTCTCAGAAGCAGGATGAATATATGAAGCTGGTGACCTTCTCAAGGCTGCCTAAGGAATGTAAATGGCCACTGTGTAATTGCTGAGGGATGGGTAGTGTAACTTGAGGGTTTAAAAGTACTAGAACTACTAATATATTTCGCCTGGTAATTTAAAAATAACTAGTTCCTCATTTTAGAAGGAGAAGAGCTGGTTTCCTGTGGTCATTTTCATTGTGATTTCTGTTTGTTTGGGGGTTTCTCTTTCCCCCTCCCGTCCCCAGTGTTTGCTGAAGACCTGCTCACACTAAATAGGAAGTTCCGCTCTTATAGCATTAGTCTCCACCTATCCTTTTTCCCTTCCAACCCAAAATTTAGATTTCATGGTCATGTTGACCCATACTACCCTACCTGAAGGTGAGCACTGCTACCATAAGGAGACAACTTCATTCTCCATAAGCATTGGTCAGGAGCAGAAAAGTTCTTGTGCCGTGCAAATAGTAATTCAAGACGTAATGCTGGATATTCATGTCTAAAACTGTTTGTTAGGATCTGAGCTTTTATCAAAGACTGCATTATTTACTTTCTCTCCTTCCCACCTCTTCTCCCACCATTAAGGAGATTGGCCCTTCAGATTTAGATGGGTCTGTGATTGCACCTTCTTTTAGTATTTTGCTTAAAAATACATCACTGGTATTTCTCATATATATGGAGTGTTCTTCAGTTCTGCATATAATACGGTTTTAGAGTTCTCCGTGTTAAAACAGATCAAAAATTGAGTGGTAAAGGTTTTGTGACATTGTTTAGTCCATCCTTCTGCCCCAAGACAGAGTATGAGCGTGTGTGCCTAAGTCACACCTAGTGGATATTTTATGAAAGTGGTCTTCAAAACCTCCAGTATGCTGAAGAACTTCACAGGGACGTGGCATAATATGGCATGCAAGAGAGGTGCACAGCAAATGCAGGCAAACCAAGAGAATAAGAAAACATATAGCAGAGAGACAGGTCTCAGAGATGGTCAAAAAGAACTTTTAGAGGACCAGAGGAAAGTGCGCACTATATGCTCTAATACAAGACCAGAAATTTTGTTCTCCTATGCAAGGATGAGTGGGCAGGGGGGCAGACGTGTTTAAAATATCCATTCTGTTTGACCTAGTGACTCTGAGTTAATTTGAAAATATGGGGGTTTTATGCCTTGGGTATTTTTATGAGCTGTTCAGAGTCTCTTGGTGCTATTTATGATTCGTTGACTGCCCTCCAGCCTCTGGCTGAGCAGCAGATTTCTTTCTGTCTTCTGTGTAGGCTACACTTGGTCCCCTTTTTTTCCCTTGGCATGCCTCTGCCAGCACATGGCTGATTGTGACTGGCTGTCTTCTCCAGAAGAAGTGCCATGGCTGGTTATCCGGATGCCATTTTCATGCAGCTGACTACTCAGATTTTGCACTCAGTGTTGGTGTGTTGCCGTTTGGGCCATTTCTCCAGTTTTTCAAAATTATTTTGCAGCCTGCTCTTGCCTTCCAAAACATTTCATTCCTTCTGTTTAGCGCTGTCTGAGATGTTGTCAGCAGAGCTTTTGTTTGATAGCTGCATCACAAGTGAAAGTGCTTGAATAATACTGGATGACCTACCCATATTTCTTTCTTTCAATTACATGAGTTCCTCTGTGAGCAACACTCCCGAGTCCACCTTTCCAACAGGTTGTGCACCCTTATGCTGGCAGATTCCTTGCTTGCTTATATTAATTTCACAGAACAGCATGTCAAAACTCTTACTGAAGTCAAGACGACATGACAGCTACTGCTTCTCCTCTGTCATTTAGACTTGTTATCCTGACATGAAAGGAAGAATAATTTGTCATGATTTGTCCATAACAAAATGTGTGGGCTTCTTTTTCCTCTGATTTCCTTTTTCTCTGAGCATTTCTTCTGGTAGGTTTCCAAGCATCGGAGACTACCTGTCTGGACTGTAGTGCCCTCATTCTTTCTGCCCCCGTCTTGAGGACAGTCACTCCATGCCTGTTTTCTGCCAGCTTGGACCCTATCACATCAGTCAAAATTTCTGAAAAGGAAGGAGATAGGAAGCCCATACTCAGTCAAACCAAAGATCTGGTGACCCAGAATGCAGCCTGCCTGCTGTCTGCTGGCCAGAAGCACATGGGCAACGTGAGAGCAGAGCAAGGGCACAGGGACCCTTCCCCGGTGATACCCTTGTGTCCTCCAGAGATCTCTCAGACAGCTTGTCTCTTTCAGGCAGCAATAAAGCTGTGCAAGCTGTCACAGTCATTCACATCAGATCTTAAACAGGGGTCCCGTTTTGTTCACGGTTGGTCCTGTTTGTTCACTATTTCGTCTCTACACTTTTCCTGCTAATGAGAATTCACTTCTTATTTTTAGTGACATGATCTGTTCTCTGGTATAAAAAAAGTTAAACTTTTAAATTGTATCACTGAAGCTGCAAGTGATTTTCAGTTGTGGTGTCTTGATAAGTGAAATGCTGTATATTGTTTTTAAAATATTCATGTATCTAAAAATTACGGTAATACCTCCTTTTGCATCTTGTGGTAAATGCAGTACGTCCCTTATACAATTCTTGCAGAGGCATGGAAAGTAGAACTATGTCATTATATGAATGCCCAGTTTGGCCCTAAGTGAGTGTATATTTGGTTCATGAATGCTTACCTAGGTATATCTGTGCTGCGCTTTCAGAAGCAATTAAACATTTCTATGTAAATATCTAAGGTGGCATTTCTGCTACCCATTCCCCCTCCTCTTTCTTCTCCAGTAGTCAAAAACTATTGTTTCATGATTGCTATGCCCAAGATGGCCTCCAACCATGACATCACCCACAAGTCCTTCTCTATTTGCAAACAAGAAGTCCAGTGGCGTGCCTTCCCTAGCTGGCTCACTCGTCGTCTGTGTCAGGAATTTATCTTCCACACACTCCAGGAATCTCCTAGAATGTTTCTTCTCTGCTGCACTGTATTTGCAGCAGACATCTGGTAAGTTGAAGTCCCCCATGAGAACAAGGGGTGGAGATTGTGAGAATTCTCCCAGCTGCTTATAGAATATTTTGTCTGTCTCTTCATCCTGGCTGGGTGGTCTATAGCAGACTCCCACCATGATATCTGCCTTCTTGGCCTTTTGCCTGATTCTTACCCATAAACACACGACCCTTTCATCACTGTCAAGCTCTAGACACTAAAGACATTCCCTAAAAT
This sequence comes from Chionis minor, assembly GCA_013398295.1. Classification (NCBI taxonomy): domain Eukaryota; kingdom Metazoa; phylum Chordata; class Aves; order Charadriiformes; family Chionidae; genus Chionis; species Chionis minor. Next base: position 504,198 of record VZSF01004739.1, on the reverse strand, counting down.
ACAGGGCTGCCCCAGCCCAGCCTCTCGTTCCCTGCCTATCCCTTCTGAAGAATTTATAGCCATCCATTGCAGCACTCTAGTTGTGCGAATCATCCCGCATTTCTGTGATTGCAACTATATCATAGTTTTCCAGTTGCACAATGGCTTCCAACTCCTCCTGTTCGTTTCCCATGCTGCTTGCATTAGTGTACATGCACTTCAGTTGGGTTATTGATCCTCCCACCTTTTTGGAGGGACAAGCCCTAATTCCTATGTGACTGTTCTCAGGTCCTTCCATGGTTTCCAGCACATCAGTAACCCTTGTGTCTCTGCTGCCACATGGGTCTCCATCCCCTACCTCTACCAAGATGGCAGTCTGAAGGACCTCGCTAGCATACCATCCCTCAGACATTGGCATACCACCCCAGGCTTATCTTATTTTTTTATGTACTTATCTGAGTGTGTACTGAATGCTGTTAAGTGGTAACTACTGCTTCAGTAGATGATTTTTTAATTAAGCTTTCAAAAAATTTCAGTACAGTTTTATTCTTCCAGCAGTTAAGCTCTTTTATATGGCTTATAGTTTTATAAAACTTTTCAGAAAGAAAAAAAATAATTTACTTTGCTGCAATCTTTCACTATTAACAGGTTTTCTCAGCAAATTGCTGATCTTTAGAGATTAAGGCAGATTTGAACCGCATGTCAGCTAAGGAAACATCAGCTGGTATAAATTGGTAGAGCCTGATGTTTTGCTGCTACATGATTATCATCTACCAGTATAGAGGATTTCGAAATTTTCACTTCTAGGGAAGTGACATTTCTACCCAAACCAAAATATTATATGACTTCCTTCTCTGTTGTTATAATGGCTCATGGTGTTGTAACAAAAAGACATTAGGATGCCACTTAACATATTTGGAATAGATATTTATAGGAAAGGGTCAGTTTTCTAAGATAATTTTTCACTTAGAAAAAGTTCACTTTTGTGTCACTGTCGTGTAGAAAGATGAAGGTACTTTTAAAGCGTGAATGTCAAGATTAGAGATGATGATCCTGTGGGCGAAACCATTAACATGGACTTCTTGAGGAAGATTTATGGAAGATCTTCACATCTAGGAATCACAAGGACAGGAGAAAGCACTGACTTTAAAGAACAGACAATTCCATACGGTAGATTAGCAAGGGGAATTAGCAGATATGCAGATGATATCTTTGGAAGTTTAAAAAGATTTGTGTTCCAAAGGCCACAACCAACTTAATTGGTTTTCTAGAACCTTTGACTCTGTTCAGTGTAGGACAGGGTGAAATAATAGACCATTCTAGTAAAATATACGAGCATTATTGCAAAAAGGAAGAGAGGTCAAAAGGACATGTTGAAAGGAAATGGAAACAGATTATTTCCAAGTTGAAAAAAGGGTAAACGTTGAGAGGAGCTCAGTGATTTAATGTCTCGGGATAATTCACTAAAGTTTGTAAGTTTTCAGACAAGCTCCAGTTCAGTAAAAGTATCTTAACTTCTCTTAGCCAGATAGTCCAGTGAACAGATAAAATATATTTTCAGGCAAGGTGTTGATTAGGTTATTTAGCAATTTATACAGCTGTTTAGTTTTCCTATCTTTTTTTTTTATTTTCCTCACCCATCTTGGAAAATAAGGAGATGGAGAAACGCAAGTTTCTTAGCTTTTTGAGTGAAAAATGATTTTACAATTGCTACAGAAGACCTGCATCATAAATCAAATTCTTTTGAGATTTGTGAACAAATCTTGACTTTGTCAAGATTATTTTCTTTTATGTAGTTGGAATTAGTACTGCAAATTCAAGTGTTAGCTTTGTTTCATGCGGAACTGAAAGTACTATATAAAAGCTAGAGATTACTATATATTTACTTTATGCTATTCATAGTGAGTAATACATGAAAGTATGTGGTAATGTAGTTACCTCTTTCTTTATGTGAGACGACCTTTATAAGCTTCCTCTGCTTGACTAAAATCTTACAATTCAGTTTTCCCTTGCATGTCTGTAATGAAATCGTTGTTGAATGAAGGGTATTAATGAATACTAAACCAAAAAGGCGCATAGTTGAAGAATTCACTTATTTGTTCAGCATATATCCATACACCGTGGATTTTTTTCTGCAAGTTAATGGACATTTATTCTATAGAATTTAAGCTTTTATTTTTTCAAGGTTTCATTGCATGAAGGTTCATGAGAAGAACTTTCCATAAATTAAGTAGGTGTAACTGATGGGTTCTTTTCCAGGAAGTGTTTTAACAATAAGGAAGAGTTGTGTGAACTACATTTTATCACTGATTTTTCAAGCCAGACAACAGTATGAAGAAAATGTAAATGCTAGCTATTGTCCTGGTGGCCTGGTGTCTGTAGCAGACAGAACTAGCTATTGTGTCTATCTATTGACATACTAGGGAAACATTTCTGGCTGAGGAACACAGAAGTAGTCCCTTCTCCATCTCCTCTTGGCCCTAACCACCATGCTTAAAAACCTGGGGGTCTACACACACAAGAGGGGTGGAAACAGAAATTTAAAAAGGCAGTTGCCACCTGGTCACGCTTTTGAAATGCTCAATTTCTTGACATGTTGTTTTCATTACCAAGGCGAACGTTAGCGACAGTACCAGGACACATTGTGGTTTGAAAAGCAGGACCACTCTGTGCCTGTTAATGTGTGATATAATGCTTATAACCCATGTAGCCATACATTTGCTGAAGAGCATCTTGTCTGCCCGAAAGCTAGCTGGACTGAACAGCAGCAACTGCTGTTACTGAAAACAGTGTGTGCATGTGTTTTCTGGACTGTACAGAAGTCTACCTCTCGCAGACAGCTAAAGGAATCTGCAGCAGAACAGAAACAGGATTGATTATTTCAAATAAAACCATATCTTGTTAAGCTGGTATTTACTCTGAGGTAAAGGTGACAAGTATTTTTTTTGTAGTTTGTTCAACAAGTAGTGGTTTTTTTCCCCTGTTGGTTTTGGGAAGCATCAAGACTCGATCACAAAACATAGTTGTTTGAATTATGAGTTCTGCTTTTGCTGCCAATTTTAGGAAGATTCCTTTAGGCTATACTTCACACGAGCATGGATGTGGGGGTTTTTAACATTTCCATCAGCAACCAAAAAGTGCGTTGTGTAAGTCTGAACATGTTGTAACAACTTTGATGTTAACCCATGTAAGAGCTTCTCTACACAGAGATTCAGAAAACTAAGGCAAAGGAATTAGAGTGATTTGCATAAATGAAGAGTTATAACACCTGTGTTCTACTGCCTTCATTTGGGAACAAAATGACTTTAGCTCAGATCACTTCAATAGCAACCTAAAGGTAAAGGTGTACCTTTCACTTCCAAGGGATTACAGGTAAGAAATGTATATGCCAGCCAAAAATTTTAATCTTTTGATAGCGTGTCATTTTGGGAGCTGCTGAAATAATCTAATTCTTATCTTGAAAGAGACAGTTTCTTTCAGGGTTCAATAGGATCAGTTTTGTTGATGTTTCAAGAATTTCATTCCATCCACTTAACTGAGTATGGGTCTGAGCTTGCTGGCTCTATGAAATACTGTGGAGCAAGGATTACACAAAGAGAGTTTTATTTAAAGGGTATCAATGTTTTCAATTTTGGCAAAAGAGTAGTTGATGAAAAATTTTCTTTGTCTCATAATGGCTACAGTGAAGCAAAGAATCTTGAATATGAAGTTATTACAATTTTTGAGTCAAGGGATATGAGATAAACCTTGGGTTCCTTTAAACCATCTTTTCCTACAAATTCACTGTATTTGTTTGTCTTGCTGTCTCCTCCAGATGTTTTTGGTTTTCTTATTTTCCACTAAATATATTTGAGTTGAAGATATGTTTTGATAATTTTTTTCAAAATGCTTTGGCTTGCTTGGATGGACCAATTAAGGATGAAATATATGTTTATCTAGAAATGCTTATTTGTACAGGCAGAGGAAATTGTGTAATTTTTCATGTGTATATTCACTAGTTTGCCTGTTGTTTATGATACTGTTCTATATCCTAGCTTAGAAGTCTGAATCTTCAGATCTGACCATTCAAAAATCTTTTTGTTGATGAAAGTTTAACATTTCTGACCTGTAAAAATGCTTATAAACTGAAGTTCTTTGCAAGGTCTTCAAAGAAAATCATTCTAGTACAATTGCAGGACAGTGTTTATTGTTATTCCTTCCTTTTTGTAATCACTCCTTACTCTTGTATCATATTTTCACATCTAGTATTTGCTAGTCAAGTAAAATCTTTCTTTCAAATTCTGGTCTTAAGTTTTTATTCAGCACTTCCACGCCTCCCTCCCGCCACCCCCGGATTTCTTATGAAATCCTACAACTTTGTCATATGTTGCCTCCATAATCCAAATCAAGCATTGGTTATTCTGTGGCATACTTTATATTCCTTTCAGGCCTATATGCCTGTCCATTCACAGTCTCTGGGAAAACAACGTTAACTTACTTGAATATGCTAACCCCTTTGAGATTAGATTTGTCTGCTTTTTCTGAAAGGTAGATCTTTTGACTTGGTCCTTCCTGTTAACAAGTTTAACAGAAGATAAACCCATCTTGCTAAGAGTGTGTCGTAAAAAAGCATATAAAAATAACAATGTTGGAGAAACCAGCCAGAGGCAATGGTCTGTCAGAAGTCTGCTGTCTTATTAACCAATTATCCTTGCATTATGGAAAAGCCTATAAAATCAAAATGCTGCTTTTAAGAGCCTCTGTTCCTGACTAAAAGTAATAATATCAGTTATTCGCAATTAGACTCGGGACAAGCAGGGCTTCTTGTTACCTGCCTAAGCCCAGACTCGCAAACGTGGTTTTCCCACTCAAAAAATAGCGACGCGTTCTTTGGCAACAGAATGAAACATAAACCATGCCCAGTGAGAAGGGCATGTTATATCTAATACTTGTTCAACTGTAATATCTTCTAGTAAGACTATCTCAAGCCAACAAGAATACTAGGTTCCTTAAGGTCACTGTGGACATATCCAACCTCTTCTGGAGCGAGAAATCTTAAACTACCATCGGGCTTTTCTGTAATTCATTCATTTTGCCACCTTTTACATTGTTCATTGTGGTCTCATCCTCATTGAGAACTCTTAGCCTTTTTGCTCTCCTGTTGAAGTTTCACTTCAAGCACTGAAATGGTGACAAAGTGGCATGCAAAGGACACTCTCCTAGATCTGAGCTAGCACTGTTCCATCTGCTGATTAGCAGGGCTTCATGGAAAAGTAGCCAGACCAAATACTCCTATTAAAAGTGGAAATAACTTCATTTATGCATAAAACTACATTAGCCTAATTTAGCAGAGCCCTTATTGTTCAACTGTGTGGAGTATTTGTTTAGTGTTGAATCCCAAAGGTGGCTTGGTTTTAGCCACAGGGCATAGGCTGCATGAAATCATTGGCCTTCCCCCAACTTTGATCATTGCTGTATCAATGTTACTTTGGTGAGCTCTATGCAGAATTTTAGAACAGCAGAATTTCTCAAAGCATATGTTTTATAGCTAATCTGTAATAATTATCGCTTAATTTGATAGAAGAGGAGGGCAAGAGGGCAAAAGGTTTAATTACTGCTACATGGCTGGAGCATTGTATCATCATCAGATAAAGTGCTGTATAGTTTGTAGAGTTTTACCTTGTAATATCTCTAATGGTGTGATATCCCTAACTAGTTTTTCATGTATGTTTGCAAATTTCATTGTTAATAACAATCCTAATATGGTATTCATTAACCTGTTAATTACATTGTCATTTAGAAACCCTTGCTTCCAATTAGCTTTAATGACAACATCAGAGTTGTTTTTCTGTGCTGCCATTTTTGTGCAACACTTTCCCATTCTAACTGCCTGCTGTTCTGTCTTAATTAAATTTAATAACAGTAGTGGTAGTTTATAGGGGACTTTTTAACCTCATTTAATGTCAGACCATTTATACTAGTTTGAAGTAGGCACTGAAAACCTTTGCATTAATCCAATTACTTTGAAAAGGAGCAAACTTCACTTGTTTCAGATGACTTTAATTAAGGCAAAATCCCCATGAAAGGTCAAACTCCCTACCTGCGCAAATATGTAGAAACATTGGGGTTTTTTCTAAGTACACTGAAGATACGGTGAAAAATCAACAATACAAAGAAGGAGGAGGATGTAACATTTTGGGGTTTTTTTAATAGCAGGAGAAAAGGGTGAAAAAGTTGTCAGTGTCATTAGTGACTCCATACTGCTGTTCAGACATAACTTCAGGTAGGGAATGGTTGCAGTATTTTTAACTTGGGAAAGCTCCACAGGACCTGAATAATATACTTAGCATTATGCAGCACCCTTGAAGTTGCACAGTGAGACTAGAATCATGGCTCTCATTAAAAATAATTATCTTTTTAGCCCACACAAATTTAAAGCCCTTCGGAGAGTCTCTCCATGAGATTATAGAAAATCATAGAGAAGCAAGATTGAAAGAGATGCTAGGGGTCACCTAGTCCGTCTTCTTCAAGCAGGCTGTCTAAACCATTACCACTTCTGAAGAAAAGTTTGTTAGACATTACACTCCTAGTTTCATAAGGATTTCACAGCTTCTTTAATGGGCTCCCAATGGTAAGGTGAAATTGCTGCGATGAAGATTGCTCCAATACTGACCGTCTCTCTGTGAATTTAGAGTTGATTGCAGATACCTTTATCCTAGGCTATTTATTTGAGTCTAGAGAGGCAGTAAGCTTGGCTGTGCTCTGGAAAATCCGATGACCCTCTTAAGGTGTTGCCTAGAGCTTAGATATGGTTTTATATGCAGAGGGTGATGAAGGAGAACTTGGAGGTATTCCAGGGAACTAACAAAGAAAGAAGCTGCCTGGATGGCATGCTGAAGTTGGGAGACGCAGCAAAGTAAAGTAGGGGGAAGGAGGGATGCAATTTCACAGTTGGAGGTGAGAGGGGAAAAAGCCAGCTGTTAAGTGCAAGACAAGCCACAGGCAGCAATAGTGGGCTGTGCTGGGAAGAATCCATGATCACAAAGCAGAAGTGGGAGCTGAAGGAGCAAAATCCTTGAGAGCCTCATAGGGTCATTGTCCTATGACTGGCAAGTGAAGTAAGATACTCCAGAGTGGTAAAGAGTCTGAGGCAGGAAAATGTCTCTAGGGGCTCCCTTCTGTGCAGCAGATGCAAAGCCAGAGATTTCAGGGGAGGGAAGTGTAAGACAGGTTTTTCCCTCCCAGAGCACCACTTGGATCTTGCTTACCTCTATTACAAAGCAAAAGGTGCAATAGGCAGCCCTTCTGCTCAGCTTGCTGACTTCTATAAATCTTGCTGTTAGGCTCCTAGGTCACCCTTACAGCTGGACAACAGTTTCATAAATCATATAGGTTGGGAAAGACCTTTAAGATCAAGTTCAACCATTAACCTAACACTGCTGACTCCACCACTAAACTGTCCTTAAGTGCTGCATCTACACATCTTTTAAATATCTCTAGGGATGGTGACTCAACCGCTTTCCTGGGCAGCCTGTTCCAATGTTTGACAACGCTTTTAGTAAATAAATTTTTCCTAATATCCAATCTAAACCTCCCCTGAAACAACTTGAGGCTGTTTCCTCTTGTCATATCACTTGTTACCCGAGAGAAGAGACCGACCCCCACCTGGCTACACCCTCCTCTCAGGTAGTTGTAGAGAGCGATAAGGTCTCCCCTCAGCCTCCTTTTCTCCAGACCAAACAATCCTAATTCCCTCAGCCACTCCTCGTAAGACTTGTGCTCCAGAGCCTTCACCAGCGTCATTGACCTTCTCTTGACACACTCCAGTACCTCAATGTCTGTCTTGTAGTGACACCTGAACACAGTATTTGAGGTGGGGCCTCACCAGTGCCAAATACAGTGGGCCAATCACTTCCCTAGTCCTGCTGGTCACACTATTCCTGATACAGGCCAGGATGCAATTTTCAAGGATATTGAGGTCCTGACTGGATCTCCTTGCTACCAGATACAAATAACACATGATTAGTATATGCTCTAATATTTCTAGAAGGTAACTTAAAGTAACTTCAGTGGGTTACATACAAAAACAAGTACTTGTTTCCCTTAGGTCTAAGTGGTTAACACTTATGACCTCTTACGATTGTTTCTGGGGTGAAAACTGATGACATCAGGGTAGACTTTATCTGGACATACTTATCTCAGAGAAACCAGTTTATGTCAGAGTCCTGTTTCTCTGAATATACACAATGACTTCTCTTGCTTTCCTGATATGCCATGCCATGCCATGCAAACCCTCTGTCTTGCAGGTATTACCACATGTCTGGTGGCTTCTCAGCTTCACACATTTAACTAATTTCCTGCTTGGTTGAAAACGCAAGCTGCAAACACAGGGGTAAGCTATTCGGATCTAAGCTGCAATGTGTTAAGCACCTTGCACCTGTGTTCCATCGTTCACAGCTGCTTCTCTTACTGAAACAACTTACTGTTTGCACTTGCTGAATTGGAAAGAGGGCTTTGTGCTACTCTGGTTTTAGCTAAAGCTATGTTTTTCTTCTTTTCTCCATCTTTTCGGCTGAAGTTCTCCCATCTGATTTTTTTTGTAAATAACTTGCTGAAAACCACAGGAAAACGTATTACTGCTTTTTGTTTACTATAAAACTGAAACTACACAAATAATTCGTCTGTACAAATATAGTATTTTGCACTGTGCAGGACTAGCTGATATGCAGGAGATCTCTGGAGAGGCTCCCTTACCCTGAAGTACCACAGCCTTCTCACAGCCATGGTTCTTTCTAGCCTAAGCTACAACATTATGCAGAGAAGGGGCAGGATGTAGGACAGGAGATGCTGTTACAGTACTAGCTTACACAGGACTGACTAGGTGCTAAGAGACCATCATGCACCACCCAACAGGACATTTTGTGTGTATGCTCCACCACTAGTTTCAGTAGATATCTCTGTACACTGTTCCATCTGTTTGCTCGCTGGCTCTTCATCTAACGCCAATTATTAGATCACAACACTTTAAAGTAGGAGCCATGTCTCTGCTCTTTATGGAGTATAACACGTAACAACTGAGATCGCTTGGATGACCACCACAAAAACCAATGATTAATGCTTTATCTATTGAGATAATAGGAATAACCTAGAATTATATTATCTGGAAGTAAAATGGAATGGGTAGATAATGAGGAGAGCACCTTGTAAGTTTGATACTTAGTAGTCCTAGTATGAAATCATTATGCCTTCCTTTTTATCTGTCTGAAAACAGGCAAAGGGAAAAGGGCTGAAAGAGGAGAGGACACCTAGATACTAGTGTTACTGGCTGTTATACAGAGGGGGCTGTCTATTAACTTTGATAGTAAGACAGACAAGACTCAAGAAAGTGGCTGTGTGGCACAAATGTGAGTCCCTCCACTGAGTAAGTTGACTCATGTACTAAATAAAATTGTTCTGTAGGTCTCCCCGGGCTCATTTCATCTGTCTGGGATGCTAGCACAACTGCATCACTCCTGTGAGCTTGTAAAGGCCAGCTGGAGTATCATGGCTCCATATTCTTTTCGACAGGGAGTTGTCCTCATCAATTCTGTCTACTAAAAACCAAGCTGAGTATTCATTTGTGCCCTTATTCCTCTGCAGTCACTGTGCAGGAATCTGAGAGGGTGAAAATTAGGAGTCAGAGTTACACCTAAGCCAGTTGTCCAGAGCTAACAGTGTGAATATTGTTTCTGTGCTGGCCTGTGCAAGGCTACAGTATAGCAAACTAGATATCTTACTCCCCTGCACTTCCAGCCCTATCCTTAAACAGACTTTCCTCTGACTTTGTTCCTTCTACTTGCTCTGTGTTTTCTGTTAGTTCTACATTAGTTTCCATTTCGGTAGATATTTCTTCCTAGACTTTTGGCTTACTAATTTTTTGATCTAAAATTTCTTTAAAATATTAGTTGTCATTCTATATATTCTTCAGAAATACTGATCTTACTCTAGTGCCCCTTCCCAAAAGGTCTTTCATGTTACAGCACCAAGGGTTGTTTTCTTAACTTCAGGTATTGTGATAAAGAAAAGGTGTACCCGTAGTATATCCTGTGAGTAATTGTAGAATGATTTAGGTTGGAAAAGACCTTTAAGATCAGCGAGTCCAACTGTAAACCAAACGCTGCCAAGTCTACCGCTAAACTGTGTCCCTAAGCGCTGCATCTACACATCTTTTAAATATCTCCAGGGGTGATGACAACCATTTCCTTGAGCAGCCTGTTCCAATGCTTGACAATGCCTTTGGTGAAGAATTTTTTCCTAATATCCAACCTAAACCTCCCCTGGCACAACTTGAGGCCATTTCCTCTTGTCCTATCGCTTATTACTTGGGAGAAGAGACCAACGCCCACCTGGCTACAACCACCTTTCAGGTAGTGGTAGAGAGCGATAAGGTCTCCCCTCAGCCTCCTTTTCTTCAGGCTGAACAGCCCAGCAAATGAACAGCCTAGCAAAGAAGATCCACATCATCTCAGAGGGATATGAAGAAAAAGTATCCTAAATTACTATTTGTGCCTTGTCCTTGATTACTATATCTACTGGGATACATATATTGCCAAAGAAAGGGGGCAATTTTAGGACATGGGGAAGAGTTAACTCCTGCATTCCCTAGCAAAGGCTCACGAAGACTAGCTTTATGCATGCAGCCATGTCTCATGTACTTGTAGGTGCTGTTGGTATCTTGCAAGGTTGAGTGCCTTCAAGAGGCAGATGGGATTGCAGAAACCTTTCCTGGGATCAGGAGACAAGAACACTTTTAGGCACATTGAGATGAAGAGTAGCTGTGACAGTTAAAGGCAAATAGGAGCTAGGATGAGATTTGAATAATAAAAAGAATAAAAATAATCCTCAGTCCAGCTTAAAAGCAAATAAAAAGAACGTTTCAGGATTACAAATGACAGGAAGAATGGTGGATCAGGGATTGGTAAAAATAGCGGGCAGGAAAGAAACTCCTGCAATGTGATGTCAGCTTGATATATATGTGTCTGTTAAGTTTGCCCAAATTCAATAGCAAGAAATGCAATAGTTTGAACCACACTCGTTTTACAAACAAGTTTTATTGCTCAAAACTTCAAAAACAAAATATGAAGATGGATCACTTCTGGGTCTGGTGATACTAACTCTGTCTTGTGTATATGGTTTTTGGTCCAGCTTTATGATTCCTCTGGCATTTGTTACCGAGCTTTCAAAATAACTTTTCAGATACATATTTTTTTTTCCATTTATTACCAAAAAAGAAATGAGAGTGTGCATGACACATAGCTTGACAGTGAACAGAGTTAAAGAAGTTGTCACAGTTTGCAGCAGAATTTTTAGCATTATCTAGTTGGGGTTCAGTCCGCAGAACACTGGAGTGTTCTACAGTCAGGGAAGGCCAGCAGACAAATGGCCGGACAGTAAATGTTTCAGGTGGGAAATCCTTCCTGGACAATGTCTTTGCTTGTGAAATTTATAGTAGTGCCCCTTCCCTTCCTGTTCCTTAATGTGGAGTGTGCCCAGAAGAAGCATTATTTAAAAGGTAATTTAACCGGGTATTTAGAGTGCAATTTGGACGTGACATAGATGATATGCTGTCTTTCAGACAGTCTCATTAAGGGAATCGACACTTTGAAAAAGAGGTATTTTGAGGTGTTAAGTACCCTAAATTCCAATTATCAATGAGATAGTCAAGGACAATGAAGACCATGCAATGCAGCATCTATTTTCCTCCCTTAATGATGCAGTGCTCTGTAGAGACATTCTTACTAACTAGGCATCTAAAAGTAGGGTTCTCTGCCTCTCTCATGGAGTAATTCCTTGGTTACCAAGAGGAGTACTGGGAATGGCTTAGATGTAGGATTTAGAAATGAACAGGCCTACATCAACCTTTCTCATAAGCACAGCTTGGACATGACCCTCACCTATTCTGTCTTCCGAATGAATTGACATGGAGAAATGCAACTGACCATGACCGTGTTTTCTGTATTCTGTGTTCTTGCTGTTGCTGCTAAAAGGCAACCGTCCAACATAAGCTAGAGGAGAAGCAGTTTTTCTGCTCCTTTTGACTTCTAAGTATAAATAGCAGACTAAGTGGTCACAAAAGTTCCTATCCAAAATCTGTCTTAACAGGCATTTTACTAGACATGCTGTAATACCTTTCTAACTTGCAGCTGAATGGATCAAATGAATTGATCAAAGAAATTGTGTGAGAGCATTTAGTTCCCTCGTGACTAACATGTCATTTCTTATAACTTTTCTTGTGTTGGGAGCACATAGCAGGTTGTCCTCAGAGTACTGGTGCTGGTTGTGGGGAAAGAGTGTACCTAAATTCCTATCGGCGTTCTGTGCAGATATCCAATACTATTCAACTAATAACATCTCTTTGATTCTCTAAGTATAAATCAGTCTGTACATGTTTTCATAACCTCTGAAAATGAGAGAGAGATTTTTTCATATACATGTCACTTTTTTTTTTTTTTTAATCTCTTGAGAATGAACACATGTTGACTTTCTAACAGGGCATTTTAAGTTCCTGGCCTTTTCAGCCACTTAGATCCATCTTCTCAGCACCGCTCTGTCCAAATCCACAGCCCTGAGTCCTCCAGAGTTTGGTTAATCACATCCTTCCTTTCAATAAAAAATACAATGTCACTTTCTTTTTCAAACTTAGTTGTTTGGCATCCCTGTTAATACTGTAGTTCTAGACGCAGAGTACAGTGTGAGCCCTCAGCTGAATTTTTTAGGCCTCTGATTTACTGTGCCTAATGCTTTGGCTTTGGAGTGCTTTGAAATCAAGGTGACTCTTTCCCTTGCAAGGCTATTCCTGCATGATTGTATCCTTTCTAGAAGGTGATATGTATAAACAGACATAGGCATAATAACCCTAATGAAATGTTTTAACTGGCAAACTGGATCCAATATTGTTTATGACTCTTGCCTGAAGAAGAACAATAAAGTCTGTCTGAAATACAACAGTCTGCTCCCAATTCCATAGAGTAGAATCACAGAATGGTTTAGGTTGGAAGGGACCTTAAAGATCATCTAGTTCCAACCCCCCTTCCATGGGCAGGGACACCTCCCACTACACCTGGTTGCTCAAAGCCCCATCCAACCTGGCCTTGAACACTTCCAGGGATGGGGCACCCACAGCTTTCCGGGGCATCCACAGCTTTCCTGGGCAACCTGTCCCAGCGCCTCACCACCCTCATGGCGAAAAACTTCTTCCTGAGATCTATCCTAAGTCTATGCCTGTGCTGCCTACAGCACTTGGCACAGGCTGCAGAAATATCCCATCTGCTACTGGCCAGAGGAAGAACAGCAAAGAAAACCTGGGCTTCTAGGAGGCTTGGATTTGAGCTCAAACGTCCAGTTTCAAAGGAATGAGGTTGACATAGTATCTTGCAGAGACCTGGGTTATGTGGCATATGAATGTGCCATAAGAACATCTACTAGATGGAGACTTTCCATCTTGTTTGTGAAATCCAGCGAGGCTCAGATAGTGAACCAGGAGCGGCGATTTCGCTTATGGCCAGAAGTCTAATTGCAAATGCCTGGAGAAATGTAAAGTCAAATCTAGTCAAGAAAAGAGGGATGTATGAATTTGAGTGTTTCAAACACTGGTTAGCAGCAACATACCTGCAGGGAGAAAGAATGCAAGCATATGTTAATTACAGCTCTGGGCATTAAATACTTGCATTACATTACAGTACTTACATTACAGTATCATTTTTGTTCATATTAGCTTTTTCTTGGATCGAGCTTCATAAATAGAAGAGCAATAGGGAGAAAATTAAGTCAGATTGTTTAGGACAGTATTGCACTGGCAACAAAGCTCAAGGAAAGATGCTGAAAATTCATAGTTCAGAAGAAAATATTAGAGACAAGAGTAGAGATATAACAAAAATGCTAAGGTTTGTAGAGTCTTTCAAAATTTCAATTGTACTTCTCTGTGTGTTAAGGGGAGTTTCTCAGCTTCCGTGGAAGTGATTTTTTTTTCCTTGATGTATGCAAACACTGAATTAATCCAGGTGCTTGCTTCTACAGTGTCCCAAGAAGGCTGAACCTGGGAGCTGTAACCTTTAAAAAATGGAAGTTAAGTTGATAATGAATAAAATTATGGACATTGCCTGCCCATCTCTAGCAGCCTGCTTCCATTGCCTGGCTGAGTTGTTCTTTTATTTTCTTTTGGGTTGTGATTTTTTTGTTTGTTTTATTTTACTATGTTTTTTCTCTCCTGTCTTCAAATTTCTTTCAGTTATGAAGCTATTTACTAGAGATTCAGATTGGCTCATTTAGACTTTTCAAAAAAATAATGACAATTCAAATCCAATAATTCTGGAACTTTTCAGTGCAGAAATAGTAACATTAAGTTTTGTATTCAGCAGGGAAAGCTGTCCAGTGACATTGACTGTAGTGCTTTTATCACTGCACTTACTGCTACGGTTCTTTGATGTGTTGCGAGAATTTTTTTAATGGGCTTTCTTTCCTGTTCGTTTAATTATCTGAGGTTGTTCACAACACCTATTTCTGCTACCTTTGAAACCGTTGTAAAGCCATATGCTACAAAGCCAGAGCAATAAGACATATGGAGACAAGTGCAATATGCAGCCAACTGGCTGAAAAGATCTTGGGAAATACACCTTCTTGCTTGAAAAAGACAGAAAAATAAAAAGCTTAATGGCAAGTATTTGAAAGCATTTAAAACATCTCTGTGTATTAAAACCAAAATTATTGCTTAGATCACACTCTGTAATTCCCAGCTCAGAGCTTGATTCCAAATACCCTGTTTTAATACTAATCAAATGTAGGTATCTTACGAACGATCTCAGAGTCACTGAAGTTAACAGGTCTTTTTCTTTCCCATGGTCTTCACTGATCTTGATATGAAGTCCTATTTTCATGTTCTTTAATACTCCTTATTTCCTTGGACACCCTAAGAGAATTTTCTTCTTGTGAAAAAAGTGAATGCAGCCATAAGAGGTGTTTAATTTTTTTGTAAGATAAATTATTTTATGTGCTTCTAGATCCTTTTTTAGTTTTACAGCAATATCTTCATGTACTTTGTGATAACACGTAAAATGAGAAGAACTGTTCTGCCTAAATGCAAGCACAGAAATTTTGTCACTGATGAACTGCTTGTTATATTCAAGCTACAACAAACACTGTCTTATGTTTTTTCCCCCTGTAGTCTTTACAACTGACTGGTGCTAAATTTCTGTGTAATGACACTCCATGATCCCCTGGCAGACTGCTGGTTTGAGACAGGATAATGGTAGCAGGGATTTCTCAGCAAGTCTTGACTTCTTTTCCTGCTGTCACCCGTACCTAGCTTAGTAACTTCTATGCTTTCTGATACTTAGATTCTTTAGCCAGCATAGAACCACTACTGTTGCAGATTAATGCCCCAAGCAGTTCTCTGCAAAGTGGCCTTCACCTAGGAGTCCCTGGATGGGCTTTTAACAACACAAACAAAATATATTGCTTCCTCTGAATAAGCTTCCTATAGGAAATGTTCCTTCTGCATTCTCAAAGCGGGTGCTGATTTAATGGTTTTGAACCATGGCTGTCAAGCACTCGCCAAAATCTTGACAATCAGTATTTCTCTCTCTCATGATTTTTATGCAATTCCAGCCAGCCTTACACTGTCCCTTTATATAGGGTAATTGTTCTACAGATTTTTCAGAAAATCTTTTTTTTTCAGAAAAGTAAGAATACTGATCCACTTAGCTCTTTTTAAAAAACATTATGGAAGACTTTTTGCAATCTCTGCTGTTTCACAGGAATTGTTTTGTCATTTGAAAGTGTTTCTCCTTTATTTTCATCTTAAAAGAAAAGAAAGGAAAAAAACCCTATGGGTATAAATTGAAAATACATTTAACAATTCATTACTTCTGGAAATACTTGCTGAAGTTGCTACAAAAACATGGATGTGCAAACATGGATGTTAGTTAATCAGTTTTAAAGGTGATCTACTCTTAACGTGTTTGTCCAGGTTTCAGTACCACTTCCCTGGTATTTTGAAAGTTGGGGTTTTTTAATTTACTTTTATTGGATCAAAACTAGTTTCCCCTCTGGTTTTGTCATCATGGTCAGTTTAAATGGACTGTAATTAAAAAGTACATAATGGGCTTGCTTGCTTACTAGACTAATGGCAGTCTTTGATTTTACCACATAACTGATACCAAAATACTTACTTGAAAAGTCTCTATTTAAGTTTGCACTTATAAATCAATAATGTTAAATAGTCAATATATAGTAAATTGCTGGGGATACTGCAGAGCATGCTTTGTCTCAACTTTTTCCTTCTCTGAAACTTATCACAGAATAAAAAAGGCAAGGTTTGCATGGAGCAGCAGTATCTTCTCTTGGATCAGTTAGTGTAGGCAAAAGTACGGGGCAAGCCTCTAGGCTTTCTCTTCTGAAGCAGAGGCAGCAAGCTACAGTCTAGCAGAGATTAGGAACATCTCTCCTGAGTTGAACGGCTGTCCTGGGTTGCCAGAAGAAGCCATTTCTGAGAAAAATGTGCTTTGCACTTGTGGACAACAGTGGGATAATAGAAAGGAGGAAAGGAGCATAGTGTTAGGCTGCCTTGACTGAAGCAACTCTACTGTCGACACCTTTCTTGAGTCTTGATCTTTCTGTTGCTTTCTCAGAAACAATGAGAGCCAGCACTGGAACAGAGAAATTGCTGCACTGGAAATAACATCAAAACACTGCCCTTGCCATCAGGTTTCCTTTGTGCCCCAAGAAGCCATCCATTGTCTCATGTTTATTACTTGCCAGAAGCGGTTTTTCAGGAAGACTGTGTCACCAAGGTACCTGACAGTAAGAAAGCACAGCAGTGCATGGCACGGCAGGGCTGTGATGATACATTAGAGTATTTGAACTGCGTTTACTTTGTCCTGCTGATGGATTTTCATGATTGCATGAAGTTGACCAAGATCTGACAACGTCTTGCAGTCAAGTGACAATGTTTCTGGGAATAGGCTTCGGAGTGACTAAGGTGACGTGATATGGTTCTGGCTGTTTCCAGTCAGTCTCAACAAATGAACTGAAATCCTATTTGGGAGTTATTTCACTCTTTCACTGTTTTACTGTTCATACATAACTTAAAGAAATCTAAGAGGTGTTTAGCCTTAGATGGCATTCCCTTGGCAAGATTTGAGAAGATACGTGTTAGAAATGATGAGCTGGTGCAGCCCATACAGCACCACTGATCACCAAGCCCGAGTCTCGGAATTTAAGCTTTAGCAGTAATCCATGTGCAGGGACAGTACAGATGGAAATATTTACTTAACTGTTTTTCAGCCAACGTTGAGCAGTTTTGTGCTGTGTGTTTACCATTGCTTTCTTCATCCCAGGGTAAGTGCCTCCAGAGACAGCGTTTCCACAGTATCCTTGGCAAGCGTTTTGTGATATGGGTAGCCTCGCCATTCTCTAACTCCTTACCCTGGAGAACTGAAACAATCCAATACTTGACAGTATTAACTGCAGATCTAAGTGAGTCATGCCATGGAAATGCGTCTAATTAAAAGCACAAGAGATACCACTGTATTTTTAAAATGCACTTCAACACGAGTACTAGGAACGTATTAGAATGTAACCAGCATTTTTGTAACTGAGTACCGGTGCTGAGAAAATGCTCACAGGAAAGGGTTAGCAGAGTAAATCAACAGAAATTAAATGCCTGTGCTTTCAAATCAGGACTGAAATATAATATGTTGGATTTTTTTATTTATTTATTTCTAATAGAAAAAGCTGATCCTCCTTTTCAGGCACCAAAGATGTTCTGAGAGTGGATATTGCATCTCCAGCTGCTCTGAATTTGTGTATTTTACAAGTTGTCAAAGCAGATAATAAGAACTCTTTACTCTTTTTTTTTTTTTTTTGCTTTTCCGTTGTTGTGCCCTGACTCTAGAGTTTTCTGTTTCTCCTCTTTTTGACAATCAGTACTAGCGAGTGCTGCTCCTGTTCTGGTAGCATTTGTGAGAACAACCCTGTAGTCTGTAGCTAACTCTACAAAGCTTGACGGAGTTACAAAAATGTCACCAATATTTGGAAGCTTCAGCAGCAAATGACCTGAAGGAAATTTATAAATAAAGCTCAGAAACTTGTCTGACCTGATCACCAACAGCAAATGACCTAAAGGAAGTTTGCTGCTGGTGATCAGGTCAGACAAGTTTCTGAGCTTTTTTTAAAAGACAGGAGAGAGGTTTATGGGCAAAACTCTTTCACAATATGTTTTTCTAGCATAGATTGTAGTTCTTTAATAATTGTTTATTAAAGTTTCAGTTTAGAATAAAATATGACAATCGGAGACGCATATTTAGTGCCAGTTTATCCCTTTGCCTCATGCTAAGTTTCTCTGTAGTACACAAATGACTTGTTCAAAGGTCATCCATCCTTCAGAGCAGAGTACTTAGTGAGCTCTCTTTAGATGGATGAGGTGAGCTTTGTGAGCGTTTTCCTCAATGCATATGAGAAAAATGGTGACACAAGGTACCTGGTGGTATTTTCCAGCCGATTTTGTGTGCTTTTGATGTAAAATGGTGTTACGGGGCTAGGTAGATTGTTCTGTAGACTTCATCTTCAGGGGCAGCAACTTTAATTTTTTTTCAGACTTCCACTTGTTCCTTATGCTCTGTGTTTTCATTGCAGTATGACAACAGCACGGTTACTGCGTTGTTTTATTTGCTGCAACGGCCAGCATATTTTCCTGCGTGCATTGAAATTCAGTTAGCGTGTATTTTCGCTTCACTAAAGTCACCATTATTAGCAGCTATTTTCCTAACAGTGTGTGTTACATCTCATGCTGGTCAGTCAGAGTATAAGCATGTCCCAAGATCGCAGGTAACGGACAAATCTAATGGATTAAATTAAAGCCTGTTGTAGTCTGAACTACTTCAGCTAGAATTATCTCAGAAATTAACTTGACCCAATATCTGAACAGAACTGTTATTATCAAGAGTACCAGTGATATATTCCCTTTTACTTCTAATATTAGAACTGTAATTCAAAACTTAAGTCCTTGCAAGGTGATCAAGGAGAGATCTCCCCTCACTGAAGTCAGTCAGCAGCATTCCTCATACGTGCAACCACATCCTTGGCTAGCATTGTCAGTCCAGCTGATTTCAAAGCATCTGCAGAAGCAAACGCCATTCTTTAATGTCCTCCAAGAAACCAATATTTCAGTAGGTTCGCACAATGCTCTTGGCGCATAATTACACAATTTAATGTGTAATCTGTTGGTTTATGCTGCACAGGCCAGAATGGAAGCGAAGTGTCCAGGCTGGCTTGCAGATGGTATGAGGCTGAGAGTAGTCATGATCATATGCCTCTGAAATCAGTAAAAGTAGCAAAATTGCTTGACAACTGGTTAATAGATGCATGTCACTCCGCCCAGTTGATCAAAGGGCTGCCTTCTTTTTGTCCCTTCTTTCTTTTTTTCTTTCCATTGATTTTAATGGGTTTGGGACAAATTCATTTTAGTAATTAAGTACTTCCTATCACAGTGTGACAGCTTTTTCTCTTACAAATCAAATATATCAGGTGGTCTACTGCCACCAGGCTCTAAAAAAAAAAAAAAAAACAAAACACCACCATGAAAAAACAAACAAAAAAAAAAACCCAACACTTTTGAGTCATCTGGAGCAAATGGACTTATCTTTCTGATTTTTCCTGAACTATTAGTTGCTAACTTGCAACTGTTAGTGTTGTATTGGATTTTGTTGATAAACTGCCACAATAAGAAGTCTGAAGTGTTATTAAGTAACGTAACAGCACACCCTTTTGGCTTACATTTTTTTCAGGGTGCAGAATTTGGATTTCTTCTTTTCCAGTTAGTGGAATGGAGCTTGTTTACTTGTTCTCTGAAGAAAAAGTGAGAAAAGAAAAATTCTGATATTATGGGAGAAACTTTTCATTTCTGCAGGTGTTCTACTGTATTCTAAAGATCTTAGATTAGTTACAACGTTTTAGTGCTTTTCAAAGGCTAATAGAGTGACCACTAATGCAATCTCAAAGAGAGTGGAAACAGTCTAAGAAGACTCTCTTGCAATTTTTTCCTGCTTAGCAAAACAGCTCTTTCTCTTTCATGGTCAGTCTACCATGTCCTTAACCATCTTTATGATTTGGCAATAATGTAAGTGTCAAAACTGGTTCGACATCTCGGTGAGAAATCATCCCTAAAAGGGAAAACCACCTAACAGACAAAAAAAATAATTTGCGACATTAATTGACTCATAACAACAGAAGTCCTAGCTTTTGAGCCCTATAAATCTTACTCTCCTTAATCTCATTTCAGGTAAAAATTGGCATGAAACCTGGCTTTCAAAACTGAGGTGTTAAAAATATCATACACTAGGACAGCATTTATCTTATTATTCAGTGCAAAAGAAGGCTAATGAAGTACAGGTTGTATAATTTTCCTGAACTGGGTCGTTCTACAGTCTACCATGTTGTATATTCAGTATTTTAATAAGCTCCTTTCCAATTGCATATCTATTTTCAGTTAGCACTGTCTGTTCGAAGGAAGGCCCTGCAGTGTGTTTGCTTAAAGCTCTGAAGTATTTGAATGTTTTACCCTAAAAATGGTCTTCATTTTAAGATGACTTTCAAAAACCAATAGCAGTCTAAGGTGTACAAGAGCACCACAGATACTGAAGATAACAGATCCTAGCAGTCTCCGAGTCTCTTTTGTGCCCTTTGAAAATTAACACTACCAGAGAGGGAGCTTTTTCCCAGAGGCATTTCCCTAATGTTTTCCAAATGTTGCTTCATCAGAGCCAAATGGTCAGAGCCGCCTAAGAATCCTATTACAGATGCACAGGGGGTTTTATTGTTGTTCAGTTCCAACATACTTAGCTGCATTCTTGAAGCTGTAACTGACATAAAGCATGTGTAAAAGCTTTGCTTATAGACTTCTCCACAGCTGAAGCTCAACCAATTTTCCTTCAAGATGCATTAGAAACCAAATATTCCCAAGTGCTACTGATGCTGATTGTTTTGTGTTAAAAATGGTTAACCTGGTTCATGTGAAACATTCCTTAATCAGCAAGGAAACACACTTTCTGCATACCTCAGCATAAAATCCGGCAGGAGTTCAACAAACTGCAATTCAACTGCTCAAGTATAGCCAGCTTGGGTTGCTTTGGATATCTATGTTTCCCTGATTCCACTATCTGGTTTATTATCCCATACACTTATCTAAAGCTGAAAAGACAATAGGGAAAACAGAATAAAAGGAGAAGCCAATGGTTCTGTAAGACTAGAAGTGATAGCCAGGAACAGGTATGATAAAAATTAAAATTTTATATACTTAAATCAAATTGAAGCTGGTGTGTGTTGTACAAATTGCAGTTTTCATCTGAGGGTCTCAGTCATTTACACAAATGAGCCGACTGAAGGTATGAGTTCACAGTGTACTACATGTATATTTACAAAACTTCTTCAGATATAATTTTTAGGCATAAATAGTATATAATTTCTTTATGTTTATTCTTAACCCTTCCCTTTTCTTTCTGCTGCTCTTGTCTTTGTAGCCTCTTTGTTGAGAAGTTTGCCTGGATTTTTGCTTGAATCATTTATGCCTGTCTCTGCTGGCATGGACGTTTTATGGGCAGTTCTTTACAGGATCCTGACTTTTGTTGCCAGACCACTGAAGCATACGTAACTTCGTTGTTACGCTGGGAAACACACTTCTATTCTTGCTTCCAACAGTATGGTTAAGAAAAACTGTTCTTCCATGACTAGGCTGGCGGTAACAGGTACCAGTGGTAAATTTAAATGGGCCATTACTGAAACACAGCTTGAGAAATGCAGAAAATCAATCTAAGCTTACTGGTTCTAATGAGCTAATTTTCTTCTTTTGTAACGACAAATCAGTTGGTAATAGCAGGTGATACCATATTAAAGAAAGAAGAGAGAAAAATGAGCTCTCCACACATAAGCTTTGTAATATTAAACCCAGCTACCTAGTGTTCAATGAGTTAATGTTTCCAACATTTAAATGTGAGTCAGTTGGCTTCAATAACACCTTGGTAAGGAAAAAATAAAAATGCCAATAAAGTAGACAACCGGGATAACACATAACGCTTAATTAATGAAATGTTGCTATTTCATAATTTTTTTTTTCCCATTTTGAGGAAACCCATGAAGCAACTATAGTATCCACACACCCCTCTCCAAGTCTGTTGCACATCTAGTTACTGATCCACAAAATGGCTAATCCAGGTGTGACTTTGTACACAATTCACTAATGTGTGCACAGTCAATGCATAATTAGTGTACATGTAGTCGGTGTGTATTTAATCATAAGGGTATTGTCTTGCCCACTTGAAATATTATATGCACCTGTTGAGAAAGTTTAGCTTTATTAAATTAAATAATAATAATATTAGAGCATGTTGTCCAAGGGACTCTTCAAAGCTAAATCTCCACCCCAGGCTGCATTCCTGCCAGTGACTGGTAAATTGGTTTTGTGAGCAAGACCCTGTCGGGATGCTGCTGAACCTAGAGGGGTGAACACCACCACAGGTGGGATCGGTGTGCCCTTAGCAGGGGTCTGCTTGGTACTATAGTGCATCAGGGTTCCCAGCATCAGGAGGGATGCAAGATTTAATAACGTGCTAGCAAATTTTCTAAGCTATTCCTTTCTTACTGGGGTGTGGAAAGAGCCATCACCTCCCCTGTGCAAAACCCCAAGCTCAGCCCCACAGCAACATCTGCCGCAATTGGCATTGCCAGGCTGAGCTGGACAGACGGGTCCACTGGTGCCTGACAGCGACCGGTGTCTCAGGCACCGGTCCCCACTTTCGAGGCAGTTCTGCATCCAGTTTTCCATAGTCCGACTCCTCCTTTCTTCCCTGCAACATTGCTGAAGCGGCTCTTTTTTCAGGTCCTTGCAAGAAAGACTGGTCTTCTCGCACATTTGGGAGACTCCTAAATGGATTCTTGTTTCTTGGTTCTCAGGAGGCATCAAAACCTTTTCGCACTACACAGTTACCAGAGCATTTTAACAGAACCTCTTACTTTTCTCTTTTCTAGGTTACCTTTGCACCCCAAGCCTGGAATTTGCTGTTCTAATAGTAAATGCTTTTGACGCTATGCCAAGTCTGGGCACAAACTGGTTTAAATTGCAAGAGTACCCAAACTGTGTAAGCAAAAAAATGTATCTCCCCTTAACATTTCTTTAGTCTCTTTCATTTATCTCTCCTCATTACTGCAAAGCATTTCGGAGAGGGTGGGGGAGACTCCACTCCAAATGTCTCAGGGGTACAGAGAGCTTTCCTTTCCTTTTTGGCCTCAGGCTCTGATCTTAAACAAGGTTACTATTGCAAGACAGTGGCAGAGATTGATACCAAACATAAAAGTTCCCAGAGAGACTATTAAATCAGTGTTGACCTGATTTTAATAGCACATAATATTTCCGTGGATTGCAGGCAAGTAAACAAGCTTTGACAAATACCTTGCATAAATGGACTTTGAAATAGAAAAGACCAACAAAGAGTCAGGAAGGGTGCAGAGGCTATTTATTTTGTGGAAGGAAAAAAAAAAAGGAAGAATGTTTTGTAGAACAACATTTTACTGAGTTAGAAGCTTTTTGCATCACTAATGTGCCATTTCTTGTCTTGGACAGCTCTGCTATAAAATACTATTGGGAATGCTTTTTAAAAACCTTAGTGTTATACCTTGTAGGGATCAGCTGGGATAAAATGTAATTCAGCAGTCATGTAAGTGACCTGAAAGAACAGTGGAAAGTTTGTCTTGGTTTTAGTCCTCCTTTAGATGAGACATGTGCCAGCTGCTGCTAAAATTGAGATACACTATATTAATCTTTTAGAGAGTCTTCATGATAAATACAGGAGGGAAATGGGAGTGCCTCTTCTAATAAATGATGTTTGGGATAACAATGTGAACTTCAAAACAATAGATAAACAATTCAAAACAAGAACTGGCGATAGGGCAGTAATATGTAAACACCTTACTCCTTTGAGAAGAATTGCTAGTCAGTCTTGAGTCCAGTATTGATGTTTATGTTCCTAAAAGTGTCTGATGTCCCAAGTGGGAAGTAACCAACCCATAATTTTCTGGATTATACTTTATCACTCAAGTAAATCTTATCTTGCTTCAACAGCTACTTACTCCTTAGAGAGCAGTCTCTGCGGCACTTACTCCTGACAGCATGGCCAGCCCTGGAGTGTGAGTGTTTCGGCTCAGCGCAAGCCCAGCAGAGAGATACTGTTAGATGTTGGGAGGGTGCTTGTGGTTCTACAGAGCCTTTAGCAGCGCGTCTGGGTGTAGTTCTTGTCGCTGGACGCAGCGCCTGCTCTGCATGTCTGCTACGGCTAACGAACTGCTCGGTTGTCCTGGTGCTGCATCCGGTGCACTGCCTCCGCTCGGTGCGCTTGCCATGTTTCGGTGTGAGCAGACCGCATTTCCACTTCGTGTTGCAAAAGAATTGCTCCGTGCCCAAGAGCATCACTTATATCTGCTTTTCCACCCATGCACGTTTGCGTGCGTCTCGACTCACGTACGCTATAGACCATTAGTTTTATATCAGCGCTGCTGTTCCTCAGACTCCTGTTGGGGTACAGAACTGATGCTGTAGTTGCTGTAAAGGATGTAATACATCAAAACTGGCGTCTCGCTCATAGCATGTTGGGGTTTCTTTGGTCTTTGGTTTGGTTTTTTGTGCTGTTTTTTTTTTTTAACTTAGCTTTACAAATTCCAGTTCTTGAGTCTGTTCTTACCTTACAGCATTCACTGTAAACTGATTGTTTTCAAAGCTTCTCAAGTTGCGAGAGTCTTAGGCAGTAGCTGAAGTATTGTGAGTATGTGCTTAATGGCTCTCAGTTCCTCAAATAATACCTAATGTTTAGGGAATTTCATTTCTCCTCAACTGCAGCCTGTGAGTATTCAGTCTAATATTCCATTCCCTGCACACTTAATAGCTGGCACATCTTGGCACCTTGTTTTTTGACCTCTCCTCTTTTCAGGTGGGAATGTTGTGATGTTTAAGACAATGAGTCTCTCTGGATCTGGTTCAGCTGACATGGGGTCCCTTGGCAGGCAGCTGAAATCCTGTCTTCCATTAATAATTGTACCTGGTGATGTGGCAAAGGTTTGAACGTCTGATTTGTATTTTCTGTCACAGTAGAAACTCTGCCTGACATTGCAGATGCCGCAGGTATATAAAGTAGGAAAGCTTATTTTGTCAGGTTGAGTGACCTTAGTTATTTGCAGCACACTGCTCAGTGGCTTTGGGTTGACACCAGCTTTGGAGAAGAGGTGGTGATGCATTTGCTGCTAGTTTCAATGGCTCTTCTTTGGAGCTCTGCCTGGCCTTGACCAAATTCCCTGTTGTGATTCCTGTGTTTGGGCAGACTGGGATGGACTGACTGATACACACAGACGTGTCTGCTTCTAAACTCAGTTTGCTTGTCTTGGAGACAAGTTAAAAAGTTTTCTTTAAAGATATAGATGTTTTTTGAAGAAATCTTCTTTGGGAGAGAGTAGAGATTACTATTCTCTTCCACCTTGTATTTCAAATGAAATCTGGTACTTAATTCAATATTCAACCCTGTGGTTTGCCCTGCCGTGCTGGCTAGCTGCGATTGATGTTCTGTACGTCAGCCATAATATGTTTTTAATGATGGCATGACTTGCTTTTCTGAGTTCTCTTATTGGCAACTGCATTTGCTGTTTAGCCTCAAAATGAGGCTAATTCTTCCATCTAATTATTGAGTCTAATATTGCCGCTTTATCAGTGCTCCTGAGATTACGTGTCAGCTGCAATCGGGTGCCTATTGTTTATACACCCTGGCTGCAAGAAATGGCAGCTACAGCTTCTGTAGCCTGTGCGCATGTGAACTGAGTATCTGCAAGCACTAGTCACACCATGAACAACCTCTCCTCCATTACGTTACTTCCTAACATGAATTAGTGTTTTCTTCTCTTGAGGTAGCTGTGCTAACAAATCTGAGAACTGCTGTTTCCCATAACGCTTGCATCACTGCCTCTCAGCTGCGTATTTATCTTCCTATGAGGCACGATGTTTCCATAGACTATTTCCTGACCCTTGACACATGCATCCTCTGCGTCCCTCTTTTCCCCGGGATCTCTTTTAGCTTTAGCCTGTGCACGTGTTCCATCTCAGCTGTTCTTGCTGAGAAAAAGAGAAGGGTGCACCACAAATTGCATTTAAACAAGCCCAGGGACAGAAGTTAAATGCTACAATAATGTCAGTAATGGGTTTAGCCATATGCTCATCCTTTTTCACCCTACTGGGTTTCTGTCTACTGCTGAAGCAAGAAGGAGAGGGGCTAGGGGAATTCCAGCTGTCATTGGAACATACTTCTCTACTGATGTAGTTAGTAGCAGGGTATCAAGTAGCGTGCAGTGCATTGAACAGATTAATTTTAAAGAGTTCACCTGAGGCCATCTATTGATTATATAGTAAATCTAACTTTAGAACTTTTAAATTGAGATCGGAGACGTTCTGGACACATGGTGAACAGCAGTGATCCAGTGTAAACTCACCTTGCCAATTCAGATGTGCTTAAAAGCAATAGGTTCAACAGCTTAATGTTGTACTGGCATGCTTTATGTCAGATCAAGTATCGCTTATTCTCACAAAACCAGTATAAAAATCACTCTGTGGTGTGTACTCTGGCTAATCTGCCCAAATTACTGTGGCCTGATCCAGTTCAAATTAGTACTGCTGGGTGATCATGTGCAGCCCTGGCATTATTGGCTGTGTTTAAGGCTAGGCTGGATGTGGCCTTGGGCAACCTGGTCTAGTGGGAGGTGTCCCTGCCCATGGAAGGGGGGTTGGAACTCGATGATCTGCAAGATCCCTTCCAACCTAAACCATTCTATGATTCCATGGATGTGCAGTGACAAATATGTAATAGCAAGTGTTCTTGAGCTCTTGGCAGAGTCATGCTGTAGGTGTTGCTGTTTGGTCCGTCAGAGCCGTAGCTAATGCCGTGTAGGGAAGCTGGAGAACCACAAAAAACTTTGAGGCCACAGAATTAACATCTTTCTTCTACCACCTTAGCCAGCAGTCTGTTTTGGCTCTGGCCTCTGTGGGAAATGGTTCCCACTTGTTCCTTACTGTTTCTGTAGCTTTGACTGTTTCCAGCATTTAAAGACCAGGAGTCCACCCCAAGTCATGGAATGGCCGCTGCTGACAAGCTTTTCCCCTGCAGCACTTACAAACATGTGAGGAGCAGACCAAAGTTAAGACGAGACCCTTACGCTGTCCATGGGAGGAGCACAGGGTGAAGAGTATCTCAAGACAAGATAGAGGAGGTAACATTGCTTAGGCACCCCTATTTCTCATCCCCGCGTTAGAGTTGTATTTTGACTCACTGCGTGCTGCTGGATCTCTACCAAAAAAAGAACTATCTTTTCCCATGGTAAGTATCCCCTGACTATATCCTTTGAGGAAAAAGTGGTTTGTTGTTGTTTTTTTCTCTGATAAATTGACAGTTTGGCTAGGGCTAGCTCGCAGAGTAGCGCAGTATTCTGAAGAACTTTTTTTTTTTTTTTTTTTTAAAAAAAGGCAAATCTAAACAAAACCTTACAACATATTCTGCTTTCAAAGTTCCAGATTGCACAGGCTAGCGGTCATTGCCAGTTGTTAGTGACAGGAGTTGTAATTTGAGTGCCATTGCTGATTGAAAACTTAGGCATTGTTCCTTCTTTGCCCGCTCCTCTGTTTATGAGGTGCCAGTGTGTTGGGAAGAGACATCTGAAACCACAGGACACAGCCACCCTGTTCTGTCAGTCTTACAAAACCCATAGTTTAGGCAGTGTCTTATTAAGTAGTATCTCTTTGTACGCCTGCTTGTAATTTGTGGTGGGCATTCAAACTGATTCTGGACTTTCCTAAGCTGAGGTAGCTATTGGGTTTCTCTCGTGCAGTTCAGACGGAGTGGAGCAGCATCAGAGTGGGTCTACTGGGTGAGTCCCACTGTCTGTAGGAGAAAGGGAACCACCAAAGGTCAGTATTGGAAAGCTGCCTTACATCCTAGCTGTGTATTCAGCTGAGATCTGTCTTACAGTGGCACGTCCTTCTCTTCCTCTAGGCACTGGAAGGAACACAGGTCTGTCCAGTGGCTCCCTGGGTACGTGACTCAGGTTCAGAAATGACGGCCTTTGAGTTTGAAAGTTGCTTTTGCAGTGAGAGAACAACCGCATGAGCAGCAGATACAGCTCATCTCATTTTACTTGGGGTGGACTTGTTGCAAGCTCTTCCCAGCTCTTTCTTTGCCTTTGCTTTGGATCCATAATAGTTCTGTCCACTGTGAAACATGATGACTTTCTGTGTTGGATCTGCCAATACAAGCCATTACAGAGAATCTGGCTGGGACACAGGTGCCTTGTCTTCTAGTAAAGCCTTGAATCCCTGTAAGACGGGTAAAACCTATAGCCCAAGCAAAAATGAAGAAGCTGTTTAAGTGTCCCCTGAGCTGTTTGCTGGTGCTTCATCCCTGCTGCGTTCAGCGCTGCGGAGAGCAGTGCACTCCTGGAGCACCCAGGTCTCTTCTGGCAATGAATAGAGCATATTTCTGGGCTTTGCTTCAACCACTGAATTCCCACTTGTGTGCATCAAGGAGTCACCTGGTGCGTTTATCAGGCCTGGCCTACAGTCAAAGCGGTGAGTAAAAAGTGAGGTAGAAGTGATTCAACTAAAAAGACCAAAATAAGGAAGGGGTTTATCTGGGATACTCCTTAGTTTCATTTCTCCACTCCCCTGCTATTGTGCGTTTTGGCTCAGGGAGGACTCTCGGACTGTCCCCAGGTCTTGATATTCCCCAGTGCTCCTAGTCTTGCATGAGCTGTCACTCTCTTTAATGATCATATCACTTAACAACCTCCCAGGCAGCTCCAGGGGACAATTTGGAGTACACGGATTATACGATATTAAAGTGCATCTGTACTATTAAGATGTCTGTCCTGGGTGACAAGCAAAATCAGAAAGCATGAGAGAAATATCGGTCAGAAGGGCTCTACTGAAGCAACTTGTGTCACCACTGGGTTTGTCCAGCTGATCTTTTTTTTTCACTGCCGTCTGCCTCTTGGCCATCTGGAGAATTTAAGAATACGCAGTGGTACATATCACTCAAAGACCTAATGGTAGCCACATTTTAAAATGGAGTCCTCGTTCCAGTTCAGTTGGTTTAAAAAAAAAAAAAAAAAAAAACCAAAAAAAAAAGCCAAGAAATGTCAGGGTTGATGCAACCTTTAAAGGTACCAAATAAAAGTGGGATTAACTGTCACTGATGCTGAAGTCCTCAGTCTGGGTCATGCAGCAGACGGAGTTCTGGAGGTCTTCTCTAGCTGACTGAAAAGATGACAAAAGGTGTTCTTGCCTCCAGTGGCTCCTGAATTTTGCCCCTTGTGTAGTGCCTTATTTTACGTGGAATGTTTTAGCACCACAGCTACAGACGCTGCTCTCTGTGGAACGCAGGGGAGTAAATCTACTTCTAAGCAGAGCCCAATACCCAAAACCTGCCCGGGAAGTGGGGTGTGCACCCCAGCCCTGCCCCTCCGCCTGCCCTGGCCGCAGGTCTCGGGCTGTCCCTCGGGCAGCTCTGCAGGAGCCTGCCGGCCCCTTGGACTGCAGTACAAAGCACATGAGGATGCTTTCCATGCTGGATGCAAACCGTAGAGCATGATAATCATAACCTGTGCAGAAAACAGTAGTGATGGCACAGACCGAGCTCTGGGTGTTCAGCCGTAGCATGCCAGGCACCCAGCTTTTAAGGGTGTGAAGAGAAGACTGCACCTTTTTCCAAAAAATTACCAGAAATATTCTTTGAAAAAGCCTTTGGAAATTTTACATGCCCCATTTCGTTGCTGATTTTGACGTGAGAGAAAGAGCGATCTGCAGAAATTCTAACTAAACGTGAAAGGTAAAACTGAATGAAAAAAAGATGATGTGAGAAAGAAGCTTTTCATACCAAAATCCTTTTCCAAATACTACCTGCTTGTGGCATTTGGGCTACTTTCATGAAGTACCATAGCGTTGTGTTTAGATAATTGAAAGCAACAGATTTGTGGGAAATGGTAAATACTAGCCCAGATGTTTTGGAAAGAGGGAAACTCCTCACAACGGGTTAATACAGATGCTACCAAATTCACTGCTATAGAGATATGCTTAGAATCCATATTTTCTGAGCGTGTTACATCATAAGGTTCTTGTTCTTACTCAGTATTTATATGTATAGCCTCATATTTTTTCCCTTATCAGCTTTCTCACAGCTGCTTTCAGAGATCTCTGTTTGTGACTATTTTCTATTAAACCTGTATTTGTATTATTTATGGATACCTCAGTATTATCTGCAAGAAGTTTTTCATGCTGACTTCTTTATTTGTTGTAGTTTATATTTTTCTTTCATGGGTGGCTGTAGATTTTTCCTGAAACGACATTCCAATTTTAACATTGCAATATGATGTCAGCGTTAAAATGTTCGTAAGGAAGGAATGCACTATGATAATTTACACCTCAGAAAATGAAGAGGCAGCTATTCTAAATGAAGCGGCTCCTCTGAGGTCAGGCAGGACTCAGCACTGCGAAGGCTGGTTTCTGCCACCTTCGCTCACCCCGAGCAGCCTGTGATTTCCAAGAGACTGCGCTCTTTCAGTTGATCCGGGCTGCTCGCCCAGTAAAAGGCTGTTCAGTAGGGACAAGGGGAGACAGATCTAAGAGTCTGCTGCCTAGAAGCTTTCTGAAAAGATTAATTACTCTGCGAAAAAGCCTGGTAATGAGAAATTATGTTGCTTTTGTGGTAGGCCATTGGGTCCTGGATGGTTGTTCCCATTTTCCAGGGCTAATCTCTACAGTAAATAGTTTTCTTTTTGTTGACTGTCAGCCGTGTGTCACTGTGCAGTGACCTGGATGCGCAAGTGCTGGGGACTAGAGATCTTGTTGCCTCTGCCAAATCTGTACAGGGCGTATGTCCCGCTCCCCAGTGCCCCCTGCTATCTGTTCCTTTCAGTCTGAAAGGAAGGAGATTGAGCAATTTGTCACTGCTTGTTGAGAAGCAGCCTTTGCTGCTTGATGGCCAAGTCCTTTCTTGCTGGCCTTTCTTTTCTTACTTCTGAACCTCTTTTTCATTTTGGCAATGATGCTTTGCTCCACTCCTCCTCCTCCTGCCTTTTTTTTTTTTTTTGCCTTTTTCTATTCTTTGCTTAGCTCGTTCTTTCTTTGCAGAATGTGTCTTTACATGTGTGCATGCCCACGCACACAGAGAGAATTTAAGTAAATTGTAAAGATACCTACAGACCTTGCCACTTACCCAATTTTTTCCTCCATGATTTCATAGTGCTGTGTGGTCTACTGTCAGTCCCAAGCTAATTAGAGTGATGATCACACCGAAGCAACGTACACGTACTCTTCCTAGTCTTATTGTCTTTAGTTGCATGTATTTGTTATTCGCTTTCTAAGAGATAGGAGAGTACCTTGCAAGGCATGGTCTCCTTGAAAATTACTGATGTTGATGAAAAATGTATGGGTAGTGATTTGCTATGCAGCTGCCTTGAGTATTCCACAAACAATGATGCTATTGCTTAAATTAAAAATCCTGAATTTTATTAGAAAACTTGCCTTGGTCACATGAGAACTTTCACCTGGTGACAAATTTGCCTGTATATATACAGCTAGCCCTTAATTTGTGCCCCAAAAGTTTGAAAAGACTGCAAAGGGAGGAGGTAAGTCTACACAGAAGTCTGGTCCTCCCTATCCCACAAAACTCATTCTTTGTTCCTGCTGTCACACTCCACAGCACGGCCATCTCCCTCGGTGACAAGATTGGTGACTGCAGTTTGGCTCTGGGAAGGCAACCAGGTGCACAAACTCCATTCTGTGTACAGCTATGCAACTATTTTATTTTTCAAGTGGCTGCCCAAGACAATTCTTCGTGGATAAGAAGGTGCAATAAGGAGATTCCCATAGCGATGAACCCTGCAGCGCTTCAGCAGTGTTCCCACAGGTGATGATTGGAGGTATAACAGCTGAATAGAGTAGATTTTGCCATGGCACAGTCACTTTTTGTCCCTGATCCTTTGAGGATTTTATTTCTTTCTTGTAGAACGATCCAAAAGGGTACGAGCAGGCGACTGCTCTCAGAGTGCTTTCTAACCTAGAGTATCACAGTGATCTGTTTCCACATCCCCAAGGCACCTTGGCCAGGGAGAGTACTGCTTTGTCCCAGCTGAAGGGAAAAGCAGGGGCTGTTTTCAAAACTAAATACAGGCTCAGCACTCGCTGAGGCACATGAGGAAGCTGGCTCTCAGCCACGTGTGCCCCAGGCTTTATGCGAGCTGAGATCTTGTGCACGCGCCTCTGGAAGCCTTAACCTCTCATCTCATAATGGAGCGTTTCTAAAGCAGCCGCGTGCTGGAGGAAACAAAGCCCAGCCCTCACCTCGCAGATCTTGTAACCCAAGTACGCGATAAGAAAATGAGCAGATGCAAAACCAAAGGTAGCGTCCAGCTGAGCCTGAGAGTTTGAAATAAGTACAAAGGGAGCAATGACAGCATAGGGGCAATGAGTCACTGTCAGGTGTTATGTGCATGGGAGGGCATCAGTAAGTCTTAAGCAGAGATTTGAAGTGACTTTGTAGATTTTCTTCACAGGAAGCTTTTCATTTGCAAAAGGAACGTGATAAAAGAGGAAGGAGCAGTACTGGAGAGCACTAGCACCTGGAGAGCCACCTCTTATCTTCTTGGTTAGCTGCACGCAACTACCAACTGGCTTGTGCTCCGAGAGAAGCGGCTAATAGCAAGGTACAGAGCTTGTTTGATGCATTAGGAGAAGAAAGAGGTAGATGAGGGATGCAGAGCACGTGAAAATACAATAGAGGTGGTAAGTCAGCAAGGTAATTCGTACTGCAATATGTTAAATGGTTTTGCGGGGAGAGAAGGTAGATGTGTTTCAACACATCATGGACGTGTGAGACAATGAAGATCTGAACTAGGGCTTTACCAAAGAGGGAGAGGCCAGGTTTTTAAAGCAGCATGCAGGAAGAACGAGCATGATTTGCGTCAAACAGGTTGCCTCTTCTCTTGCCAGCTGTGAGCGTTAAGGACAAAGTTGCTTTTTGCCATTCACAGGTTACTCCTCTTACAAAATTACTGAACATTTCCATGCCTGTCATTATTCAGAAGTGGTTACAATTAAGCTAATCTAATTATTTCAGTTCCCTCTGTTTTGGTTCCTCTTATTGTTGAAATTAGTTCCTCTGCTAGAATCTGCAAGCTTTCGCAACTTTTGTTTCACTCATTATTCCCAAGGTAACCATTATGCCAGCATAAAAATCCTCCCAGTTTGTACGGTATTTTTCTATAGTTTAATCTTAGGTCCTATAAGCTGAAATCCTGTGGGAAACTTTTTGTTCAGGAGCCTAAAACTTTAGGTCTACCCAAACTGTGTTCCTCAATTTTTATCCTCTTGTTTATTTCATTACTAAAAGCAAAGTTTACGAAACTGTTGGGCTTTTTTAATCAACCCTGATCTAGCTCCCACTAAGGTTCCTGGAAATACTTCTTTTCATGTCAGTAAACCCAATCTGAGTAAAGTTAAAACCTTGATAATACCAAGCTTACTTCAAGAATCCTAAAGATTGGCATAACGTGGGCAAAGACCAGTGCTTCTTGTGTGCTGTACTGATAATTTTGGTGAAGGCCACTCTTTTAAAAAAATTAAATAAAAATAAAAATTGGAATCTGTTGTATTCCTCCTGTTTATATCCAGGTTTGTTGGGGAAAAAAAGTTCTCTCTGGAACCATGAGAAATTGCTTAAACTCTCAACTATAGAATCCCTATTTTACCATACTTTACAGAAGAGATGTTTTCCAGTACCACAGACGTTACTGAGAATTTTCTAAGTGTAGTTTTTACAGTCTCCATTTCTCATACACTGTAGTTGTATTGGTTTCATCCTTGTTATATGTAACCTACAATGAAAGAAATAACCCCTCTGGTCTGAAGGCACAAGGGAGGTGACAGGACGCACCGTGCCAGAGGGACATGATTAGCCAGAGGAACTGTAAGGACCTGGAGCCAGTTGTCTCTCCTGGAGGATGTCACTGCTGAGAAGAGTCAACACCTGAGTTCCCCTAGGGAAGAAAGGTACGATGCCTTTGGCTTTTTTTTGGTTTAGTGATTTCTTTCCTTAACAAGATGAGAACAGAAGTCAACTTTGAGCCAGGAATGAATAAAAAGGAATATTTTGTATTGCTTTTCGTTCTCAGACAGGAAGTAAATTCTTCAGGTTGCGCCGATGTTTTTGTTGGTGAAAAGCATAGATGCAGAAACCCAGTGACTTGACAGGGGTAAAGGGAGTAATCTGGGGAAGGCACAAGACAGCCTTGTTCCTCTTCTTGTTGTAGGGCCCCAGACTGATGATCCAAATTATGATATTATGACACCATTCATAAAAATATTCAATGGGACTGACACATGGGGCTGTGAAAGTGAAGGTAACATATAAGGGCATGCCTGCAAGCCAGGCTCTGAAGTTTCTCTCTTGTCATCACTAGACAATACAAGTCTGAGAAACACGAATAAAAGTGAGGCTGTGATTCTGCCGTCACTCTGTACCAACACAAGCACAAGCTGCTGCCCAAGAGTCAGTCACACATTTTGACAACAGCCTGCCCTTGTATTCGCTCAGGTTAACCAGGGACTTATGCCCTCAGTTAATTCTGCCTTACTTGTTGATAGAAAATAGACTGTTACTCTGGTTTGCATGTAAAAAGAAACAAAGGCTGCAAAGGTAAGGTTTTATAACTCCCTAAATATATAGGTAAGATTTCACTTCTAGGTTTAAATCTTTCAAAAGCACTAAAGTGGTTGAGGCAATCTTATCTTACCTGCTGCACCCAGTTTTTACATAAATTCGATAGCGAGCATCAGCCATCATAACAGCAAAAAATGGGGAGGAAAAAGGATACTGGCAGGTTCAACTAGCCATGGGAGCCTCTTGCTA
Organism: Chionis minor; assembly: GCA_013398295.1. Taxonomy (NCBI): domain Eukaryota; kingdom Metazoa; phylum Chordata; class Aves; order Charadriiformes; family Chionidae; genus Chionis; species Chionis minor. The sequence goes on along the minus strand of VZSF01004739.1, from coordinate 469,228 downwards.
AGGGGCATTATGCTCACTGTGCCCACGAGGAGAGCAGTTTGTCTGTCCCCTGAGAGGGTGCATTGGAGCATGCCAGGTGCCTGGATGTGCTGCTGGCATCGCCTGCCCTTCGATCCCTGGCAGTAGGATCCAGCTGTGTGGCGTTTCTCGCTTCCTTGGTACCCACGCTGTGCCCACAGGAGGCAGTGATGCAGAGCAGCAACTCCAATTGCTTCCACTGCTTCCCAAGATGCTGTCCTGTCACTGCGCTGACCTGAAAGGTCACATCTTCATGGGCATGGTGCCGCCAGCTCAAACGGGTGCACAGGCGCCAGGAGAGGTACCGAAATGAATTATTCTATAATTAGCAGAAGAGAGATACAAATCCAGAGAAACCAGCCAAAACTGCTCCAGATCACTTGTACGTATTCCCCTGCAGGAGTCTTTCATCCACTTGTAGGGCAGTCAGTGAATTTAAATCAAACTGAGGAAAATATTTGTTCTCCTGATCCCTGCATGCAGTTTCTTTTCTTTCTTGAAATGCAATTTCTTTCTCCTGTTTCCTTCTTCCCTGCTAATCATCCCCACCCCAGCCCTTTCTTTTTCCTTGGTAGTGCCCAGTCCTCTTTGATGGTATCCCCTTGGCAGCTTCTTCAGTGATGCCCCCAGCTGATGTGCTCCTTTGGTAACAACCTCTCAACAAGCAAAATGTTCCAACAGTGTAAAGGACAGATGAAAGTGTACACACTATAGCTAACTATCCAAAATGTACACAGTCTGATTGGTTGGGGCTTTTTTTTTTTTTTTATTTTGTTACCCTTCCTTCTGCCATTCGGTTTCATGTGTGTCTGTATTTATCCACCTTAGGTACTTCTCTTTCTTGTCTGTCCAATGCACTTGTACAAGTGGGTGTTGGCAGAATGCAGCACTGGTGGAAGCCTTTGCACTAATTGAACTTAAGAAAAGAGTATGGGCAAAACAGAACTAAAACAAGCACAAGACTGGTTCTGAGTAAAAGGCTGAAAGAGTGAGAGCCTGAGGGAGTGTTTAATTCTGTGGGACGATAGCTATCCTGACACAAAACCTTCCTAGTGCTTCTCCTTTCCTGAGAAGAGGGATAGAGCTTGAAATATTGGAACAGTATCATTAGTCACAACACCATAAATGTAAGCTAAATGGGCCTCCACAAAGGAGTATAGGCCACTGGCTTTAAAGTTTGCAAACACAGTGCATAGGAGAACTGTAGGCATTTAGGTGTTCCCTGTTTGTGGTAGCTGGCGTGGTGAGGTTTCGAACAAAGGGGAATGAAGCTTTTCTTCACTACACAAAGCGAGTAGTGTGTTTTTTCCCATCCACAAAGGAGAAGAAAGTGTTTTTGTCCCCTTTAAAGCTTTCTTTTGTGGTGATGCCTGAAAAAGCACCGATAGCAGGCCACATACCACAGAACTGCCGACCTGACTGATCTCTGCTGTCTCTTGTTCCCACCATCTGTTGATTTGTGGCTTATGAAACGTGTGAAGCAGAGATGATCTGTGTACAAAACCCAGCAGAGCATGGCTTTGATCTGTGATCGGCTCTTATTATCAAACTCATTAACAATAACGTGGAGTTCCTTGACCACAGTTTTTTGTGGAATACTGTCCCCAGAGGGAGTTAGCATGTATTTTCCCCAGTGTCTAAAGAAGGCTGTCGCTCAACAGGTGAACAAATAGCATTCTTCTTTTCCTGACTACCTACTTTCATGAAACATGATGAAAGACAAAATACAAGAGACTTTTCCATCTCTGTCAAGTTGAATTGCAGCTGGCCAGGGGTTCAGAATGATGAGGGGGGTGGGAACTGAGAAATACCAGAATTATGACTTCACCTTCAGATCCGCTAAGCTAAAAATAGGCTGTTTTATTTCCAAATAAGAAAAAACAAAACTGACGATACCATAGTAAGCAGTGCACAGAGCTAGTGTAAAACAGACCACAGAGCAAAAAGTAAGGCTGCCTTACTAGGCTGTAGCTTTAATGCTGTCCTGAGGTGTGAGACTTGGTTTGGTTTGGGTCTTTTGTGTTGGTTATTTTGAGTGCTGTGAACATGAACGCTTGGAAATTTTTTTAGTCCCTAGGATGTAGGCAGGTCTTCAGCTTTCCTGCACAGTGTAATGCTTTGCCAGTAATGTATCTTTCTGCTAACAAAGGGCAATATAGAAAAGCAAACACACACATACGAAGCCTACTCTTCTGCATGTGTGAATTCAAGGTGTTTTTCCTTTGCTTCGTCATGTTAAGTCAGGTTTATGTTTGTGGAATTCTCGTGCTTCATATAAAATCTTGAAGTACCTATAGCCAAATCTGCAGTGAGGTTACACCAAATCACAGTCCTTATGAGAATCTGCTTCAATCCATACCAAGCCACTGTCTTCATACTGAGTTGTCTTGGAAGAAAAATCTCGAGGAAGAAAAATAGGATCTCACTACCTCCATGGTTTCCCCAGCTTCTCAGAAACAGTTCTATCAGAAGACAATAATTTCAGCAATTTAAAACCTGGTTTTAGAGGTGGTTGAAGGATTTGCTTTGCTTCATAAGAATGTGCTTCACGTTCCTCACGCAGAGAAGGGAGAAAAAAAGTCATATTGTCTCTTAGTCTGCAATGCTGGTTGAAGGAATGCTGAGGAGACAGGCCAACATTTTGTGGCTTCTGGCTGGTTAACCAGCAATGAGGTAAACGATCAAGTAAATAAATTATAATGGTATTTTTTTTATCTTTGTTAGTTAGATTTGGATTTGGTAGGGATTATACGGGAAACAGCAGAGTATAATCTTAAGTGCACAGCAGCCACTGATATTCACATTCTGTGCCCTAGGTGAGTAATTTGTCATTACTACTGCAGTGCTTCTGTCGACAGAGCGGCTGCATCTCTTGTCCCTCTACAGCAGTTGCAGCGTATGCAACAACAGGAGCCAGCAGCACTGCAACATAAATATGTTCAAAATCATACTTCAATTTAATTACCTATAAAACTTATTCTATAAAAGAGTGGGAAAGAATTCGCTATTGCTTTCCTTAAAGTGATCGAATTTCCATAATAATCCTGAAAGTTCCTTTACCTTTGATTTAAGGAATGCAGGAAAGGCCTGGATAGTCACTAAATCAGCCATCCACTGGTAGGAGGAGCTTGATGCTGCAGCAGAGATTCAATGCTCTAATTAAAAAGTCTCAAGCTATTAGAATTTTCCATTATGAAAACTGAATGTTTGTTTGCCTCACAATTATGATGTTATCTTGCTCTGTCTCATATATCACAGACTGTGATGTGGAAATTAATTGGGGGAGGAGGGGAAATTCAGAATGCATTGGTTTATGCCATTCTCTTTTGAGAAGGTGGGAAAAAGGCTACTGACCCTTTAAAGGTCCTAAAATTTTTTCCAGTGCTTTTATATTGCATCCTGCTACCTGACTTTTTTTTTTTCTCCTCATCAGGCAAAAAAAAAAGGCATCTGGATTTCTTATCTTCCTTAAGAGGTGCAATCCTGTAGGAGCGATAAAGGACTTGAAATCTCTACTTACACTATGAGTTCTTCAAATTTTCTGGGTGTAGGGCTTTGTACCACTGCCTGTATATTCTCTGAGCAACCTATTCCAGGTTGGGTTCCATTTCAAAAGAACCTCTCCCATTTGAAAACACCATTTCTTTTGTTCCTTTCTAAATATTTCTTGAAGGTCATATGTCTAAATTATGTAGGCAAATCTCCACAAAAAAGGTAGATCCTATCAGGAATCAAAGTCATGGAAACAGTATTCTCTGCTAAGTGGTATCTGGGCGTGTTACTATTTAATATAAAAGCAAGAAAGTAATGCATTCACAAGTACTTAGGAATTCCTGTTGAGAAGAATGGCAGAACTGAAGAACAGAGAAACCATGAAATGATTGTGTTTTCAGCTGCAATCTGCAGAACAAAATTCTCTTGCTGCACTACCTTATTTTCAAGGTTTCTATAGATATATATGGGGATGGTGGTGTGTATATATATATAAATTTGTAAGGTATTGAGCTAGGCAGTACCTGGTGACTTGGCAATAATGAATACTGCGATTCAGTAAATGAGCATATAAGAAGGTATTTTCACTCCTTTGTGAACAAAGCTCCTTTTCTTAATTAACAGAGAGAGGTTCTTTGTAAAGAGGAACAGAAACCACCCAGGTTAGACTTCTCTTCTGAATTGCCTTTCAGAGGATCCCTTTTCTCCCTACTGAGAGCTCAGCCTCCTGATTTTGACATCACGATTAAGTCTCCAAAGTTGGAATACACCAGGATAAACATCTGTATAAACAGCCACTTAGGTGTGTAAGCCTGTGTATGTTGAAACTAATTCTGAAAATAAACTCTCCTGAAGCAGACATTGCTTCTCGTAAAGCTTATTTCACACTTCACAGTTCACTTCACCTGGAACCACCTTTTTCACGTCTTCTGTGTGATTGTTATTCAGAGAAGACTGTTGCAGAACTGGGCTATATCTGAATGGCAGAACTTGGGCATGGTCCCGTGCTCACGGACTTAGGTACACATGCAGTCACATCCCAACTTCTATCAACCTAGAGAATATGGATTTACAGTTTAGTTTCTGATGCAGGATGTTTGGCAAGTTTATGATCCTGAGAATAAGCTTGCTAATATTTTTAGTCTGAAATAACTTGATCTGCATTTTTAACTTCTCAAAGGAAATAGTAAATATATTTGTTATTAAGTGTGGCGATATTAAATGGTTAAATTTTCCCTGCATTGATTTTTTTTTTTTTTTAACATGCTATTTCTTTTTTATTCTATCTGAATTTTCTGTTTGGAAGAAAGAATTTCCTTTCACCAGCCACTGAATTGTCATGGAGCTCATTACCTCCAATGAGATGAGCAGTGGTGTGGAATAATTAAACTTCTTGCTGGTGAGTGGGATATCTTTCCAACCCATTCCTTGTGATTTAACCCTAGACTAAATACATTTCTCTTTGCTATGTGAATGGTATTTCCTCCTCTGGATTCAGTGTGTTGCTTTGTCCTGAATAAGGCAGTGATTTCTACAGCATTGTTTTCAAAACCATGTTTGCAAGACAGAAAATGTGATTGTTGAATGAAGAAAAAATTTTATGTGTGCAAGTCCTTGTTAGATGGCAATAAAATCTGATTTTTCCATCCATGTGAATTAATTTTGATAATTGAATTTCATTATTAATATTTTTTAATGAAGTTGTGTTGCTTTGTTTATACAATATAGTGTTTAATCATACAAGAATGTGAATCAGAGCTTTCTGGTGTAACACACCATGTAAAAGATAGCCCTTGAGAGGCTACACAGAGCCTTGTAAGTTTTTCCTCTTACCAGTAAAAAACATCTGACATCTCTTTTAAAAAAAAAAAAAAAAAAATTAAAAGGCTGCCTGTCCAAGTGAAATGTAGCCTAATTACAGTATGACATGAGTTTGATTTAGGGGTATCCAGTCATTTTCCTACAGCAATTTTTCCTTCCTTTATTTTTAGGTTATTTGAATGCTTAGTGAATATGGGCACCTTATAGACCTAAATGTGTGAGAAACACTGCGTGGGAACAAACAACGTGTTTACTCACACCATCCTTGTAACTTGGTCCAGCTGCATTTGGTCAGAAAAAACAAGGGGAATGTCATTCCTCAGTCTGCTAGAGACCAATCTCTGGGGACCTCTGGTTCTTTTTCCCTGCTCTTTTTTTTTTGCTATTAGTTTCATATTAGTAAAAACAGTTTCATTATAGTATCTCCCCAGCCCTGGGCAAGAAAGTATTTTTCCCTTCCTTGACTTCTCACTCTGACTCCATTTTTTTTTGTTTTTCAGTGGAGAAACTTGCCTGCAAGGGCTGACAGAGGAGAACATGTGGGCTTGAGCCCCTTTGCAGCAGACAAGGGAGGACTAAACCAGGGTATCCCTGCTCCTGAGGGTGTTGGCTCACCCAGCGCTGGTAGGAACACTACGCTGCTTGTGATTCTCTACCCCCAGCTGAAAGAGACTTGTTCGCTGCTCAGTTTGTGACAGAAAGATGCTGGCACCTGTCCCCTCTAGAGACCGGATGGAGGTATGTCCCTGAAAATCCGTGCTGAAAGTCCTCCTTTTCCATGCCAGCTTTGCCTTCTAATGCCTGTAAGCGTTTTCCTGGGGACCACGGGGTACCATGCTTGGAGCTACGGACTTCAGCTCAAGTTGCCTCTCCATGTACCTCAGAGGCAACATGCACAAAACACATCTGCTCCTGTCCTGTCTGGGCTCTACTTCCAGCATCACTGACAGGAAGGCAGCCACCGGCAAAGGGTCACCTCCCTGTCAGGTGGCAGCAGAGCCAAGCGCTTCGAGCCACCTCTCTGGTCCCTCTGCTGCTTACCCAGCGCAGCCCAAATAGACCTTTGGGGGAATGCGTGGAATCAGGCTGTGGGAGCAGGTCTGGTACCCATGTGTTGTGCAGAGCAGGTGAGCCGCTCTGCGCTTGACCCCTGCTCACTCGAGAAGATCCCCTTCAATTTGGGAACAGTAAAAACCATCATCAGCAGTTGTACCCCTTTTTCTTTGCCTTTCCGTCCTGGTGGCTTCACTGAGCATCGTGCAGGTGAAAATTCACAAGGCTGACAGCATCTAGCTTTCACCTACTGCAATATCACTGTTAGACCACAACGCTAAATGAGGTGTTTTATCTCAGGGAAGTTAACTTTTGTAGCTAGACTCTCTTAACAATTTCTTTCTCCACTATTGTATGCCAGGACAAATGCCTCCCTGCTTATGTCCTCGAGCTTCTCAGAAGTACCTAGAGAAAGACTATGCACACCTCTAGCTGAAGTGTGGATCTGAAAATAGGCAAGAATACAATCAAGGACAGAGCTGTGAAAATTCTACCTCAACATAATATGGTATCATCTTCTCGGACTTATTTAATCAGAGGCTGGGGTTTTTTTTAGAAAAAAAGTTTTGTTTTGCTTAAAATAAACCTTAAATAAGCTTAAGATTTCAAACTTAAATAATCCTTAAGATTTCTGTTTTCTTACAGAACCGTATGGCTTTTGTAATTTTTCTAGGTAACAAGCCAAAGCATAAGGTGAGTGAGAATATTTTATGGTTGTTGCTGTAACACCGTTCACAAAGGCAAAAAGGCATCTTGAAAAACAAGATGGGTTAGGGCGTTTCATTGGTTGGTTAATGTAGAATTTTTCTTGTATTTAAATGATTCCAGCTAGCATACAACTTTATTGCTCATAAAATATATTCCAATTGACTTCCAAAGTGCTATTGGCATGGGGCACAGTTGTTATTCCAATGCTCTTGGCTCAAACGTCATTTTTGCACCACCGGGGAATCGATATGTAACATTCTTTTATTATTCTTGACCTTCCAAAAACAGCATGGGAAGATGACGAATGGTAAATGCAGTATCTCCCAGATATCAAAGATGATTCCTTAAAATTTGAGCCAAGGCCTGCTTTTCAGTGAACAGCAGGACAGAAATAAGCAGAAAAGCAGAATTTTGAAGAATTTTAATGAAGCTCGTGCTGCCCCAAATGCTGCTTTTTGTTGTTTTTCCCCAGTCTTTGTGCCACTGAGTATTTTGGAATTGGGGTTTGCAAGTCATTAAAACATAAAAGAAAACAGCAAATGCTGCTGCCTATAGAGAGATTTGTGAAATAATGAGACAGCGTGAACTGCAAGAGTCTTTTAACTAAAGAAAGCAGAGACATTTAAACACCCATTGACAATACAGGCAGGCTATGGGCAGTGCAAAGAGGGTACCACGCCGCTGACCTGTTTGAGCTGCTGCTAAACTTCAAGATTCACTCAATGAATTATCTGAGCTGGATCTTCAAAATGTTCAGTTCTCGGTGAAGTCCCAGTATGTTTTCTCTCAATTTCTGACTTTCATGGCTATAGAGAATACAAAAATGCATTCCCGAGTCTAGAGGAAACTCAAAAAAAGCATCATACAAACCCAACTTTTCACCATTTCTCAAAACTAGATTTAATTTTGAAGCGTGAAGATTGAAGGTTGCATTTCTGAGTGATACCTTAACACCCTAAAAATGCCAAAGTGCACTAATAACATTAAAAAAAAAAAAATTAAAAGGGAGGAAAGTTCTGGTGAAACAGCATCGCTAAGACAGTTCTCCTCATGGAAATTCTTGTAGAATTTTGGGAAACTGCTGACATGAACAGCTCACAAGGTATTTAGCACATTTATATCCAATATGTCCCTTCTGTCAGGACAAATTTTATCATTTGTTATTTTTAAGTATTAATAATACTGAAGAGGAGTGGGCATAACTCATAACTAAGTGAGCTTAAAAACCAAGCGGAAAATGCAACAGCCAGTAATGTACATATGTAACGTTGACTTGAAGGAACATTTTTCTATACAAATAAAGTTCCTCACTTTCCAAAACTGTGTTCCAAAGCCTGTTAAAAGGTATAACTTTGAAATTGAAGCTGACTCTTGGGCAACAGAACTGAGGTAAAGTTAGCTAGTGGTATATCAGCACAAGATACTAAAAGAACCTGGTAATTAGGGCAGTGATGAATAATAGAATTCTGAGGAAAGTTAAGGATGAAACATCCAACTTGTTAACCTCCCTCCTCAAAAAAACCCCCCAAACAAAATAACAGCCAAAAAATGCCCTTTATTTCCTTTATTTGCAATCCTGCTACAGCTAGCTATTACTTACAAAAAGAATTTTAGAGGTTCTTTTTGTTGTGCTTTGGGTGGACTTTTTTAATTAAAATCACTGTAAATTGAAGATCAGTGAGCCTTGCTTCAATGTAAAAGAAGTTAGATAAAATGATAATGAAATTTAGTTTTAAATAATGTAGTCCTGAGCTAGAGGGGCTTTTTAATGGAAAATAAAAGGGAGCTCAAAAGATCAGGAGTTAAAAACATAAGAGAAATTAATCTTATGAGGAACACAAAGCACATAATTGACCTCTGACAGATATTAACTATCCAAAAAAGATATGGATTACCTTAATTTACTAAACACTTAAATGGATATAAATTCTTGTGCTTCAGAGTTAAGCCCAATTGCTTATGAATGGAACAAAGAAAGGACACTTTCACTGTATATATCTGTCACTTCTTCATTGCCCGTAAGGTTATTTCTTGGGATTTTTCCCCAGTACTAACTTTTGTCAGGTCCAGGTTGCTGGGGCTGATTCTGGCAAGTTACACTTCTGCTGTGCCAGTAACTACAAGGTGAAGCAGATACGGTGCAGAAACAGAAAAGACAGGAGAAGGAAGCAAAAATACTTCCCCCTTCGAGAAACTGTTTACGGCACCAGCATGTCTTGTAGGAAATCTTTGTATCCCTACTGTCCTCCTAAGGTGCCCTAGTTCGGCCACTGGAAAGAAGACACATCCCATGTGACCCATTAGCAAAAGAGAGGAATTGGGAAGCGCACAAAGAAGATGATAAAATCCCACAGGCCCTCTTACATTCTTTGTGCTTTGTGCACGATTCACATCAAAGGGAGCTTTGCTTTAAAAATATGTTTCTTGTTTCTATAAAACCTTCTTTGTGGGAATACTAATATTCTTTCCATAGCAAGGAAATAAGGTTTTTTCAGCTTTGGCCAATGATGTAGTTTTTTCCAGCTCCTTTCCAATAAAGTTAGTCTTCTGAAGTCCTCAAGTGCGCAAACAAGATAGACTGTAGTAAACTCTTACAGCAGATTCTCATTTCACTGGAGTCACAAGCAATATATTTTTATCCATCTATCCAACACCGAAAGGCTCTGATATGGTAATTTTTGTCTCCTTTACTTCCTTTTTCTACTCCTTCCTTTGTATGCATCTCAATGCATTTAAAGCAAGACACAGGCAGCTGTGCGTGTGCATTCATACTGGAGAGCTGAAAAGCACGTGTGCTGCGCCCACCAGAGAAAACCGGAGCCAAGGGCTGGCTTGGGATGTATTCAGGCTGCTCTATTTTATCAGGAACAGCAGCTGCACAGAGAACTGGTCTAGAGAGGACCGGTCAGGCTGCTCTCGGCAAGATGGTTTGCTGTTACCACCTTTTTTTTTTTTTAATTGCCTACCTGCCTTATAAAAAGCACCCACAGCTATCACGGACCCCTTGTAGTCAGTTGAATAAGCACAGCTTCTAGTTTTCAATGTGGTTCTTTTCATAGCTTTCGCATTTCCTGTCAACTCAGAATTAATGTTTTGGTAATACTTTCACGTACTGTCTTCCAGGGGCTCACACCCGTTTATTTTTTCAAAAGCTGCTGAGTCGAATTAAAATTCTAACAGATCTTTGGTTCCCTGGCACCGAAGTTGCTCTTGAAAACTTTAAGCTGTAACTTGTTATATTAAAAAAAATAAAATGCAAAGTTTGTATTTGCAATTTTAACCAAAAAAATTATATTGAAGTTGCAAATTTTGACATTCATCCTGCTCAATGAAGTAGGATTAAAACACAAATGGGCCTTGGGTCTATGTAAGCGTTGCAATCAGAACAGGCAACTCTTTGTAATTCAATCACAGCTACGGTGCAGAAAATTTCATCTCCAGTGAGAACAGGAATATTGAAGAAAGTATTTTAATTTTCTAATACCTCATGTAACACAGAAGCAGCCTTGGGATGCACATCTGAGACTGCATAATCCGGGAATTAGCTAGAGAGACAATGGCAGTAAAGATTCTTTAATTCAAGAACCCGAGTGCTCAAATCACACAAAAACCGCTCAGAAAGTGCTACAGAAGATGAAGTGAACAAACTGCTGGCCATGTAATTATTCTCGCAGCAGGCTCATCAAACAATTCCCAGCATGCCCTCCTGCCTCTTCTGGGGATGTTTTGACTAAATCTAACAAAATGATACCTGCAGTCACTTGAGATACAAATTGGATGCCGTGTCAAGTCCTTGAAGGAATTGATGGTTCTCATCAGCAGTATTTGACTATCAGATGCAAACCACCTGGCAGACGTGCAAACCTTTTGAAGGCAATTGGAAAAAACAGCCCTTTTTTTTCTAGATTGAGAAATCCTCAGGAAGGAAGCATGCTGACATATGCACTTTTGGTATGTTTCTTTTTAAGAGGAAAGGGAGGGTTTTTTATATCATTTTAGGTTATTTTAGGAAAAAGGTATTAACACGTTTGGAAAATTCTCAAGCAAATCGCTCAGTTCACTCTTGCTTAACATAGGCATCATCTTTGTCCTCATTAGGAATAAGCAAGTTGAGCAAACCTGACTTCAGAAGCTGTTTCAAGGCACTTGTCCATTTGTTACATCTTTTAATCCTAGTCATAAAGATTTATTGTTTTAAGAATTTGCTTCCAAAAACTGAGCTAGAACTCACAGCTTAATTACCACAGTTCTTTAACATGCAAATGATTCTCAGCTTTAACACACCTAGGTGAGACTTGAACTGCTAATATAAATGTTTCTTTCATCCTCTTCATGACTAACGCGGAAAGTGAGCCAGAGCTTCACAGCTAGTTAGGTCTTTCACACCCCTTGACTTCACAGCACAGTTTTGATAACTATAGACATGTTTTGTGTCTGAGTAGCATATAACAATGGCAGCAATTTTAACAGCTTGTAGGTTTTAACTGTAGAAAAAGCTGTAACATCTCCCAGAAGAATAACAGCATGATAAAGTTGCAAGGTCAGGTGTGCTTTCTCTGTGTTGTTTTGTACGCTATCAGACACAAAAATAAAGCAGTCTTCTGATTCCTTTAAGTCATAAGAAGTTGAAAAAAAAAAATCATTTGCCCTCCTCGATGTACAGAAACCTGTTAGTCTCCCCTAATAATCAGCAGTAAAAGTTCACACAGCTCTTAGTCAGATTTTCTGGATTCGAATGAGGAACGTCTTTGAGATCTTCTTTTACAGTTGGATGTGAGCTTTGGAGCACCTCACCTTTGTTGTCCCAAATACAAGGCTATGTGCATACCTGTTAGTGGGAGAGGTCACCACCTAGAATATCTGAGTAAGATCATGGTGATCAAGACAGAAAGTTGATCGATTGTCACCAGGAAGCCGCAAGGCTACACCAGGCATCCATGAGACTTCAGGGTAGAACCGCTAGCAGATCGCATTTAGGTTTGGAAGGTGACAGCTTTAGCCCTAATGCGTTATGAACCTGTCCACTACTGCAGACTTCTGCTAATGTTGGATAGGCGTCAAAATGCATTTCTTCCTCTCCCTCTGCAGACACGGAGCTGAAGCAGTACTTGTGGCTTAAGCCAAAATTGTCCTCTTGAAATCAGTTACCTCTGAGAGGAAAAAAAAAACCCACCATGACTCCTACTGTGTGTACTATCGATGTCTTGTCATACTTTTGTGGGGGAGAAAAGTTATTAATCTCTTGGTGTTTCTGTTTGCTTCACAAATTCATGTCCTTTAAGGACAGAATGGACCATTAGCTTCCCCCTCTCCTGACTGCGTCTCACACGGGTCACAGCATCTCGTTCTCAGTGCAGCAAGGCATATAACTTGCAAGGAAGGAATAAGGACAAAATAAATCAGCCAGAACGAAAGCCCTGGGGTGTTCCTCCTGCTGCAGCCTCACAGGGCAGTAGGAGCATGTTTGGTGACTGCCCATCCAGCCCTGGCAATGAACCCACTCCTCTCCCAGCCCAGGCAAGAGGCCCTGGCTATCCTGTTCCAAGTAGTCCTAGGTAGGGAGGGAGCTACACTTCCAGAAATATTTGCTTGTGAAAAGATTATGGAGTGGAAAATGTTACCTTAAAACCCCCTTTAGATCACTGAAGCCTCTTAAAGCAGAACGTTTTAGTTTTGTGTTTTTTTTTTTTTTTTCCCTTGACTCTATGTGGTTTACAAGCTTAGGATAGCTGAAAAATCCAACTTGCCTTTGGAGAAAGCCACTTTCACTGGTGACAATTCAAAATGTTAGACTTGTTCAAAACATGATATTTGCATGTCTAAGCAGATAGATCAGTTTCAGTGTGTGAGTTAGAAAGTCTGCTCTCATCTGTCATTGAATTTAGGGAAGTGTATATTCTTGGAATAGATTTCTCTCTCTTTTTTTTTTTTTTTTTTTAAAGTCCTTACCCACAAACTTCACCATCTTAAGTTATGAAATCAATGCCCTGTGGACACAGTTTACCATGGTTTTTACAGTCTCTAGGGTAGTATGTTGGACAACGAACTATTTGCTCCAGATTTCATTGTAAGATCAAGTTAACAACAGAGTCATCCAGAATATTCCTCCCTTACGCTACTTCAAGAATTGCAAATATTCTTTCTATACTAACACTCAAATAGAAATATGATCTCTAGCCTTTGCGAAGCTAAACTCTCTGTGAGATAAGTAGCAATCTCCTGCATCTTCCAGAAAGATTCTTTATCTTGTTCAGTCCTCAAGAGATCTGTTTCTCCTTCATCTGGCCTGCCCCATCGTCTTTTCCTGGTCACATTTGCTATGTGAGGGTTGCTTCTGTCTCCACTGTGGCCTCTCGTTCTGGATCTAACAGAGCTAGCCCTAAGACCAAATTAATTAAATTGAGCATATGGCTGCAACGTTTCCTAGCTCTCCTGCCTCCTGCTTGCAGGAGCACAGGTCCCGGAGGACTTGCCTGCCTGTCATGGTCAGAGCTAGCACAACTGTACCACAGTCCCAAGCTTTTTGCCGTCTCCAAAAAAGGACATTTCACTATTTCCACTCTAATTCAGTACAGGCGGGATTTGGCAGCTGCTTCTTCTGCTCAGTCCACAGAAACTTGTGTCTGTAGGTCTGGACTTCACAGGTTCCGGCTGGACAATTTCTCCCATCAGGATGGCCAGCGGCACAGGTTAGAGTGGCGATGAAAGGTGCGAGACAACAAGTCCTCACCACCTTCCTTGCTCCTGCGGGGACCCAGCCCCGCTCTGTCTCTGCCTTCCGCAGCTGGAGACAGAGCCGATCCCTCCATCTTTCCAACCTTTCAGACGTTCCCATCGGGTCCCGAAGGCACCGACCCACTGTTTTATCTGAAAACTTCCAGTTTGAGATGTGGTCTGAGAAAAAAGAGCATTCCTTCTCTTTGGGGTATATATTTCCCCTCGCACATCTCATTACAGCCCAGTCTGTTTAAACATCAAAAGTGCTTGCGTAAATATATACAATGAGGCTAAGTGATTAGGATAATCTAATGCAAATTTCAAAGACTCTGAGCGGATCTGAGAAATCAACACTGTCATAAGTTTTATTTCCACAGCCCGAAAAGAAATAATATAACTAAAATGCAGGTTGTACATCAAAGAAAAGCAGTGTTGAAACTCTAATAAGAGGATTGCTGGAAGGCTGGGAGGAGAACACGGCAGAGGGTGGTGGTGGTGGGGGAATGCTCTTTCCCCAGCTGTATGTGCCTTTTATTTGTTCATAAATACCTTAAAAACATAGTAACGTCTCCGCAAGTGATGAGGCACTCTTTCCCACTGACTTTTTTGCCATCTACTATTTTCACACGGCCTCATTTCGCCCCCTGAGCCTGACTTCAACCTTGTGGGCTTTCCCTCCCCGGCCTCTCTCGGCAGCCCCGGCTGCCGCCCCCACCAGCGCTGAGGGTGGGCGCCACGTAAAGGCGTCCCCAGTGCCCCACCGGCCCCCACCACCTCCCCAAGGGCGAGGGTCCCCGCTGGGCGAAAGGAAAATGGGCAGAAAACCAAAACGTGGTGCAAAGGTTATAGCTGGAGGCCAGGAATGGCGGTGTCCCCTCACACCCCCACTGCGGCAACGTGACTTACCGCTGAAGGGGAAGGTGGAGAAGGGAGTGAAGGTGCAGGGGTCTCCCGTTTGGTGGGGATGCGAGAGTGCCTTGTTAAAACATCCACTTTGGATGCCAACGTTGATGAAGCTGCGCGGCTTTGCCTGCCAGCAGCAAGCAGCAAGTTGGGGAAAAAAAAAAGAAGCTCCTGGGTTCCACAGCCGTCAGAGCAGAAGCAGTGGCCTTCCCATGAGGATGGTGCAGATGGCGCATCTGGTCCCTGAGCTGGGGCTGAGTGTCCCACCTCCTTTCCCTCCGCGTTATCCGCTGGGAGCCAGGGCGGTTCCACAGCCCAAAGTGCTCATGTCCTCCATCATCATCGCGTTCACCCGAAGAGTAGTGGGTACCTCATGGGGCAGCTGACAGAGGGGTGGCACACCAAAGCTAGGAGTATGTCTTTTGTTCATTCTGAGGACAGATGTTTTCATGAGGAAAAAAAAAGGTACATTTTCAGATCAATACTAGGTGAACAGTTCAGAAATAAAAGCCTTTCCCTCAGAAATGCAAATCATCTGGACCGCTCTAACATCTTCAGGGCTCTAATGATCTTAAAAGGCTGTCTTTTTACTCTCTGCAAAGCAACCGTAGCTTGACCTGTGAAGGACAATTTCATTTCAAGTGACCTGGGAAGCAATAAAAATGCAAAGACAAAATGGAAAGAAATATTTATTTGAACACTCATGGTACTATTTTCACTTGCATCATAGAGATCATTGACCAGTTCTGTATGATCTTTCCACTCACTAGAAATTGCAGTGTTCCACTGTAGCAAATATACAGAGTTTAAGGTCAATGTCAAGTCATAAAACAGCTACAAGTGTAATTTTAGCATTTGCAATTATGGGCAAAACAAGAAAAAAATGCACTTTGTAGTCCATCTGGAATTCAACTCACTCTGCACACAGTGTTAATAAAATACAGATGCAACTCAGGCTGGTGGTAATCGAAAGTCATTAACACCAGAAGCTGTTCAGTGGCCTGTATGAATTGTATTTTGTTGGTCTTAGCCCAGTGCCCATTAGACAGACGTCTACATTACAGCCAGAGCTTTTGTGTCATTGGCAAGGACCGAGGGCTGTAATGCATTTTTGGAAGTGGAGCTGATCACTTTTGGACACCGTGGGGTCCCTCCTCCCCGGCGCTGCTTGTACTTATGATATTTGTTGTCTCTGAGGGCAGAAGGTCCACCTGCAGGGCTGCTGGGTAAATCACAGAATGCAAATATTCATGGGCCAACCGAGAAAGCCACGACTGATGTGAGGGCAGCAAGGAAAAACTACCAGCCCGTCTGTTTTAGGTGGAGAGGGCTGGTACCTCTTCACCACCTTCCTACCCAGAATCAGTCCCCTGTGCTGACCACAGTCAAAGGCATCGCCGCGGACAAAAGACACCGTGTGCCTGCAAAGCAGCTCTCCGCATGCTCGACATCCAGCACGCTCAGGGCTTTGCTATCTCTTAGAACTCTAAACGAGCAGAGGAAAAAGATTTGTAGGCACACCTCTCTGCAGGGCAGCTTCTTCCTAACCTGCCTGTGATTTTTTCTCCGTGGGAGATTGCTAAATTCGGACCCGCGTACTGCGGCAGCATCTCCCATACCACTCTCTCCGGTTTGTCCTGCTCTCTATAAACCAGCCTTTACTTGCATTTGGCATGAGGGACACATCAGTTTCCCATCCACATTTTGCAGGATCACCCTTTCTGAGAGACACCGTCGTTGGCTGCCAGTGGAGCGTGCCTCAGCCCTCCACTCAGCCCGGCTTTCAAGCCTCGTTGGATCCATATGCTTCGAATGAGCAGGGTGATTTTTCTCCTAGTTTCTGCGCGGGTATGACTTGTGGCTATCTCATCCATGCAATGATGGCCATATGCTCTTGGGTACCAGCAGAAGCATGAGAGAAAAGATTATGATCTTCGGAGAACCGTGTCTGTCATTAGCGCAGCTGCCACTGTCACAGTACAGGGTCGGCGAGCCTCGAGTTTTCCTTTCAGCCTCGCTGTTCTTCTATGACGTGACCTTTTCCGCTCAGATTTGTCATGCACCTTACAGGTTGGAAATCATATCCTGAGCCATTAAATCCCCCGGTCCTATCTCGAATAATACGCTTTGTAGAAAAATTTCTTGAAGGCATTTCCGTGAAATACAAGCAAATTCAGTTTTTAAGGCTGTGAGGATCTGAAAATATGTATTTGTTCACTGAGACGCTTTAAAAAGAGTACAAAGCTTAGCAACTGAAAATAAAATAGGTCTGATTTATACAGTAATACAGGAAAAAGGCTGTGCAGGAAAAATGCAAACAATCGTTTTATATGTGTTTATGCACATTAACTCTCTAAGTGATTATACAGTCTCTAACATCTAGATTTTCATGGGGTTTTGTAATGCTTCAAAAGAATATAGCTGCAAATAGACAAGGATAAGTTTCATCTCTCATTTCAGCAGATGCATATTTCTGCTTTCAGGAACTGCCTCTTCTGTCAGTTGTACTTACATTTTTCTGCTTTTATGCTGCTAAAATTCCACTGACGTCAGCTATAGCAAACCTCCCTGCTTGATAAATGTGTGAACAAGAGGAGAATCAGGGTCATACGAAACAAACAAATGTCAATCATCAAGGAATAATTGGGGTTCTTAGCCTGCTCAGAAGAAAGGTAAGTGGAAGGGCCTTTGTATAACTCTTCCTCCGTGCTCAAAGGTAATACGTGGATGGCTCTAGATAAATAAAAGCTTGGGCTTTGCCTTCTTTTTTCACTGTGTGCTCTCGGAGGAAACAGTATTGAAAAGGCTAAAGCCACTGACATTTTGGTGGTGTGAAAGAGTGAGATTGCAAGCTAAAAATTAATGGAAATGCTCCCCTTAGTATATGATCCATTAAGTTGTTTTGCAATGCTGAGAAATGAAGCATAGAGTATTTTGTTAAAGTCAATATCCCATGGGGCTGAAAGCAAGATTACGATCTTTCACTGCAATAGGCCAAGCCCTGCCAGTAAGCATGTAGGTATAAATGTAGAATACCTCCAGTTTAATTAAAGGAACCGCTCCGAATTCACACCGGTGCAGCTGAGGACTAGCCCAGGGCCAGTATTCCCAGTTTGGATGTCTCCAGGACAGTGGCAGCTCACCGGCCTGCGCACAAACAGCCTCAGCCAGATGTGTGGATACGGGAGCTATGTAGGACATCACGGACTCCTCTCGCCTGCTCCCAAGCGAGGCATGCTTTGTTTAGCGCTAGGATTTAGTGTAGTTTTCTGAGTGACCTTTGTTTTATTCTGACTGCATGGAGTTGCTTACCCTTTCAAGAAAATAAGATATCCCTTCAGTGGAAAAAGGAGGTTGTAGTATTATTATTATTCTGCAAACAGCATTTCTAAAATTCAGTCGTTAATGCTTTACCCACAGCTCTAGCACTGAAGGACGACATTTCACTCTGTCCTGGCAGAACAGATCAATTACCAGTTTTCCCTGGTACGTGTCTTGCCGTGCTGCTGCCTTTTTCCTACAACTACTGACTACCTTGACACTGTAGCTGCATTGCTCAGCGGTTTCTGCTCGCTCTGCCAGGCGCTTAGCTATCCAGTTGGTGTTCCAGCATATTTTCTTCTGCTTTGCCTACAGACCTGGAGGGCAGGAAAAGGACCTCCCAGGCTTGGCCTGAGATGGATCTGAATTGGTGTTTTGAGGGGTGCTCAGATGCAGCAGGTTTTCTTCTCAAACAACTCAACGGATGAAATGAAAAAAAATAACTCTCTGGGGGTTTTTCTTTACATTGCGTACCTGAAACCTGAATAAAAGGAGTAACCGGGCATTAAAAAAGTGCCAGGTTCAAGAAGTTGTTGGCACTGAGAGAATGTGGCTGATCAATGGTGTTTTGTTGCTCCAAGGAGAGCTGAAATGGAAGCTGTTTCCCCTTGGTCTGCTGCCAGGGACAGCAGCAGAGTTCTCTGAGGAGCTCAGGAGAGAAGGTAAAAGAGCCTGGAGGAATTCCTTTGTGGCAGCGACTACAAACCAAGAGGAACATGTCAGCCATGTACATTTTTTTACAGCCAAAAGCTTAGTAAACATTAAAAGTGGGCGGTGAGCTGTTGAAAAGGAAGGCGACGCAATCCTCAGATGCCCTTTTCATAGTATTCTGCCTTCAGGTTCTGTGAGATGACAGGGGGGATGAAATGCGTCTGAAGACAGTTTGGTACCTCTCTGTCTTTCCCTCTGCGTTTGGCATACTGGGATCTAAAAGGCAGCAGAATTATGAAGCAGCGGGTGCCCACAGGAAGGGCTCTCTCCTCAGTGCCAGTTCAAGAAAAGATAAGACCTCAGCAGGAGTTTTGCCCTAGCGAGGAGTCTTGCCCAAGCACAGCAAGAAGTTTGGTTGTGAAGGTTAGCGTGCCTCCACCCGGGATTTCCCGGATGACCCCCACACTAGAGGTGCGGCAAAAAGTTCCAAAAAAAACTGTGTGCAATGTACTCCTGGAGCGCAAACACATGGGTCCCGCGCAGCGAGAGTGACGCTCCCAGGGCGCAGCAAACCCGCTCTCCTCTCCTCTCCCCCTGGCACCAAGCGGCGCAATGGGGGCCTTGCTTGGGCTTTTTCAGGGCAGGCTTCAGTCTCTGCCGTGGATAGATCAGGAAGCCGGAGCATCAGGCTTGCAACATCAGGCCAGATGTTGCGGGATGATGTTGGTCCTGCTGCACAGGGTATGGCTTTATGGCACCCCGTGCCGTCTCGCACAGACATACCCAAAGGAGCTTCGACCCGCCCGGCTCAGAAAGCCGGGGGTGCCTCCGCCGGCTTTGGAACGGCTTTTTTACCACTTCACGGCTAGATGAGGGGTGTTTGCACAGGCTAAACCCACCCACGCGACGCGCGCGGCCGATGAACAGCAGTTAGTTCCCCTCAGGCAGCAAAGCGGTTACGCCAAAGGTAGCAGGACTGCTGGTGTGACCAACAGCCACATTCAGCAAGGGGCAGTCAGGACCCCTGCCATGTCACAGACTCAAAGTAACTCTGCCTTTCCAGTTCTGTCACACAGCTTCTGAAGCAACGATTTTTCATTTTTCTTCTGGAAATAGAACAGATGCTTTTAATAAACAAGCAGAGCCCTTGGGTGCTGCATCTTTTTAACCAGACGATAGTGTGGCTAGAAGCCATCTCTCAAGATGATAACTTTTGCCTTATCTCTAAAGTAACACATTTGCCTGATCAATCAAATAAAAAAAATACAATTTAAAATGGCTACATTTTGGATTTCTGAAATTGACTACATCTTTAGACTGTTACTCTTCTCCCTTAAGCTGCAATATAATTTCAGTTAATAACAGTCTCCTTCACCTTGGAGTCCCACCAAGACTCCTTGCCTTTAAAAGAAACTGATTCGATTTTTTTGGCTGCTGGGGGTGAGGAGAAGGAAAAAGTGAGTTTGGAGAGGCAGCAGGATTGCTTTCCTGTTTTGCTTCTCTGTCTGTGCACGTAAAATTTAGACAATGAGTAAACCTTTCCCATCTGTGACTGTATGCAGAAGTAGGTTACATTGCCTAGAGCAATTGCAGTAACTCACTTGCCACTTTTATAGAACTCTCTGCTTTACTAGTTTTACACTGATAACTTTATAGGTGCCTTCCAGGCACATAAAAAGTAGATAATTGAAATCACAAAGGTAGCTTAATACCTGAGTTATGGTGTAATCACCTCGATGCATCTGAAACTAGATTAATACTATGTTAGCTCTTTTAACTGGCCAGTGCTACAGTTTATGACTCCAGTAACTGACTGATTTCCATGCAAGTGACAGAAGGACCTCTTCTCCTGACAGTGGAAGTTCTGTAATATTTAGGAACACAAATTTAAGACAATCTGGTCAGAAGCTACTCTTCTACTGATAAAGGAGCAATGGGATAAACCTGGAATCCCAATGTTTGGATTAGTGGCAGTAGTAAAAGCAGAAAAATTCTACCAATCTGCTGGATCTTCAAAGTGTTAAAGAACTGGAGTCTATTTATATCAAAGGCTAGTGCTTTCACAGCTCAGAGGCACAGATGGAGAAACAGCTTTCACCACTTCGGCCATGATGAAACATTTCACGGTGGCTAACAGAAAGCAAGAGCGAAATTAAAGACTCCTCTTTCCATGGCAGAAAGAAGAATGAAGACCCTGGATTTCTGGTGCAGACAGATCTCAGGATGGTGTGCAATTCCAACATCTCAAAAAATATCACAGTGTACAGTAGACCTGGAAATTCCTTCTCCTGGCACCTCTACTTAATCTTCCACATGTTCAAAAGGTATTCCTTCAGTCAAGCGTCCTATCAGTTTCCTCTTCCCTGCAGAGTGTGGCTGAAACAGCAAACAGTTCAGCCAGGGTGCCATAAATTTCCAATTAAGATGGCAAGAGAGGTCTCATGGTATGTGAAAGCTGAGTTTGGAAAAACTGTTTTCAGATTGGGGCCCTTAAAAGCAATGTAAGACGTTTTGTTGTTCATATAGTAACAACTGGAAGTGGATACTTGGTATCTCAGCACATTTCTAACTTTCCCAGGATCAATTGCACAACTTCCTTAATATAAATGACAGGAAATCAGTGTTTGCTTACCTCCTGCACTAAACACAGAGGCAATCTGACCTGAGTCTTAAGTGAGGGGTTTTTTAAACCACAGCCACAAATTCTACATTTATATATATTCATTAATTTTGAGTCTCAGAAGGTGGAAAGTCCTGTTGTTAGCAGAAAACCAAAGCAAAAAAAACAGCTTTTTGTGCTTGTCTTTCCGTTCAGCTTCAGACAGGAATGCTGTGTGCTGTTAGCTTCGGTTTGCAGGGCTCTGTGCAGAGGCGTTGCTCGAGGGAGTGCGGGCTCTGCAAGCAGCTGGAGCTTGTGCTCTTTGCCTTGGTCCTCGATTAGACTCGATTCCTTAGGCAGAAATAGCTCCCTGGAAACCACTGGCTGGTGCTGGGCTGAGATTCCCAAGAGGAGAATTGCCTTCTGCTCTTCCCAGCTGCCGGCTCTGGCTAAATAAAAGTGAGTTGTACTTAGGCTCTCTGTCGCTTACCATACCGCGAAAGCAACTCACAAGGCTTCAAATGTTTGATCCGACATACTAAATGATCGCTATTAGTGCTAGAAGGAATGCTAATGTGGGGAAAAGGGCAAAGGCACGGCCCCTGTGGCGGTTCAGAGCGGTGTGTCTGAGCCCAGCTGGGGCTGAGCGGGCAACCTCCAGCAGGTCCTGCAGGCGCAGACAGAGGAGGACGTTGTCCAAAGACCACATTCGCCCGGTCCACAGGCTATGTTGGCCGTGTTCCCTTGGCACCCAGCCCATCCGAACGCAGTCACAGCTTGCTGGGTGCTAGACATCAGCTCCCCCACTTCAGCTGAGTCTAAGGGGGAGTGGGCAGCGGCGGGGTCTTTGGCAGGAGGGGAAAGCGCAGAGATTGAGATGAGCAAAGGACCACAGCCCACAGAGCACTGCACAGTGGTTTGACAAGATTCTGTATATTAGAGCAAAATGCAGACACTCAAACTAGTCCAGTAGAACACGACAGGTCATTTGACTTCTGTTCTTAGGACATTTCACCAAAGGACCTGAGCTTAGCTGGAAACAAAATACCATGTCCTACAGCTTCACAGGTCAGATCACTGTTTGGGCATCAGCTCCAGCAACATCCGTCACCCCAGGACACGTTCTCCTGCTGGGCTGCAGCTTAGGAGACCAGCAACGGAGCAAACGGGAAGACCTCTTAACTTTCGCTATGAAGCTGGAAGCAAGCTGATTATCTGAGAACCGAACATCTCCAACAGCACGAACACTTTCAGATATGTTTAAATGGCACTCTAGGGGCCGTGGCTCATTTTTGCTGTTAATAATCTGATATGGCTATAATGGGTATTTTTTTTAATACCCAAATTACAGCATGTAAAAGACAACGAGGTTATATTTTAGTTTTCTAGAAGCTGAGATAGTCATATTAATCTATTAGGAAGGCACTGTAACAAGATTGCTAGTATTTTAATGATAAAACATCCAGGGTCAGTAGAAAATACACATCATCATCTGAAAGTTCATTTTAGATACAATAAAATAGCATAGCATGGGAGATCTGTCACATTTTAAATAGGACAAATGTTATTTATACTTCATGCCACAACATTTTATCCTCTGAAGCAGCAGGAAGGTGTAGCAGGACTCAGTATTTGATCACATTTGCAGCATCTGCAAATGTGCAGTGGGGCCGCGGCAGCTCATCTGACAGCAACAGGCAAAGGCTGTGGTAATTACCGGGCTTGATGATGGCCAAATCCAGCTGTGGAGAGAGGCCACGGTCACCTGTGCCGTCAGGGAGGGGCCATCCGGGCCCTGCTGAAGGTGTGCAGGTGGGCAGGAAGGTTATGAACAGGGGAGCAGGCAGCAAGGGAGCTTCTATGGTGCAGGGGAGTGTTGGCTGGTGTCCTGGTCCAGGCTCGTTTCGCTGGTGGGTGAGTGATGGTTCGGCTTTGTCTCCAAGAGAAGTGTGATGGTCGGATGCAGCTGGTGGGTTCACAGACCTGGAGAGGAGGCAGAAAGCTTGTGGTGGTGCGAGGTTTCCCTTGTGAGTGTGCCTTCCAGGGTGGCTACACGAGAGCGGTGAAAAGGTACCGTGTCTGTCTCCTCGCACCCCAGCTGGGCTTGAGGCCAGGTTTGGGCATCCTGTGGTGCAGCAGCCCTGAGGGAGCCCAGGAGACAGTGGGTGTACATCAGTGCTCCGCTACCAGCAGCATGTTGGGCACAGGTCTGCCCTCAGTTGACTAAAATTGATGGACTTAAACCAAGGTCAGAAACGTTGCTTGCTGGAAGGGTTTCTTCAGCTGTTTACCTGCTGCTGGCTTTGTGAAGAGTTGGAGGAAAGCAGTGTTCTTCTGGAGGTGTGATAAACCTAGACGGTACCTGCTGCGTTTTATGTTGGCGCTACCTGCTTAGAAATGATTTCTGATCAAAGCAGTGTGCTTACGCAGTATTAGGATGTAAATGTCACCATGGGTTCTTTGAAATACATGTAACATCAAGGAAGTGGGGAGAATATGCAAAGAATGCAATTTAGCTTCTTAATTATTCTAAATGTTTCAAATCCGGTCACAGTAGTTGTGTGCACTAAATGCCCGGTAAGAAACTGCACAGTGCTCCCCCTGAAGCTCCCTTGGAACTGTTAGTGCTTTGGCAAACAAAAACCCTGAGGTTAAGCTCTGCATAATGCTTTCTTGGCCTGGACTTCCAGATTTAAAAGGAGGGTGCAGAAAAAGCCGATTGAGAGCATATGGTATTGTTTCTGCATCCCCCTCTTCCAAAGCGCTCGCTATGGCTTTGCTGTTCTGCTGTTGATAGGGTAATGTCTTTATTATCTTCCTGTTGCTGTTTCTTTTTCTTGCTTAAATCCACGCTCAACAGATTATTGGTTTTTAATGAGGAAAAACCAGCAATAATGACTTCTGTATTAGTTTGTGGACACATTCTGTTATCCCCAAGGAAGAAGCAGAGTGAAAATATCTTCTTCATGGGATTCAGCTTTGCGGTTGTTTTTCCAGCCAGTATGCATTTAAACAGAGGTAGAGGTTGCAGCACCCAGATTTCTGCAGGTTTCCAAAGGAATGCAGTGAAAGGTCACGTTTCAGTTGTCACCACCTTGAACTGGCAGGAGAGGACACCACTTTGAATTGATGCTGACATCAAGGGCGAGGGCCTCGCACATCTCTCCTGCTGGTGGAGAAAATCTCAAAGGGGCTCATCCTTGTCTCTGCTGTCAGAATAAGGTGCTGAATTTAAATCAGACTGGAGGCAGCCCAAGGGTCTATGTGCCTGACTAGCAGTGATTCACTTTCAAAAGAATCAACCTCTTTCTCCATGCCAAAAATAAAACAATAGGAAGAGCAACGGGCATCCACAGCAGTAAAATATTTGTATTACCTGCTAAAGAAATTGTGGGGCTTTGGCGTTCTAATTCTCTAATAAAAAATTAAAATAAAACTTAGTCAGTGGTTTTGTAATGTGAAAATCTACAACAGATGTCAAGTAACATCATGATGAAGTTGAGGTATTACTCAGGCCCTCTAGGCACTCAGTACTTCTCATTTCAGAAGGAAACAGAAGTGAATTTCCAATTACGGTTAAGGCTGGGGAACACTGTGGAAGAATCACTGGTTTCAGAGGTGGCGTTAAATAGAATGCAGCAACCAGTATACTTTAGTGCTAGAAAGGTGTGGTAGTAGAGGTGGCTACAAAATGCTTTCTTATGCTTCAAGCTGTTTCTCTTTCCTCTTCAAAAAAGATTGTGCAGTGCTAAAATGGGATGGTTGTAAACAGGGAACCTGCGTGCTTAGTAGTAGCTTAATTTGGTGAGACTGAAATGTGATTTCTTCCCCCCTACCCCTATTACTTGAGTATCTAATCAAGTAAATAGCTGCAGAAGACAAAGTACAGGCTTGTGAGCCTACCTTTTGTTTAGCAAAGGAAGACCAGTGGCTTTTCCATGCAACGATCCTCACATCCGTGACATTTTCTCGCTGATTTTTTTTTTCTATTCTGACTGCGGAAGCTAAAAACTAGGCCCTGCTTCAAATTTCTGATGTGTGGTAGCTTATTACAGTACACATAATCTTAATAAAGAAGTGTCATTAGTTGTAAAATATGTTTACTCCAGAGTTTCATGGGTAGGAGATGGAGAGTCCAAGCTGCAGAGGGCTGTGGCCAACTGGATGGCTCAGGCTGTGATTTTGTCAATTACTGTGTTTTCTGTTTATGTACCTACAAAGCAGAGATGATAAAATTTGTCTGTGTCCTAATTGCCTTGAGCTTTTAGCAAATATTTGTGGACTACATGCAGAATTTCAGGAGATGAGTAATTATATTTCTACATCTTGTTAAATATGTTTTGTAGAATCTTCTCTTCCTGCTTTAAACAGCTTCCTCTTTTCAGTCTTGAAAGCAATTTCCAGTAGAATTGTTGAAATTGAGAACAAATATTTTTATGCTAATGCTAGCATGTTAACCTCATGTTAAGCTTTGTGCCATCCTCTTCACTTCAGCCTATCCTCATGCTTTGTTCCTTAACACCTCTTGACATTTTAAGATGAACTGTGGATAGTAAAGATTATTAAATTGCTCCCACTTGGATAAATTGGAGCTTTGCCATTGGTTCCTCTGGAGATAGGATCAGGACCTGGAGAGATGCATGTAATGTCTCGTAAGACACGCTAATATGCTTTCTGCCTGAACAAACAGGACTCTAAGCACTTCTGAAGCTTGTCCTCTAGTTCTGTGATACGCGTGCTACCACTTCATCAACTGGCAATTGCAACTATTCGGTACATTACAATGATCTTCATGTTAATTTGCTGGAAACAACCACCAACTCTGCAACAGGATTGACCAGAAGACCCCCAGTCACAGGTGCTAACTCACACCTGAGCATAATGGAAATGCACTCAATCCCCACAAGCACCCAATGAATTCATAAGGAGCTGGCGCTGTCACTGTAACAAACTAATGCCAGAAAAGAGCTTGCAGAGGTGGCCAGAGCTCTTGGTTTTTAGGGTCTACAGGCACAGTAAATATTATTGTGATTTGGATTCAAATTCTACTTAAGCTTTATTTAAATGGTCATCAAGGAGGTGGAAAAAAATTAAAGACAGTGTAAGACTTTATCACGATTTCTGTTTTCTGGAGTACTATGTGTAACTCTCAAGTATTCCTGATACTGTGTTAGAACAGTCCTTCTCTCAGCTCAAACTTTCCTTTAATCATGGGCAGGATTTTCACAGGGAAAGTCAATGTCATGTAAGATCTTACTGTTGTACTTACCTGACTCTTGCCCCACCAGGAAGCGCGCTCTGCAGTATTTCAGTCTTAAAAACATGCAGTTATGCACGGGGGTTTTCTTGTGTGCCCAGACACTACGTCCTGGACTCCAGTGACTTGAAAAATCATCTCTCTCTCTGACAGAAGCGGCTCAGCGGGCACCTTGAAAGCACCTGGTGGATTTGTGGCAGTGTCTGAACTAGCCTGAGATGCTGTGAGCTGGAAAAGGTCTGTCACCAGTACCACAGCATCCCCACCTTCAGATTTAGCGACAGCTAACTTGGCTGCACAATTCAGAAGAATAAGTAAACGGAGCACTAATTTGCATTCTAGGTAAAGAGATGGCATGCTGCCCTGTCAGTGCCCTACCAACACCCCTCCAAGACACTTCAAAGTAGACTAATAGCAACAAAGAAAAATGGAGTGGACAACATTGGAAGTTTGTCCCACACCTGTTTTACAATAAAGCTGGGATACATATTCCTTCTGTTTCATTCGTGCAATTTACCTTAAGACAAGCAAAATTAAGTACTTTCTTTGAAAGCAAGCTCTGAGGACCTATCTCCAGCAGACCACATGCTTTTAACTTGACTAAATAAGCAGAGAAGGATGAGAAAGGGCAACCCGTAGCATCCTATCCTGCCTGTCCTGTCACAAATCGACCCACTCCATTAGTGGAAAACCAGTCATGTTTGTTCTAGCCTGAATCCACTGGATTACTTTAAAGCAGCTTAAAGTTGCTTGTTTTGACCCCTCGAAGACCAGCCATCAGATTTAATACCTTAGTTCTATTTCCAGCCAGGTTCATAGCACAGGCATCTTCTGTGGGCATGAACAGTGGTACAAAGAGAAAACAAATAAACGTCTGTCTGTTGGGTGGTGTCCTTGCTAAATTACAGCAGGTATCCTGGGCACGCTGTAGGGGCAGCGCTGTGGCCTTCCCTTATGACAACATCATAGGAACACACGTTAGCTCTGGAGGATTGATATCGCAAGGACATTTCAATGAGAAACAGAATAATTCTTTGCCCTGATTATGATGATTAATTCTGTTACGTCAGCAGCCTTTGGCACAGACAGTGACAGCAGCAGATTTTATATGGGGAAAAATCTAATTCAGGCGCCAAGAACCTTAAAGGGAAATTTTGTACAGTTAAGTAATAATATTAATTAATGATACACAAGCAGTTATAATTGTACATAGATGCAGAAACGCACATACTTTCCTCAATCCTATATAAGACTTTGTACTGATGTATACTTGTCTTACATTTGAAACATCAGCCAAAATAAACGGGCATCGTTGCTGGAACTGACCAGCCACAGATGGAGTCAATTGTGGAAGTTTTTGGACCACATGAAGTTGAGCAGAAATCCTATCACAAGTGCCAATTTCACAAATAAGTAATCACTATTGAACTGGCAGGCATCCCACTTCCCTCACCTCGAGTTTGGTTTTGCAAAAGAATAATCAACACATCTATCAGGTACGTAATTTAGGATGGGTAGGTCTTCACTAGGACATGAAACTGGATGGCCCTGGAGTTTCAATTTTCGAAAGGGATTTGGCTTTCAGACAGTGCTTTAACTGCTTTCCTCTCCAGTTCTGAAGGCAAGCACTTGACATGCACTGATCAGGTCATGTCCCCCTCTCTAGCAGTTTTGTCCCCCAGCTTCCATAACCAAGTCGTGCTCTTTGTCAGTTTGTTTTTCTCTTGGATACATTCCAGCTCATCCCTTTCCATCATCTGGTACGAGAGGCATTTAGGAGGGTAGTACCAAGGCCAGGTTCCTCAACTGTGTTTTGCTAGGAAATGCTCATTTGGCATCCTAATCCTAACATCATTAAAATCATTCTCGGTAGGGTATGCTCTGCCAATGTATGACCTTTAGCTGTTAAGAAACAGTAGAGAAAGCACCACAAAAGTAGGTAATTCTATAACCAGTTCAGATATGTGACAGATAACAAGATGCAGCTCTCTTGCAGTAAAGCATGGCATTTAGAAAGCTAGAGTAACACTTTAGGTGTCTGCCTTTGAATCTTGATCCTTCTGCTGCTAAAATCCTCACCATCTCAACATTCCCTTACTGGAGAAAACTAAATGCCATCACTCAGCTGTGGAGGTTGGTAATTACCATGCTGATTTTCAAATCGGAATCACTGCAAGCACTTCTGCAAGTGTCACCTCCTCAGCTCAGATGTGCTGATCACTTGCCTTGTACCAGCAGGTTGGCACAGAATGGTATTTGAACCCTGCATTTTGAGCTCCCCTGTGTCTTCTCACCTTATCAATTCATATACAGGGGTTGTTTCCTATCTTTTTTATTTCTTTGTATCACGTGCAAGGGAAAGAGTTAAGGCTTAGGCACAGAAGAAACCAGTCTCCTTTTGATGGAATGAAAAATTCTTATAGATTTTAGTAGCAGAGAGGACACACGAACATTTTTATTGCAAGAATTTTTGATTATCTGGGGTGTGCTTGTAATGACTGCACAAAGCCCCATTGATTAATATCTATCACTAAAAATGCTGCAAAGGTAATGTTCAAGTACACAACTACATTGACCTGCCTTATCTGTGTACACAAGGAAGTTATTTTACTGTCAATTTACACTTTTTATACAACCTTTCCCTGTTCAAGGGAGATCAGTATTTATGACAATTCATTAGAGAATGCAGTTGACTTTATTGTGCAGAAAAAAATAATACAGTCACCAACCCACCACTACATTAATTTTATGAAACCGGTTAACAAAACTATTGTAAAAAATAACTTAATTTCTGATAATCAAATGGAAACAAGTTGTACAGCCCTCCCACATTCCTGTACTGATAGGGGAAAACGGCATTGAACCATTATACTCAGTAACTCAAGGGCAAAACCACTTCGGTTGCTTAGGGGAATAAAAATATTCATGTTTTCTCCCTCAGTCCCAATCCCAACGTTGGTTTACACCCCAAAAAACCAAAATATCTCACCTGGAGTTACTGCAGAAGTCCCACACTCTTTACTCTCTAACTTTGATATGTAAGTACCTGATAGAGCTATCCTACTGGCACATACACAGCTCAAGTGAAGCACTGCTTGGCTCCTTCCAAATGTTTTTAGCTTGCCAGCATACTAAACTTAATCTTCTGGTTCCTCATAATGTGCATACCCACTAGCATAGGTCCTTCCTAAATTCAAATTGCTGAATACATCTGTGGTCTCAGTATCAGAATCCTTCCCTCCCTCATCATTGTCATCTTCATCATCATCTTCTGCTTCATATTCATCATACTCATCTTCACGGTCACCTGCATCTGCAGCCTTGCTGGAGGAGAGGCTCTTCCAGTAGGCATCATAACCAGAAGCTCCATCTGTATCTTCACCTCCAGTCTGTCGGCCGAACTTCAAAGAGCGCGCTGCAGACAGAGAAAAATCATGTTCGCACCCCTCAACAGCAACTTTGAGCAGAGCATCTGACGGTTCTTTTCCATCCTTTTTCACTACTCAGCAAGGAGCATACAATGTTAGACAGGCTTTCTCTAAACCTGACATTTTCAGATTTAATCCTCACTCTGAAAGAACCTTTCTGCTATGCATAGCCTGTCCCTCTGCCAAGTATAAACAATAACTTCCCCCAGAGGGTGACTTAGGTTTTAGGATAAACCTTGGGTACTTTAGCCAAGGAAAGCTGCAATTGGATGTGCTTTGCAGACACAATACATATTGTATCCAAGAGCAGTTGAAGTCGATGGTATTCATGTCATCAAATCGCACTTAGAAATTCATTAACCAGCTAGCTTCTTGTAGACGAAACGAAGGCTTAAGCAGTGATATTTTTTTTTGCAATTTTTCCGTAACTAAAATCTCAAACTAAACAAAAGCTTTCACTGTGTTGGAATCAGTTAACGATTAAGAATGAGATACTGTTCAATTCTAGAACGAAGAAACATTTGTTTTGGGAAAACAAAGCTTTGCAAAACAATTAAAAGTAATCAGACTTTACTCAGTGTTCCTATGCAGAAAAGCCATCACCAATGGTACTTGCATAGCTTGTTAGCTAGAGAAGTAGGCTTACTTGACATGCTCAGATCCTTTGTCTGCTGAGTTTCATGGCCACACTTAGGGCAGGGAGGCTCTTTTCCTTTTTCCTGCTTGAAAACCTTACTTCGCACGTGATCATCACAAAAACAAGCCTATGGGGTGAAAGGAGAATAAAAAGACTAAATGTTTGAATCATAGAGGCATACTCTTCAGCAAAAAGCAAGCCAAAAAAAGTATCTAACAGCCAGATTTTCTGGCTGGGTTTAAAATGTAATGAGCTCTATCTGCAGTGGAGCTGGAGTCTGTGCACAGAGCAACCACTTTTGTGTTCAATGTAGTCTCAAGGACTCCTGGGGAAGAAGCTGGGTAAAAGTGCTGATAAACAAGTACAGAAAGTAACCTACTCAAGGACTGGACTATAACGCTGCCTGCAAGGAGCCTGGCAAACTTTAGTTTATGTTGACAAGCTTAAACATAATACAATCAGAGGTGTATGCCAGAATGCATATGCACTGTAATGCAGTGACCTGAAGGCAAGAATGAGATTGAAATTTCACATGTTGAGCACCAGGGTGCCAGTGAAGTTATCTGGAGAAAGGAACAGTTTAGAATATGAAATCGATGCCATGGGAGACTGCAGGGAAACATATGGAGGGTAAGAAGAGTGAGAGCAGGCAATGAACCAGCACCTGGAAGAATCTGGGCAATGCTGATGATGAAGCAGGTGGAACTTTTTATACAAAATTACTTCAGAGTGTGTAAAACCAAAAGCCTGACATCAACACATTAGCTGTGCGTGTGTAAAACTGCATTAGCTGTGGAGATTACTTTTACTGGAGCCAGGCTGCAGCGTTTTCTAGTCAGACCATCACCTGACTGTTTAAAAAAACAAAAGACTTTTAAAGCTTTCTTAGTTCTATGCTGGATCAAAATATATTCCATAGCCTTGGATTCTGTTCTAGACCAAGGATTTGGTTTGGTTTGCGTTTTTGAAAAGGCCCAAACATGCTATGGCCCCACTTAAAACAAACAGGGCTAGACAAAGCGAGGATCACCTCAGCTGGCATAAGGATGCACAACACTGGCTTGTGGTTAACAGGCAAGCACAGATAAAAGCCCTCTGTCCCCCATAAGTCTGCCCCCAGGCTTCGGAAACTAATACAAAACTATGAATATTTTTTTAGTAATGTAGAGGAAGACATGACAAAGCTTGATACCAGCCCTGGAGGCTAAGGAGAACAAGCCTAAAATCACAGCTAACAGCAATTGTCTTTGCTCTTTACCTTACAACGCAGGCATGAATGCTGCCCAAGCCTGTTACAGGAAACACCTGTTGGAGAAAATCAATATGTAACATTCAGTACTTGGAAACTGCAGATCTGTGATGTTTTCAAAACCTTGTACATAATAATGTAATTGAAACATTTATTTTTAATACCCTGACACAACTGCACTTTGGTAACACAAATCAGTCATTTTACCACACAGTATCATTTTACTAGATTACTTTTTTCAAGTCTAAGCTTCATTGCAGTGACGTAATTTTGACACAAAAAGTAAAAGTTGAAGGGGGGGGGGAAAGTTTAACTATTTCTTGAGTTTCCAAACTTTTAAAACCAGAAGTTTGAGAACCAATGTGGTATTAAGTGATCATCTTCCTTTTCCTTTTCTCACAATGTCAAAAGAAGGAGCGCTAGCATTTTACAGTCACTTTAAACAATGCCACGGCAGCTTTTAATACCCTTATCTCGCTTAAATGTGATGTGAGAACACATAAAGCTTGCGAACTTACAAACCTAGAACAGTTGTTTTGTTCTGTATTTTCTGTCATGTCCTCTGGAAATGTAATGTACTGCACACAACTTCACATGAAAATCTATCTAACTGTTAGAGAGTCGTAGCTGGCACACAAGCCGTGAAGAGCAAATCAATGCTCAAAATCTAACTTGTCTTGAAGCTTCAAACCAGTTTCTTTACTCCCACTAGAGGGACTATAGGAAAGGCAACTACACAGGGACTGGCAGCAACACGAAGCTGGGTGAATAGTTACTCCTCAAGAAGCAGTAATATGTATTTTACCAGTCTCTGCAGTACTCATTCCCTACCGTCTTGCCTTACCCTTGTGACAGCAAAGTTTTTGAATTTGAAGTAAAAAATACGAGTTCTCCACATGAGCAGGACAGCCACGGGATTTAGCGCTCTGTCATATATTTAAAGATGGAATTGAAATGCTAATGCGTATATATATTCAAACATTTCTGGAGCATCTGCACTTTAAACAACTTTTCTCAGTGATGGAAAGTAACAGAATCTTTTCCACAGCTAGAATGGGATTTAGACTACAATTGCATGACTGCACTTACAGTTCATGTATTCTGTAAAAGTTCAGGTTTTATAATTTTATTACCACACACTGACAAAAATTCTGCCTCTCAACCAAGACTGCACTGTGCCATGAAACACTGAACACAGCGAAAATCCTCAAAAAAGCAATTTCTCTATTCGGGGTGTGACATCACATCTGTGAATTAAAAGCTTCCAACAGTCACTGAAAAAACATTGTTGTGGAACAGCTGTTGCTGCTTCAATATTGCTATGCAGGAAGATATTCTGGCAGAATACGTCAAGGGAAGCTAATCAAGGCTTAGAAGAAAATTAGCTGGCTGGGAAAAAAATAATGGAAGATGAAAAGGAGATACGAGATTTCTAAAGACACATACGATAACTGAAATCAACAAATATTCTGAATTCAGAGAAATCAATTAGGACAAGAGATTAGACAGTTCTGAAGAAAAGAGTCTTATACATGATGAAGCACCTTGAATTTCTATAATAAGGATTGAAAATGTTATAATAATATGCATACAAGTTTTGGAAGAGACAAATGCTCGCCTCATGGGATAAACCAAATAGTATTTAACGGTGGGTAGGAAAGAAATACTACAAAAGATTAGTTATTTCAAACATGCATAGTCTTGGTCTGTTTGTGTTTCAGGTTTGCTTTTTTTTAACTTCGAGAGAAGTTTCTCTGTTTCAGCCAGAGATGAGTAGTGGACTAGCAAAGTCTGGCAAGGTCATCATGTCCTCTTACAAATAGCAGTTTCTATTTTGTCCACACAGTTAACTGAAGTTCAGAAGGACATAAAGTCTTCAGCTACCTGTTATCCACTCAATAAAAGTGGTCAGGTACCAACATTTGATACATTATTGACACACATGTCCACAGTCCACTGGTCAGTGAAGAAACTGAGTTCATGCTCTGGATGAACACTATTTTTGTCACTTCTTTCTGTGCTCAGCCCTGTCTCACTGACTCAGACAATGACCTCTTCCTGAGTCACAGCCTTCCTCAGGACTTGCTGCTTTTGCAAAATCAGTAGATGCCAGCCCTTCTCTAACACACAGGCCATCCACAGCAACCTGGGAAAGTTCAGCCAGAGTAACACAGGTGGTGGGTATTTCTTAGGGCAGCTGTTTTCCATGAGGAACAGGTATCTAGAAATAGCTCATCATATGGTCAGAAGAGTGGAAGACAGCCCCTTCTTGCCTGCAGAGCTTTGTGGAGTGAAAAAGCAGCATCAGCAGTTCCAGCAGTTTTGCTGCAGTCCTGGCCACTGCCAACACTGCAACTTTAGACACTGTTGGTTCCTGCAAAGGCGACTTCCCATGGGAGGCCTATAAAAACCAGGCAGGCAAACAACTGCCTTGTACAACGTGGCATGGAGGAAGGCCAGAGGCAAAAGCTGTAGTCTAGATAACTGGATATCAAGAAGTGAGCACGTAAGAAACAGAGGCCCTTTCCTCCAGCGGTGGCAAAAGCTATTTGAAAAAGGCGATGGGAGAGTCTTCTGGAGCACAGAGGAAGCAACTGGAGAGTCTGCTTAGCTGTGGTGAAAGGGACTATAAATAACAAACTTACATTTAAATGTCTCTGCTTCCAAAACTTGGCAGCTGGCTTGATGCTCAAACTGATCATCTTCACAGAGGAAATTGTGGCAAAAAGAGCAGGCGAATATTCTGCCTCCTGAAAGATTTATCAAGGCAAAATAATCATCAACGGGCACAGGCATCAAGCTCTGCTCTGCAAACAATTTAGGCAGTAGTTTTGACTGACGATCAGTTCTCCCTTCTGTTACAACGGCTTCAACAAAGTCCTAAATTAGACACCGCCATCTATTATTACACTGAAAAACACCATGTACCCTACAATACAAGACAGCATCAATATAAAGCGAGCATTACTTCTAGTCCTTTCCTTCATTTTAGTTCTAATATGGCACTAAGTATTTTTCTTAAATCAGATCACATTCTCTCTCATCCGCTCTCCTTCCCTCCCACCCCCTCACCACTGATGCACACTTGAAATAAACACTTTAAAGGATTCCACAAACGGAGATTGGTATAGTTTGCTAAGCAACTGGGAATCCAAATACCTGTACCAGTACAGATGAATGGAGTGGGAATGGCAGAAAATTGTATGTTGACAATCTGATGCAGTGCTTAATTATGTTCAGCACTCAGCTGATAGGACAGTTAATACTTTAGATTACAAAACCCTCCCTGAGTTGAGCACTCCACGATCTTGAGCAGGTTGTTTACGTTCCCCACTGCATAAGGTCTATTTTGAAAACGGGGAGAATGCCTTGCTTTGAACAAACTTACTGCAAGGACTAACCAATGAAGATTGAAAACGCTATGTTAAGAATACAGGTACAATAGTTTAAGCAATGTGAGGAGGGAAGTATAATTTAGATTTTCTTATTTTTTTTAAGTGTGAGTGACCTACCGTGGTCCCAGACACTTCTTTCGCACTCAATACATTCTGCATCTGCGAGAGGGCAGATACACGCGTGTGTGCTGAGACACTTCCTCCCGTGACACACCCAAGCTTCACAGAAATCACAGATTGCACCCTGCAATTACAGAAAGACACATCTTGAGACTTCTGCAATACCTAGAGAGACTCTTATTCTATAACGCTGAATGTATGCAAGTATCTATTCTCTCAGTAGGTTCATTTCAGTTGAACAAGAGAGCATGAACCACACGTGTACTCCTATCAAGCTGTTCCACATCTTGTTTGTTTGATATTCATTTCTGCGGGATTAAATACAATGCGGAATAACTTGGTTTTTCTCCATTTCTGTTTTTCACAGTTCCCATCTTAAATCTTATGCATGAAAATTGTGTCTTCCAGCTGAAACCTGAGATCTGTAAATGATAACAATGTTCTGGCAAAAATGCAATTGCAAAAAAGACCTGGAAAAATGCCACTAGATTCTTACAGCTGAAATTACTCATTTGTATTTTGAACCCTCCTATATAAGAACACAAGCTCTGCAGGGAGCAAAGACCAAATAACTCATTAGAAATAAGTCAGAATCTTTAATTTTCATTTTGATTAAACTACAAGATCTACACAACTATCCCTCAATTGTAGGATTTAAGAAGCCTCCTCAGCCCATATGTAACAAGCTACCAAGTGCATTACATGCACACAAAACCAAGAAAACAATGGCAAATTCAAATTAATTGCTGATGAAAATACTGCATCAGTGAACACATGGAATGAGTAGGACCTTCAGAGTGGAAAAGCTGGCTGAACTACTGAGAAAAGCTGACTGCCAAAAGCAGGCAGAAACAGGACAGGGGTTTAGTCCATACAGTATTTAATCACGAGGCTATGACATGTCATATCTCACTTCCCAGAACAGACTAACTAACTTGTCCTCCTAAGAGCAAAAATTGAAGGGCCAGAAGCTATGACTATGTCTGCTAAGAGCCCAAACGATTTTTTTTTTAATAAAATTCTCCCTTAATGCCATGGAACAGATTCCTCTCTATGATGCTGATGGTCTCTGCAATACTGAGAAGGCAGTAAAAGTCCACTGATTTCTACAGAATGCTCCTAGATTTTAATGAAGGCTGGGAGTTGGCTATGGGGGCATGTAAGCTCCAGTGCTGTTAATGCACGTGCTTAGGGCCTGCTACCAGCACAGATCTGTTGGCATGCAGGGCACGCATTAGAGTTTGCAGGAGTTGAATCTAAAAATGCAAAATTTGAGTTTCCAGTAGAAAGGCAAAAATCAGTTTGTGATGTTAAGGAGAGAAAAAAATATTAGCATGGTACATGCTATCATTCAATTCTGGTTTATCTTCTTCAGCAAGATTTGCACAGAATAACCTCACAGTGGAAAAAAAAAAGGCTGTAATTTTGTATACATACCACCATTGCTAGTCCAGTACTGTACACACCAGCATGTTTTATAACACAGTCTGAAGACTTCATCATGCATTTGGTTTTTCCTGTTAAAAAAAAAAGGGGCAAGTAACCAGAAGAAAATTATATAGAAATCAAACAAATTTAGAATGGTTGTTCATCTAAGAGCAGTAGTTCAACCAAATGCCTGAACTTCATTGTAAACCCAGGTAAAAATAATGCAAACAAATGTCTGCAACCTGCAACCCACCCTCACATCTCCCTTAGATCAAACTAATTATTGCATGTTTTTAGCCAAAAGCTCTTGCTCCAGTCTGAAATAATGAGGCAACGTGTTGTCTTGCTATATGTTTTGAGGCATTGGCAAAAATTTCAAATGTCAAAACAAACCAAAGAACAAAATTAAGGTGAAAGTGAAGCAACGACATCTTAAAAAAGTTGCATTTAAAACTGCTGCTAGTTCTGTGCCCTCATAAAAGCAGCATGTGCTGTCTGCAAGACTGAAGACCTCTGAAAAACAAAAGTGCATCTGATCATTTAAATTACTTACATGTACTTGGATGATTTTTTGGTGGTTATTGGGTTTTTTCTTTTTTAAAACTGTGTAAGAGATTACTTCCTAGACAAAATAATTCCATTTAAATGCAGGCAATGGGTGGGAGAAAAAGCCACAGTCTGCACTTAAAAGTCATTCTGACGCAAGCAAGCAGTTAGGATGACAACTTTCCCCTACTCCTTACCTCTGACATAAATAGCTCTACCTATTATTGCCTGCTTTGAGAAACCAACAAAAGGGTGCTCCCTACAAACCCATTCAAGAGCTGACAAAACCAAATTCAAATCTGAAAATGTAATTAAATCTCAGTACGCAGCATCAGCAGAGTTTCTTATTAAATCACACCTCAGATACCAAATGGCACTTGGAGGGTGAGGAAGGACCAGCGGTGGGCTGAGCTGGGCAGTGTGAGGCGGTGGGAGTATCACTGGGGCTGGAGCACTGTGGTTACAGATACCTTGCTCAGGGATTTCTCTAAGAAAGATGCTACTGGTTTATAGAGTCTATCCCCAATCCTTGGTTAAGCACCAAACAGCTCTACTGGTCTTTGTCTTGGAAAACCCTGGGACCCGATACAATTTTCTGCTTGTAATTAGGCATGCTTTTCTTCCAGAAACATACTGCAGATTAAGATAAATTCAACACGCAGGAGTCAACTTCAGAGGTATATTATAGTGTGAGACAGACAACACGTTTTTAGTACTTCAGTGACTGATGACAGAAGGAAGACTTATGAAGGATGACGCACTGCCGTTGCACACTAACAGCCTGGCTTCCAGAAACGCTCACTATCTGCAGTTCCCAACAATGGCACTGGAAGCTGCAGACGTCAGCAGCTCTGAGAGTCAAACTACAAACCAGCCAAATTGCTGGATGACAAATTGAAAATCTGCAAGGATATCTTGAAACAGTAAAACAACAAAATTCACCTCAAAGCATGAAATGACTATTACAACCCCTGCAAGCAAGCAGCTGTTTAAAAGAAAAAAAAAAGCCATTTTAGCCTGATTTGGAGCCAAGTTCTGTCACTAGGAGTCCTTCTCTTCTGATTTCAAAGCATCGGCCCTCTAGCACGTATAACTAACATGAGCAGCATATTACATTACAAAACCATGCAAGGTGAATAATGTACTATTTCTTTAAGTGGTGTTAAATGGATCATGAATTGTACTATCCCCAGAAAGCAGTATTTATCGGCGCCTTGCTGGCAGTCAGAGTCTTTTTAACTCTGCTGTTGTTATGAAACAACACCTGACACGGTCTCAATCCTAAAAGGCAGTGAAACTAATCCTTCCAAAGATCGAGGAAGACGAGCCCATGATCCAGACTTGCAAACCTCTGAGGGTCAGAGGCGTACACGCTAATTACTGCATGATCAAGCAAGATCTCCTCTCAAGGAGGATATTCACAGCAAATTTAGAAGAACAAAAACCACAAAGGTACCTTCTCAAAAAAACACAAAGGTAATTTAAGACAAAGGTACTCTAACTGCTGAGAGTTTAACAGCACAAATGAGACCAAGGATAGCATGTTTTCCTTCATTATTTCTACTTACCACATTGTGCACAAATGGGTAATTTCTGAACAGAGTTACAGAAGTAGCAAAAAGCTCTATTCTTCTGTCGTCTGGGCACATGGAGGGGGGAAGAAAAAAAGCAAGCAAGCGTTAAAAAAAGACCTGTAAGGTATCTGAAACCAATTAATATTAAACTACTGGTTTTAGAAAGGGAAAAATACTTACCTTTGGCACTTATCGCATTCCTAAAGAAAACAGATAAAATACGAGTAATTATTTTTATTCTAGGTAAAATACATAAAATTTACAGACCCCGCAGTGACTCTGAATTAACTTCTGATTAGAAACCAAATGTCTTACTCAAGTATTATACCTCTGATGCAAACGCGACCTTAAATATAAAGGAAGGGTGGTAGGAAGAATGACATTCTAGTGACAGTCAATGTATTACCACTGGCATAATATAATTTAAAAGTCAAGTATTTTTAATATAAAATGCTTTAGGTTACTTTACCATTGAAGCATTACAAGGATGTTTGGCTAAATCGATGTTGGCTCTTGAAGCCCTTATCTGCTTTTCACGTTCACGACGGTTCTCAGCTTTCTTACGAGCACCAGTCTTCTTTTTAGGCATTTTTCACTATCTGTGGAGAGAAAAAAAAAATAGGTATGTAATGAATGCGCACACACACCTCTGTATGTAAATATATGGATACACATGACACATCCAGCACTGAAACTGGATCTTGGAGTTCCCATGTTAAATGTGTTTCAACCCCATTCATTTCCTTTTCTGAAAGTTTCGTTTCAAACGTAGAATAAGGAGCCAGTCCTTTAGGAAGAGTCATGTGATGACTCCATGAAGAATCTTGTGATCTGGAAAAGACTTTGCTGTCTTAAACTTTATGCTTAACTATCTCTGAAGTGTTTTGCCTTAAAAGAAAAACCAAAACCACTATGTTTTGTAGGTCTGTTTGTGATGGGCGCCTCTGGTTTTGGTTTGCCTTGCCTATTTAATAAGGACAATATTCAGCTCATTTTCTCCTTCACTTCTCTCACTTCTCATGCTCGTTAACTATTTCTATCACTCAAAAAGCATTCTTCAGGTAAGCAAATCGTGCTGTACTGTAAAAATGCAAATTTCACACTTCATGAAGGCTTAGAAAACAA
Organism: Chionis minor; assembly: GCA_013398295.1. Classification (NCBI taxonomy): domain Eukaryota; kingdom Metazoa; phylum Chordata; class Aves; order Charadriiformes; family Chionidae; genus Chionis; species Chionis minor. Next base: position 429,186 of record VZSF01004739.1, on the reverse strand, counting down.
AATGTAATTATATAGATTTAAGAGCTAGGACCAAAGGATGCTTGTACTGCTTATTTATCATTCTAGTGCATTAGCAATGATGAAGAGATGAGCACGCATTGCTTTGAAGATGCCATTGCTTCCCAAGAAGGGTTTACGCTAATTTAATTCCATCTGGTTCAACGCATGTGTCATTCTAGGAGGGAACCAATGCAATACAGTGGTGAGACCATCAGGCAATCAATCAGCCCACTGCTCTCTTGTCATCTCTACAATGAACTGTGCAGTACTCACATACGCTCAGTTTACTCTGTGTTTATAATAAATTAGGCAAGTATTATGCTGACTCCATGAAACAAACAACTGAGGGATTAAAGGTGTGGCCTGATGTTAGAATTTCTCTCTCCAACACAGGCACTCAAGATAGACACCCTTCCTCATTGCTCCATCTTTATTATTCCCCCATTTCTGCTAATGTAACTGTTGTTGGTGCCACATTCTAAATCAGATACAGGTTAAAAACAAAACCAACACGCACCCCCTCAACGCCCTGATTGGCACAATCTGATGGGGGAAGACAGTGAAAGAGGCAGCAGGGGTATTTGCTCAGCAACCATGGGAATAAGAAAGCTGCTAAGGAAGGGGCAAGGACTTCTCCACTGACAAAAAAAATCGGCTGAATTTTTGGAAGTGTCTAGCTCTTATTTTGGTACCTTACCACAGTGCTTCCACTTTGAAAATCTGGCCTCTCTGGAAAGTTTCTCCAACATATATTGCACTGTACAACTATCCCACAGTTCTTTTAGCTACAAGTATACCTAACGGTGCTCCTTGCTCTGCCTCCAACTTCCCAAATTGCAGAAATATACTTTCAAACAACTGAGACTCAAGTGTCACCTTAAAATCTCAATCTCCAGTTACGGAATGTGAAGAAAATCACTACAGACTTGGGGTGTGGCAAAAACCTGCTCACATGATGGGACAGCTTGGCCCTGGCAAGGTTCTGCCAATTCCAGTAGGTCTATATGTGGCTACTGGAGCCACTGGCTGGAGGAAATGGGAGGTACCTGCTCTCCACAGCCTCATCCCTAACTCCAAGCAGATGTGCACGCTGGCATCTGTAAGGAAAGCTGCTGCAGCATCAACAGGCAGTGAACTGTAGCAGCTTAAGCTTGAAAGGAAAATCAGTATTTTTGCTCAAAAGGTCTTACAAAATAAAACAAACAATCCTAACCTTACCAAACAAAGAAATATATTGTCCTGACCAAACACTAAAATTTGGTTTTGATAGCACGCATAAATCAGTTTGCTTACCCTGTAGCGTTCTGCACCGTGCTTAAATTGTATTAGTGTCATATTTTGTAATCAAAATCGTATTGCTGAGCTGCCTGCTGGCAACTGTCATTATTCTAGAGCCGTGACATTTCTGACACTGGGAGACCAATATGAGGTTGCACACTAATTTTCAAACCGCTTGAATGCTGATTTAACAATAGAATCTAATGGTTAGTATTTATACCTTGACAACTTCACTTTAGCTCATAATCGAAAGCACCAAAATGACAAAGTGTTTTCATGAAAAACGCTGTCTCAGTGACTACTGAGGACACAGATTAGGAGAAATCTTTAAGACGGTAGTTTTTAGAAAGTTGCAATAAAGTAAATAACAACAAAACTGCAATGTCAGATCCTTTTAACAGAGCTATCAAGTCAATCTAGGCTTTCAAACACCATCCAATAAATAACAGCACCCTATAGATCAATACTCTATCACTCTTTCCCTCTGAGCTTCCACTGAAGATGTTTGTTATCTTTGCCCTGAGATCCAAATTTTTGGGGAATTGACCATCCTTTTATTTTCTGACTTAATTTCTGGCCCTGTGACAATTAATAGTAATTATGATAGTAAAAACTTTGTTTACTTGCAATTCCTTTCAAATCAGAGTATTGCACCTTTTAAAGGCACTAATCAGTACGTAAAATGCCTGTGCAGTATGTTCTACCTCTGCTTTTGGCAACACTTCTGTAATCTGAGGCTGACGGATGACCCAAAAATGTATTTAGGCACCATAACACCATTATAAAATGCTCAGACAGGAAAGATCCAGTGGAATCTGTCTTCAGTCCAGCTCCCCTGCAGGGTGCAAGGCACTGAAAAGTGCCTCTGGAGGACCTAAAACATCAGGTCCAGTTAAAAAGGAAATACCTACAGCGAGCTACTCGCTTAAGACCTACCAGCCGGAAAAATAGTGTAAACCTGTTGCTTAAACAGTCTTTTTGCTGCAGGCAGCGACTTATAGCCATGCCAGCACCCTTCTTTTCATCTACAATGCTGTTGTTTAAGAGAAACTGCCCAGGATGCAGTAGGTCCATGCCTGGTTCCCTCCTCAGCCCTAGAAGGTAAGACCCGGCTGCTCTACAGAGCGTCTGAGCTCCTGAACCGGGAGCAACTTTGCATGAGGGGTTTTTCTCCATTTGAAGTATCCTACTTCGGAGCAAAACACTCCAGAGTGACTGGGTGAGAGCAGCAGCGGGAGCGTGCGTGACTCTCCAGCTTAATGGCTGATACTGTGGCAAAGAAAGCACAGAGTTCAGGTATCAGGAGGCTGTGCGGAGGTGAGCAGTAGTTCAAAGGAAAAGTCTTCAAATGTGTTGGGTGCATACCGGGTCCCCAGCACTGTGTGTTTCGTTCTGTAAGTTTCACCTGCTGTTCCTCACCTCCTGCATTATTTGCTAAGGTAAACACAGGCAAGGACAGAAAAGTTCCCACCACAGCTCCAAAGACTGCTTCTGTATTTTACCTGATGGCTGTGCTATGCAAAATACAAAAACGCTGTCTGGCATCTACATTCTGTTAAGGTCATACCATGCCTATGCCATTTTTTTTTTCCCCCCTCCCCCTGAAGCTTGTCCTTGCTTGAGTTCCCAAAGACATGCACTAAGTTTGCAGCAGGCAGGAAAGCAGATTGCACCAGCAGATTTCCGGATCTTCTGTGCCGAGCACGACATTCCCTTGCGTCATATTATCTTGTCTTGCGTGTTCCGCTAACCGCCCTGCTGTCACAAATATAACAAACAGCTGTAACGAGCCATTCATTTGGGGGTCAGGGGAACTGTTGCGTTACTCTTGTCATGCCAAGCAAATGCTAACATCCAAAAGAAGCTTTCCATATTTCAAGACTTCTCGTGCTTGACCACCACGTAGCTTCTAGCTCATGCGTATTTATCCATAAAGGAATCACAGTGAATTTGCCGGCTCGCATCTGATCCCTTTCAGAATTCACCAAAAACTCTTTTACCGCTTTGCAAGCGTTATACGAGCTTGCAATATTAAACAAAATCCGTGCTAGCAGCATTACAGGCTTATGCCACCCCAGTCCACCATCCCTTCTGATAACAAAACCATTTCCAAGGCTCCGTGACCTCAATGACTTAATCCATCTTTTGGGGAACCAGGTGGCTCCGCTGTGACCCCGGCACCTGAGGGCTGCTGCGCTCAGGGGGGCTCAGACGGGCAGAGCTTTCCTCAGGCACGTCCCTGGCCGCCTCCCTCCTCTGGAAACGCGCCTCGGCCCCTCCGGTAACGCCTGACCCCTCCGGTAACGGCGCCGAGCGTGAGGCCGCCGCGCTCTGACCACCCGGTGGGAGGCCGTGAGGTGAGGCGCCCAGGAGCAGGCCCGCTTTTCGGGAAAGGCAGCCACACGCGCACACCGCGGTTCTTCAGCTGTCAGTGGGTTTTTGGGGTTTTTTTACCTGATTTTCAGTATTTTTCCCTAGGGCCCCCCCCCGCCTGGCGCCGCGCGGCAACGCGTTTCCAACCCGCCGCGCCGCGCTCCGTGTCTGCCGGCGCCTCGCTCCGTGTCTGCCGGCGGCCGCCCGCCGGTTGCTCCAACGGGGAAAGCCGCGGGGGGCCCGGGGCCGGGGCCGACCCTCAGTGCCCCCCGCCGGGCGCCCACCTGCCTCCCGCCGCCCTGCGGAAGCCGGAAGCGGCGCGGAGCGGTGCGGTGGGGTGCGCTGCCCGCCCGGCCCCCGCGCGGCGCGGCGCGAAGGTTCCGAGGGCGGCCGCGGTTCGGGCCGCCTCCCTTAGGCGGGAGGCCGCCTTCTCCCCTCCTTCCCGTCGCGGGCGGGGGAAAGGCGAGGGGAGGCCGGGAGGTAAGCGGAGGTGGGGATTCCGGGGGCTCCGTCTGACGGGAGTTAGGGAGGGAAGCGAGTGCCAAAATAGCGAGTTTTCCGCTTTCTCCTCAGAACCGCGACGTGGGCGGGTCGGACCTGGAACGGGCGTGGAACCGAGAACGGGCACGGTTTCCACGCTGCAGGGAAAGGTGTTGCCAGAGTTTTGGATGGAGGGAGCGTAACAAAATGGTAAATATATGGATACCCAAGGCGGCGCTCTCAAGCAAGGAGTAGTTGGCGCCGGCATCGTGTGTCCTACCAAGCACTTGGTGTTAGAACGCAGACTGCGTTTGCATGCGCTTGCGTCTCCTTGGATTTAAAAAAATAAATAATAATTGTGGCCAAAACTGTTATCTCCCCCAGGTTTGAGGTAAAAGAGGACCAATTTTCTTCAGTGATTCTACTTTCTAACTAGGCCTCTTCTAACTGCTGAGATTAACAGTGGAAAACTGTTCGCTCTGAGTGCTCTCTCCTGCTCGGCCTGTTTGGGCCAGTCCAGCCCAAACCACAACACCGTGGATGTCTGTGTCCCCAAAAGAATTGAAATAAATAAATAAATCTCTTCGGTGTTATTATGGTAATTTTGACATCCCAGAATCGTTCCCCTCACTTAAAATACGCTGTCGGTTTCACTGTGGGTGGGAAATCATTGAAAAATTTTCTATAAGCTCTTTGCACGGATGTTGCTATTCAGTAGGTTGTTCTATCCTCAAATTTTGTTTGCTTTCCTGGCAATTGCCCCACAACTTTCACTCGACGGAGGGCGAATGTTAGGGCATAGTAACTGAAAGAAATAGTTGTGGTTGTAATTGATTAGGGTTGGCACCTGAGAAGTTCCCTCTTAAATCTTTCATCAGTGGCTCCATCTGTTTTCGAAATAAAGTATTGTTTAATCTTAACGATGGCTTACGTATCTTACAACGTAGCTTAAAAAGGGAAATAATGTCTATACTATCAAAAAACCCTGGACGCAGCTCTGTCTCGCCTGAGTTTATGCGAGTTGTATTTTGTCACAGATCAACTTGCCTTTCAGAAGGAGAGTTCAGTCTGTTTCTCAGCAATTTCTGCTCATTTTCCAGCTCAGCCACCTAGAGGTCCGTAGCCTAGTGGTGCTTGCTTGAGTTCTGCAAGAGCTGTGAACCCTGGAGCTTAGTTTGGTTGGCGCACTTGAGAAACGCTATGTAAGGTGTGAAGGGATATGAAGTGTGCGGTGAAGACAGCAGTATGGACTTGCTACTCCCTTTTCTTTATGTGTACGATAAGCCCTTGCTTAACTCATCCTCATAAATGGCATACGACACAAGTAGAAACATAAGGATGTCTTTTATTCATTTTAATAGCAAAAGTTCTTCCTACAAACGTATTTATTGCTTTTGTGCATATTGCCTAGAAAACCCTTTGCAAAAATCATTAGATGGTGTTTCGCAGAGTTATTTAAATGAAGATGAGTGTTAGGATCACGAAGCAGTTACATTCCAGTGTATTTCGTAGTCTTTCGCCTAGGAAGGGTTTGATGTATATTTCACCTAAGTCCTAGGGCACTGTTTTATTTCTTGTTTGGTCATCCGTTCGCTCAGGTGAGGCGGTTGTATTGCTTCTCGTTGTACTTTGTTATGCACTTCTTACTGCAAGTTGGCTGCTAGTTAAGAAACGTGGCTTTGGCTTAATTGGAGAGGCAGGTATTCACTGGCCACCATTGTCTTTCCAGGAAAACTCTTTTAACTTTTGTGAGGCCGGGGTTGTATATCCCACAACAGATTGTTTGCTTGTCACGATTTTCTTTCAAGATGTAATCTTTACACCAGGTTAGTGGGACACACAGAAGGCAGCGTTATTGTTTAAGACAAAAAATCACAATGATGGCTTAACTGGACATTTCTCCTTTGTAAGAAAGCCTGTGGAGAAGTCATTTTTGACTATTGTCAGTAGCCACGGCTGCACGCTGTTTGGCGAACAACCTAAGTAGAAAATACGATCTTTTGTGAGACCTTAGAGCTTTTTTGCATCATTCTCACTTTTCTTAATGAATACCGTTAATCATTAATATTCTTTTATTCTGGTTGTGACCATTCTAGTCTGGTTTAGGCAGCCATGAATGCAAGAACACAATGAGAATAAATGATTATAGCATTGGAAAAAATAAAACCAGAAAGGTTTAATCTATTTTAGAGTAATTATCCTAGTCAGCTAATCTACTTTCATGAATAAATGGACCTGTTGAAGAAAGAACTCGTATACATCCATAGGCATGATGATTGTCTTCTCATTTGAATGAGCATTTTTACATAAACAAACACATGAATGAAAAAGAGGAAGAAATCTAGAAAAACCCCAAGGAGTTAGGAGGACGCTAAGATTTTTATCTTAGTCTCACTTAAATGGCTTTTAAGCAGTTATTTTATGCTGTGAAACTGTATCTGCCTCGACTACATTCCAGAAACAACCCTCTAGGTGGCAGGAGTTAGTCATTTCACTCAAAACAGTAAAAAAAAATTAAACAAATAAATTCTGAAAATCTTGTTTTCAGAACCAGTGAAGTGGCCTAGGGCTGTAATACAAGTGAATAAAAAAAAATAATTTGTATTAGAATAGCCAATTTAGTGCTTACAGAGTTTCCATTAGCAATACTGGCCTGATCTCTGGGGATCTGTTGTGGACTATTGTTTCTTTTTAAAGGTGTTTTCAGTGAGCATTGTAAGAGAAGCCATGGAAGGACAGTGTGTGTGCCTCTGAACTATCATCATTCCATATTACCTTACGGAGAATCGGAACTGTCATGTTTTTGCTTAACGGCCACTGTCTGTCTAGTTGAGGAAACGGGACAAGACTCTGCAACGGTCGCCCTACACTGCCTGACAAAGGTATGTGGCTAGTCAAGAGCTTGCATGACAGCACAAGTATTGGTGACTCTCTTAACCCTAAGCTGTGCTACCTGCAGAGTAAAAGCTGTAGACTAGAGAGAACTGGCAGTGAAAGTCACTCTTGTAAACTAAATGATGCAATGACAGTTTGGTATTTACACATTAAAGGCATACCCTGCAGCATGCATTGTTTTTCACTCCTCTTTTAGTCTGCTACACCACCGTGTCTTGTAAAGTTAGTTTCACCTATGCAAAGGGACAGAGGATGCTAATAAATGAGAGTCCCTCCAAAATAAATTCCTCTCCAGGACGCAGAACGACAAAATTTGGGGCAATCTCTTTCCACCTTGCGCCCTTTTTCGTTCACGTTTTTTCGAGTTCATGCGGATTTTTTCGAGTCATGTGGCAGGGCAGAGCAGTAGCACTACAGATTACATACTGACTGCTGGTCAGATACACATTTTTAAGGCAGTAAATTCACAAACATTTTAAACAGGAATAATTCAGTGAAAAGAAGTGTTGGGAACAGTTGTCCGAGGGAAGGTGGGGGTTACTTTTTCAAGTGACAAAGCTGAGTAGTACCATTGCAGCACAGTGTACCGGCTCACATGGACACTAACCATCTTTAGAATTGTCCTGCTTGCTCCTTCATCTGCTCATCTCATAGAAATTCTTCCTTTTCAGTAAGGGCACATTTAGGGGATGGACACTTATTTATTTCTTAAGCTACTCAAGTAGTAACAAAGGATTCGTGCCACCTCACTTCCACTATTGAAAATTACTGAGATCAGAAAGGAAAATCAGGAAATGAAGTGTGTACACAGGCTGTATCAGAATGGCAATATTCTAGGAGAGATAGGACCTTCCTATGCAGTGACACTGGGCTGTGCTGGATGACAATGAAACATTTTTACTGCCTTTTGCTGTAATATCTCAGTCCCTTTAAAGATACAGTAAAGCATGTTAACTATCAACTTGAACTAAATACTTACCTGAGTTGTTGTAATTTTCTTTTAATATAATACACTGCAATTTCTTTTTCTCTAAATAACATGCTTGTTCTGATCTAATTAAGCCCCTATTACCTACATACCTATTACCATAATTATCTTCATTATTGCAATATCTCCTCGCAGCATTCAATATGTTCGCCTCCCTGGGGGCTGTGTTGTAAAATGGGTGCAGCATATACCTTTCTAACTGACCTTTGAAATGGCATACATCAAATTTAATTTGTTTTTAAATCCTGGCCTTACAGCAACTGACCTTAGAAGTCATGTCAATGTTTGTTTGATGTAAGATAATTTTGTCTGTAGACATTTATCCTTGCGGATTTAACTACATAAAGAAAAGAGAAACAAAGAAAAGAACTTGAGGCAAAAATCTTTACTGACGTCTACTGAATTGGCATGTTCCAATATAATATTTTAAAATAGGCCACCTTGAATTAAGTGCTGGAAAGATTTTTTTTGTGTGCGTGTTTTCTTTTCGCCCTGCTATTATAAAGGATGCTTACGATCATTGATCTTAGCCCTTGAAAGTTATTGCCCAAGAAATTTCTAAATGGTTATTTTGTCTGGTCAGTGTTTGTGAAATGTATCAAAAGGGAAAAGAAAAAACAAGAGAGCTAATTTGCTGTAAAGCGATTAGAGTCCTGATTCAGGGACCTCACTGAGTTGTCAACTTCTTTATTAAAATCTATTAATCTTTCTTATGAATTCAAGTTGTATGTTTTCACGTTTCTTCCATGACTTCAACAACAAATGGAAGAGCATTTTATCCTGGTAGTTTGTTGGGGCTTTTTTGTTTTGGTTTTTAAGGTGAAAGAGATGCAGTAAAACCAATGCTGGAATTTTGGTAATCCATTTAATGTGGTATCATGTTAATTATCATATGTTAATTAAGATTGCTGAGGTGAGGAGACAGTGCAAGACTAATCAGTTACTCATTTTCTAACAAAAGAGGTAAGCAATAATTATTTGTGATGGAAAAGGAACTTGTTGGCTGGTAGCAGTTATTAGTATTGCTTTCCCATTATGAGATTGTAATGTCGTAAATTACCTTGCTTCTCTTCCCTCTGACCTCATCAAAAGGCTGCCACGCGGTGATAAACTTGCTGCTTGGGTGACACTGGGAGGCTTTGTGTGTGAAGAAGAGGGAGATACCTGATAGAAATAAACAGCAGCACCTGTGTGACAGAAAGGGAAAAAGTTAAAAAAAACCCCCAAGGTCAGAAGGCGGATGACTAATGACAAGAATTTCTCTTGCAGTGCTGGAGGCTTGACAGATGGAAGTGACAGAGGAGAATGAAAAATGCGGGTGTTTTAATTGGTCACAGGATATGAGATGAATTCACCTAACTTCAGCTGTATAATGATGAGCTCATGGGTCTGAGCTTGCTGTTGGGCCTCTCCCTGTAGAGAGGTGGGCACCTGAAGGAGGTCAACCATCTCTCTGAGGACAGGATGATCACTTTCTGTCAGGCAGCTGAAGCTAGGTGCCATGAAAGCTGCCCAGGGTGCCTACCAGCTCTCAGTGCCAGAGAAAGTAAGGTTCTAGGGTGTACTGAAGGTGGTGTTTCCACCAGGGCTAGGGAAGAGAGAGTGCCATCAAAAAGGTCTCACAAGACATTATCTAGAATGCTCGTTACAGTTACCTGAGCTCAACTGTGGTCTAAACCAGGGGCTGCGCAGCTGCAGCTGTACCACATAAGTTAAAAGCTGTGTTACACCGCAGGATGCTAAAGCAGAGAGGAAGGAGAAAGAGGGGCTGAAGTTCCTGTAGACTTCCCGCAAGTCCCCCTGTGAGCACGGACCAGTTAATACTCATTTATCCTTGGTCAAGGTAAAGAATTCATACAGGCAAGTGGAAGAAAATTTTCACAGTGTGATCAGGGAGCTAAGAAGCGTGTCACATAGGAGGGGGCTAAAAAGATGTGCTGTATCTGGCAAAATGAAAGGTCAAAATGGGGTAGGGGGGTCTTCCATCAGTGTGCTGAGGAAGGGGAGTGAGCAAAAAGCCTGTTCTGGCACAAGAGCAAAAGGTTATGAAACTCTACAGCCTGAGATAACAGCAGTGGGAGAGTGTCAAGGTTCAGGGGCTGTAGTTGTGTGACGTATGAAGGGAGCTGAGGTTGTTTCATCTGGAGAAAGGAAGGCTGAAAAGATCCAAGATCTAATTGCTGTCTTCAAGGACCTGGAGGGAATTTATAGAGAAGACAGAGCCAGATTCTTCTCAAGGATACGCAGTGACAGCATGAGAGGCAACAGTCTCAAGCTGCAGCCAGGGGAATTATGACCAGTATACGGAAAGTGTTTGGAGTGAGAGTGGTTAAGCAATGGAAAAGCTGTGCCGGAGCCTCATACATTGATGACAAGAAACTCTCTTCTAAATTAGAATGGATATTATTAAAATAACACAATAAATTAGATTGGAGGGGACCTCTGGAGGTCACTTAGCCAAGTCTCCTGCTGAAAATTTCCACATCAAATAAGGTTGGCTGGGGCCTTGTCTAGCTGAACCTTAAATGTTGCCAAGGATAGAGATTGCGTAACTGCTCCGGGCAACCTTTTCCCAGGCTTAATAACTCTCCCTGCAAAGATCCTGAATAGGAGGATCCACTTGACCTCAAAGGCAGCTGGATTGTGGCCTAGAGGAGTCAAAGTATTTGTTTGCCATCTTGTTCTGAAATACCTGTGCTAACGAATTCAGCATTTCAGCTGTTCCCTGCTTCTCCTCAGTTATTAGGCTGTGTGACATGTTCCACTTTTGTGTCACTTCTTATCTAGATGGCAATTTTTCTCCTTTAATTGTGGCTTTTCCTTGTTCAGTAAAATTCGGTTGTAGAAATCTTATGCAAATATGAACTGAGTGGTTTTCCTGTCTAATTATAGCTCCATTTAGATGAGACTAGTATCAGTGGTACTGAGCACTGGCTGAATTAAATACTGGATTTCTTCAGCTGATGAAAGCTGAAGGACAGATTGTTTGCTTTATGACATACAACATGGGTGGTTTAGCTGTTGGTTCAGAGGACTGAGAGTTTTTGCATCACCAGTTCCCTTCCATGATATTGCAGGGAGCTCTTTCTTACCATCTTTTTTCACAAACTTAACAAGCTCCCATCTTATTTCCCCTCACTGTGTTTTTGAAAAACATAGTGGATAAAGAACAGAATTACACCCAGTGTTTATGACCGTATCATGCAGCAATTCATCACATCCTGAACTTCATGTTGTAGATGATGTAATAACAGTATTATAAATAAGATGTTTGAGTGCAAGTAATGAAGTGTCAAATGGTATGCTTATGGCACTATGAATAACAAGGCTTGGAATGATTTCTAGGCATGGATATCAGTCCTCGATATTCTAATTGATTTAGAAAACCCATTTGGTAGTGTTCCACTGCTGTTAGTTGATGTTCTGACAATAGTTTCTATTCATTCTCATTTGTATTTTATTTGTTAGATGTCATTTATAGTACGAAGTTGTAATAACAGTTCTATCGCTTCTCAAGTAGCTGTACATTTAGAGTTATTGAAGTGTCACTATAAATAGTCACGTGCTCACAATGTTCACTAAACTCCTTATTTATATTTATTGCGGAGTAATGAATCTGTAGTCCAACTCTGAGCTAGAGCTTATCAACGGGCGATGTATCATGAAATACATTTTCATTTTGTGATAAGTGTTCCAAGTGTGGTGGTGTAAAAAAGCTGAAGAAGAGTATTTTTTATGGAGTATAAGGGCGAATTGAAGAGTTTGTTTCAATTATTTTGTTGTATTTACGTATTATTTAAAACACTGGTGGAAAACTGCAACACTGATGTACCTAAGGTAAAACTGCAAAAGAAGAAAAGAAAAAAGAAAGCCGTTTCTGAAAACAACATCCTGCACTGGCATCTGTTTTCTTTGCTAATTTTTACTATGTTATAGTTCTTTTTGACAAGGTGGAATTCTCTCTAACTCATTGTAGATGTGCAGTCTCTGCATTGAGTGCATGTCTGATGGGTCATTGGAAGTATCATCAAGGGTTTTGAGGAGTTTTTTGTTTGTTTTATTATAATTCTTGCTGCTGTCGCGTCGCTGGGCAGTCTGATGCCATCGGCAGCTAGGATGTGGCTATGTATTTTATATGAAGGTAAATATTTGTCTACAAGGACTAGGGCCTTGAGGTGATGAATTTGCAATTTGCATGATGATGAGTGAAGTTAGATAGCAATAACTTTTGGTCACTGCCAGCTTCTCTTGGTCTGACCCACTCTGAGCTTGAAGACCTTCCAGGCATCCTACAAAAGCTAGTTGTGTAACAGATTTGGGCTGGGAGATGGATGAGATGCCCCTGGCAGTCAGTATGTTTCCAGAGCATTTCCATTTGTGTCATTATCCAGCTGAACTAAAATGTTACTTCCATTTGGTTTTTTCAAGTGGTTGCTTGGTGGAGTTTATTTGCATAGTGGTATTTTTGTCACTGGTCAGTTCATTTTAGATCTAATTCGTTTCAGAGAGCTCAAACGTTTTAAACGAGCACACTTTTTTCCCGATGTTAAATCCAGCTAAAACAGCCTAGATGAATTGGAGCACTGGCCTAGAAAGGAAAGGCTTCACAGCCCATTACCGATCCCCTGAGCCATCTCATCCCCTTGACTGTCATGTAATGTTTGTTTAATGTAAAATTTCCATATAAAACAAAACAAAATAAAACCCGAAAAGCAGAACAGCAGCTCTTTGGCATTAAGAGACTAAAATGTGAAAGTAGTGAAAATGAGATTTCCTTTCGTAAGTGCATTAGCGACCTTAGGGGAACCCTCAGCAGGGAAATGCCACAGTGGTGAGAAAAGGCTTTAACTTGGAGGAGGTGGATGAGCGTGTTTGGCAGCGGGGGGCTGGAGTCGCTGGAGAGTTTTGTTTTCAGCTGCAAGGGAGAGGAGGCCCTCGTGGGAGCCTGCGAGGATTTCTAAAATAAGTGCTCTGGGCCAGTCCGTCACCGTGCATGTTACCAAGTATGTCTGGGCAGGAGCGCGTCAGTCTGTGAGTTACGAAGGATTGCTATGCATAAGTAAGCATGTCATTTCGTGAGTCACTGAGGATTTCTATGCATGACTGACTCTTTCTGTGCTTGAATATGAATAAATAACATCCAGAGCCTCCAGTCATTCTAAAAAGGTTTAATCAAGGCTATCAAATAACCGGATTGTCAAAAAAACCCCATAGCTTGCTGAATTTACTCATGAAGTTTGAAGGGACTAAAGTAAATTCAGCATCCCAGTGGTTTCTCCCAGGTCTTTTAAAGTGCCCGGGAAGATCGAAGAAAGGTTGCTAATTAAGATCCTTAAAAATGCAAAACCAAAATGGCATCATGGCTGGTGTGAAAGGTGGAAGCAATGCTTCCTGTGTGCATATCCCCTCTTGTGGGACGCCCTCAAGATCAACAAGTGTCCCTGTGGTCACTGGTGGATCTGGCTGGCTTTGCGCCGTATCGAGTGTCGACCGTAACGTTCATCCGTGTGTGGGTTGGGGATCGGAGGCGTTTGGCAACGAGGGGAGTGCGTGTAAGATGTGAGGCGACAGCCTGCAAATACTCGCTGAAGGTACCGGCAGAATGCAAGGGAGAGAATTTCAGAGTTCGCTTGCTGAGCATATGTTCACATTACACTTCACCTAGCTGCGTTTTCACACATGCCGACCGAGTCTGGCGCTTTCAGCGAGATGCTCGCCCAGTCTGCCCCCCGCGTCCCACTGCCCCCGCTGTCATCCTGGCCTTGGCTCACCTCCGCCTCGCACTGGGACCCAAGGGCACCTTTGTGTCACAGCCTCCTCCGCTTGTCGGTCTGCTATTTCACCTTAATCTCTCGAATGCCATCACTCCCAGCCCCCCCGCCGCCATGGTGCAGCACAAACGAAGTTAAATGAGGTGAGTAGACCGTTCTGTAGATGACTATAAAAACATTCCAGGAATGAATACAATACAAAGGATCGAGACACCTGCGGGCTATTCACAGAGGTCAAGTTAGGAAGGAATGAATGGCTGAAAAATTTATACAGTGTTCTTGCAACACAGGTTACCGTGGTATCTTCAGAATGAGCACAGCCAGTTAGGTCCTGTGGCAGGGCGAGAGCGCGAGTGCCCAGCACCGCTGTGGCACGGGCCGGCTGTACACAGGCTTGAGCGCTGCAGCCAGCCAGGCTGTCCCCCAGCAAAATGTGCTGCATCCTCTCTTGTCAAGTCCTTCCCCACGCAGGGCTTTCACACGGGGAAGCGGAGCTCTGAAGTCACCCTCTGCTCGCAGGGAACTTCTGCACAGGTACTTCCGCGGTACGCTTGCAGCAGCCTGAGCTCTGAGTAGATGGACCTCTGCTATGAACTTACCAGAGCTTTTCTAAAAGGCTATTTTTTTCCACCATGGGTGTCACAAAGTTGGTGAGCGAGCTGGAGTTTTGACTCTGAGAAGGCAAGAGAAGCAGTACTTGTTAGAAAATAGTGTCATGTTTTCCCTTTCATAATTGGGTAGCCACAAGTGTTAAGGAGTCTCAGTGAGTATCTGTGCCGTGCGTCTTTTCAATGGGAGGGTGTTCTGAGAGACAGTTAAAGAAATGATAAATTCTTTCCTCTCAGTAACCCTTCTGATTACATCAGGCTTCCTGGGATTCAAGTTCAACAGTTGCTTTTCAGCCTGGTGCTGATCTCATCCAAATGCTTGGGTAGCTGGCAGATGGCATTGTTTGCATCTGAGGTGAAGCTGATGTAAAGTTTTGAGTGATTTTATTGCTGATATTTTATCCTTGCTGTGTAGCAGTATACACTAGAGGCTTACAGAGAACTCTGTGTGACACAGCCCGTCTAAGAACAAAGCTGGAACCAAGGTGCTAAAGTGCTAAAATAAAAGCAGTTATTGAAAGCTAGTCAAATATTATCTGCAGAGACTTTGCTGCCCTATCTCTGTTGTGCAGCTACATCTCTTGTACAGCAGTTGCAGCTAATAAATAGGGTGCAAGAATACTACAGACATCCTTGGAAAAAGAA
Organism: Chionis minor; assembly: GCA_013398295.1. Classification (NCBI taxonomy): domain Eukaryota; kingdom Metazoa; phylum Chordata; class Aves; order Charadriiformes; family Chionidae; genus Chionis; species Chionis minor. The sequence continues at coordinate 414,148 of VZSF01004739.1, read as the reverse complement.
GGACACGGAGATAAATGCAGAGAAATATGAAATACAGCTATCCAGCTTGGAAATGGGTGGCCACGCAATTCTTATTGCCTTTGGGGAATTTTACGCAAAAAGACCTTCCACTTTCATCGTCTGATAGAAGATGGCATTTCCCACAGCCTAATACACAGTAGCAGCCCTCAAACTCTTTTGTTCATTAATGACTGAAAGAAGACATCCTTGCTGCCTCCCGAATCGCTGACTGACAGAGCTGCGAGGTTTTCCCTAGCTGAGGCTTGCTGGCAGTTGACTGATGAGCAAAAACTCTCGGCCAGCCCCGGGTAATCCCAGGGGTGCCCACACCGTGACTGGCAGCTGGGGGGGTTCTGCTCTCCCAGGGCAGGCGATAGAGGTCTCCTGGCTGGGCGGCAGCTGGAGCTTGTGGTGGCCGTGCCAGGTCTGTTGGCTCACATCCTGGTTTCTGTCCTGAGCAGTGGGACTTGGCCGGTATTTTGGTTTCTGTTTCTGGCGGCGGGTCCTTGGCGATATAACCTTGCTCCAGCCCTCGGCCCTAACAAGTGCCCAAGATTGGTTGCACAGCTTAAGGTTGGCACTTCAATCCCCTCTCAGTCTGCATAGTTATAGGGTTGTAGTGGTAAATCCCTGGTCACTTGTTGGTCTGCATGCCTAATCCTTTTTCTGCATTTTCATCTCCTAGCTGTGCTTGCCTTTCCTATTGCAGCTTTTCATGCAGATTTCAGAGCTGATTCCTACAAAGTGGGGGGAAAGTAAAATTGCGCTTCTTATGCAGGAAATTTAAAATGCTAAGTTTTTTGTATTGTTATTTTTTTCTTTGCTTTGAAGTAGTAACTCATTCAACAAAACCGAGCAAAGTATAATTGTGGAAGAAAGAGAGAGAAAAGGAAGTCCCCAGAACATGCTTGGTGTTCCATCAGCTGTGTGAGAGAGAAGGGCAAGATATGCAGTCCCCTGTCATCTCGAGCTGGGGAGTGTGCACAGATCTCAGCTGCAGGAAGTCATGACGCAGAAAGGAAGAAAGCAGGATACTGCTTTTGGAACACTTTGGATTAAATCTTTGGCACTTACAGATGGGCCTTGCAACCCCTCCCTTTACAATGGCTTCGTGAAGTCGTATTTCCAAGTAACATGTAGCTGATGTAGCAGGCGCGCCGCTCGAAGCAGAGGCAACAGCCTAAAACCATGGTACGTGACAGCAAGCTGGAGAACAGCAGGGCCACATGTAGCCTGTCTGCACTGGGCAAGTCATCTGACAGAGGCATAATTAAGGAGGAGAAGAAGAAATGCCATTTCTTGCTTGGGTATACCAAGCCTTGCTTGGGCACCAAACCAGGGTATGGTGCAGTCTCTACAGCACCCCTTTCCCTTGTCACTTGGGAGTCTTTGCTGCCTTCCCTGGTCTAGTTATGCCCATAAAACTTGATAATGGAGGTAAAGCTTGTGTGGCTTTAAGAGATAAACCCAGCTACACTTTCTGGCTCCTTATCGAGCCATCTGCAGGGAATCAGCAGAAAGAACGATAAGCTGAGAGAAGATGTGACAAAGCATTACTCGATAGAGCTAGAAGAAAGGCAGTTACTTTGGGTAGGAGATGTTTGGGATCAAATGCTGGATTGAAGCCATGAGCAGAGAAATTTGAGGGGAGGGAGTTCCCTTGAACACAGAAGGACTCAAAGTTTTGTAGAGGATTTGTGAAGAAAAAGGAGTGAAAACTCTATCATCAATTTTTCCTCGTTTCATGAAATGTGTGTGGGATAGCGAGCTTTGAACTACCAAAAGGGGCCTGGGCTTACTACCGATTGCAGAGCTGTGCTGGATTCCTGTGTCTAGCTATAAAATAACTGATTTAGCAGAGTAATGAAAGCTAGCATACTTTCGTAACACTTGGGCATTAATTAACAGAATATCTGTGCATAGGCATAGTATGATTTAGCAGACAATGTTCATTTGATGGAAGGTGGAAGATACGAAATCTTACATTAAAGCTAATATTTGGTATAAGAATTAAGAGAACTGCTTGCGTAAAGTATGTTGCAGTTTTCATGGGAAATACCATAGAGGTGTAAAACAATTGGAGTTGGTTTTGTTACACTACAGAAAGTAGCCATAATAAGTTAGGAAATTTTAGGCAGTATAGTTTTTCATCACATTCCTCTTGATGTAACATAAAAATGTATTTTGTCAGGTCTAGTAATCCAGTTAGAGTATTCAGAGTAGTCGAACTTTCGACTATGATTCATATAGTGTAAAAAAAAAAATAGCCAACTCTCTACGTGAGGAGAAAGTAATATATTTGATAGAGCTAGTCAGTATATTACAGCTTTCAAATGGAAGCCACAGTACTGTGTGTTTCTCATGCATTAGTCGTACACAATTATTCAGAATACCTAACACGTTTTTGTCTGTATTGCAAGTTGAACATACATCAGCAGTACATTTATTTCCCCACCATAGTTCTTTTTTCAGTTTGAATCTCTGTTTCTCTAATGTTAGTTAACAGCAGTGCTGGTTAGAAAAAGGGAGATGAGGACAGTCATGGATAAAATATGAAACAAATATTAAGTGTAGAATTCTTTATTAAAATAATTTTAAAGTACAATGAAAAATACACTCTATAGCTAGAAAAATTGCATATTGTAATATATCCATTAAATTAATCCATTGGTTTTCTTTCCTTTTGCTGTATCTGTCCTGCAGGCTTTTGGTATTTCAATAAATCATAGCTCCTCATGAGAATAGCCTGACACTGGTGCTAATTGAATGGTACTGGATTGTTAGCTTTGATCTGTGATGAGGTTTCCATGGTGATACCACCAGATGAGACTATGGCCACTACAACAATTTCTTTGTGCTGATGTGCCTCTGAACTAGCTGAGGATGAAATCCTAGCTCTGCTGAAAATCAATGCAATGCAAAATTTGCTGTCGATTTCAGCAAATTTGATATTGTCTCAATCATGACTGGATTTGGAAGCATGCTCTGGAGTCATACAGATCCCAAATGAAGGCAGTCTGTAGTCAAGATAGCACTTTTGTTCTAAACTGTTCACTGTGTTGCTCAAAAGCAGATGGCATTTGCTGACATTCAAGCCCATTCCCAGACTGACCATGTCTCCACGTTAAAGAAGTTATACAAGCCATTTCCCTCATAACATAAACCCTTAATCTGTGCTTATTTGATTTCATTGCATAGAAGCCCTTAGAATGCAGTGGGACAATATTGCGTAACAGATCGTAAAAATACAGAAGATTGTTCCCCTTCAAAGAGATTACAGCTGGATACAGATGAGTTTATGGGAAAGACTGGGAAAGAGTGAGGAAAGGAGAACTGGCAGTGATCAAAGATTGGTTGCCTGACTACAGTGAGTTTGATATTTTGCCATTTGAATAACTGACATTGTTTTGTTCACTGCAGAGACTGGCAGCATGGGCAGAGGCATGGCAAGGTGGGTAAGGGTGCAGCAGTGGTAAACCCAAGAGAGATTTCGATGCTCCTCAAGGTGAAGTTGGTAGCAAAACTGGTGTGACAGTCACACCTAGTGGAGGAAAATAAAGAAAGGGGGGGAAAGAGCCAGGATGAGGTGATCTTATTTTAACAGTGCTCTGAATTGTCCTAAATATGGCAAGATTGCATTTGCCACGACAAGACAAAAGGAAGCTCTTCTAAATACATGAGGTGGATGAAGCTCCTGTTAGGACATGAGGTGTGTTCCTAGATAGAATTTTTAGGTGCAGGTGTGGTTAAGGGAGCCTGTAATTTTCAAGAGATTATGTGAAAAAAAAGCTGGCAAGCTTTAGATGTAATCAGGATAAGAGAATCTCTGGAGGGCTCTGAGTATAAAACAGTTTTCAGACTTTCCTACCTCCTTATGCTAGTGAGACAACCTTGTATCAGATAACGAAGTAGAGAAGAAGCATTTCTGTAATATTTCAACTGTTTTTTGAAGTTGAGAACAGGACAAGAGACCGGGTTGATTGTAGAAGGTCAAAAGATCTCTTAAGGAAGGACATGATCTGTGATTTTTACTATCCATTCTTTTGGACTGGTAAATAGCTGTTTCTCCTAGCAAGAAAAAGTGTCCCAAATAACATGCCCTTCCTTGATCCTTGTGGTAAAGTAGCTATAAGTGCGTGGAAAATTTAAAGAAAGAAATTTAAGGAAAGTAAGGAAAGATGTATTAAAGATAAAGGTATATATTTTATTGGATTTATTGCAGAATTTTTTTTTAAATCAAGGAGGAAAAACAATTTCAGTTGCGCCAGTTTTATGTTTAGTTCTTTAACTTGTGTAAATACTGAGTAAATCCAATACACTTGAGAAGACACCAATGTTTTTCTTGCTAGCCTGCAGAGAAACTGTTCTCATGGAGCAATGATGACCTCTCGTGGTTATCTGGTAAAGCTTCAGGTTCGTCCCATGTATAAAGGAGTTTGAATTTTTATTAAACTGGGGAGAGCCACGGCATTGTATGCAACACTAACTATCCCTATACAAGTCCTTTATTTAAGTGGGGAGTACGAGATTACTCTCTGAGAGTATGGTTTTGCCTCTTTGCTAGAATTTCAGTCATGTTGAGGTTAATGTTCTAAACGAAATGGGATTATTGGTTTTTCTAATCCATGAAAGTGAAACAAAAAAGCAAATAAACTTTGTGCAATTAAAGCCTTCTAGGTAAACATTCCTGTCAGTCTAAATGTGTGCGAGCCAAAAGTTGTGGCACTGTGCTAGTATGCAGAAAAGTATCCTATTTTCACTGTTTATGCTGACTGAAGTACAGAGACTAAACATTCTGCATCAGCTGGTGAAAAATGTATTTCTAAAATTACTTTCATATAAATAATTTACGTTCACATCATCTAGTGTTGTTAATGATACCTCATGCTCACAATGTTCCCTTAGAGTTGCAAAATTGCCTTTAATCATGTAAAAAGCTTGTATTATTTAAGTTGAAATTGGTTATGTTCAACCATGGTCTGAATGTTTAAAATCTTTTGACTGACTTGAAATCTGATTTAAACCACCAGTGGGTCTGAGTAAGGAAACTGTCCCTCTTTTGTATAGCATCAAAATCATTCCTAGACTTCTGTTTCTGCTAGGTAGCGCAGTACACTGTGAAATGTGATGTGCAAGTAGCCCTCAGTGGCTGTGTACAGACCTAAGGTATATCCTTTTGTAATGCGTTGCCAACATTAATGTAAATTCTGTATCTTGGAGACTGGGAAGTCACTATGAAAAAAAATCTAGTCTCAACATATCAGTGAAAGGAGCACATCTAAACTTCTAAATACCCTTGGGAAGAAGGGCTTGATTGGAAACATACAGACTTCATTACCGTGAGAGGTCATTGTAACTGAGAGTATTGGAAAACTCAGGGACTGGACTCTGAGGTATTTAAGGGGCATCTTTCTGGTGGTTGATGGTAGCACAAAGCAAAGATCTTGTGCTTCCAGATTTAATGCAGCCATTTCCTGAAGGCAGAATGAGCTGGAGGCAATGATGAGAGGTATAGAATCATGGAATCATAGAACAGTTTGGGTTGGAAGGGACCTTTAAAGGTCATCTAGTCCAACCCACCTGCAATGAGCAGGGACATCTTCCACTAGATCAGGTTGCTCAGAGCCCCGTCCAACCTGGCCTTGAATATTTCCAGGGATGGGGCAGCTACCACCTCTCTGGGCAACTTGTGCCAGTGTTTCACCACCCTCATCATAAAAAATTCCTTCCTTATTCTAGTCTAAATCTTCCCTCTTTGAGTTTAAAGCCATTTACCCCTTGTCTTATCGCAATAGGCTCTGCTAAAAAGTTTGTCCCCGTCTTTCTTCTAAGCCCCCTTTAAGTACTGGAAGGGGCAATAAGGTCTCCCCGGAGCCTTCTCTTCTCCAGGCTGAACAATCCCATCTCCCTCAGCCTGTCCTGACAGCAGAGGTGCTCCAGCCCTCTGAGCATTTTCATGGCACCCTCAGGTGCCTGCTCTGGACCTGCTCCTCTGGACCTGCTCCAACAGGTCCATGTCTCTCCTGTGCTGAGGGCTCCAGAGCTGGATGCAGTATTCCAGGTGGGGTCTCACCAGAGCGGAGCAGAGGGGCACAGTCACCTCCCTTGACCTGCTGGTCACATTGCTTTTGATGCAGCCCAGGATACGGTTGGTTCTTTGGGCTGTGAGCGCACATTGTTGGCTTATGTCCACCAGTACCCCCAAGTCCTTCTTGGGAAGGCTGCTCTCAATGCCTTCATCCCCCAGCCTAGGAGGGGGATATTGATACTGGGGGTTGCCCCGACACAGGTGCAGGACTCTGCACTTGGCCTTGTTGAACCTCATGAGGTTCGCATGGTATCACAGGGCTTTTTGTACCTTCCAATGTGTTTCCTTGTTTTGACCATTCAGAGGTGGGATGCTGATTCATGTAGATTGTATGTCTGCTAAAATACATCCATTACCAAGGTCCTGTGAATAAATCACTAGCCTGAGTATCAGAAATAATAGACCACCGGAAGAAAGCAGTTTTCCTTCTGCAATAACAACTCTGATATCCATGAAGGCAACACAAATATTTCCTACATAGTGTAGAAATGTTGTTTATTTTCCACCTACCCGGGCTGATGTAACTCCATGGTTAGTGGGCACAATATATTAACTGTGTTACCTGGCCTGTTGTCCAGGACTAATCAGCGTCCACAGAACATCCAAAGGTCTGCAAGAAAACCAAATTTGTAAACCACCATAAGTGCATGTTACTACACAGTCAATCAGGCATGAAGCAGTGCCTACACACAAGCATTGTCATGATCTGCTCCTAACCCGTGTCAGTGACAGACACCTGCCCATTGTCCCTGCTCTCAGGTGACCAACAGGCATGGGACACAGATGATGGATTTTCTTCTTTTGGTTTGGTTTTCTTTTTTCCAGGAGTCAGTAGCACTCCGGTTCTGAAAGTCAGAGAAATGTTGCACTGTGGCTACTGCTTGTTAGCTCCCATCTTCATTTAAAATGCTGTGGGCGAAGATTGGTAAAATCTCTGCGGTCAGCACTAAAAACACAAGAGCAGCCCGAAGTAACTTAGATGAGCAGTCAGTTCTTCAGTGGGCCAACCCATGGCCACAGATTAACTCTGAGGATGCTATCGAGTGCTCCGTTGTACTGAGGGATTGGCTAGATACCAGGTACCACGTAATTGCCCTAAAAGTTTTAAAGTTTACAGAGGAAGTGGAGCATTTTCATTTTGGTGCGCTTTTCCTTCTGCTTTAAAATAGAGAGGGAAGATACAGATGATTCCTGCTCAAAGAGAGAACAGTCGTCCAGAGAACCTTTCAGCAACATGAAAGGTGCCAAATGAATCCACTGATCCTAAAAGATAATAATAATAATAATTAGTAATTTTTTTAAAAAAGCAGAACATTGGCAGAAAACTCACAAGTATAGCTATCTCTGTAAAAATTGCACACACATATATTGCCCATCATACGATCTTTCTCCCCTGTTAGGAGCGTAAAGTAATGTTTCTCAGTCACAGCCTTCCTTCCCTTGGCTTTGCCCCTGCAGCGCAGAGCCCCAACTTGCCCCCCATGGTGGGGAGAGTAGCCCGAGTGGCTTCTCCTGCCTCGAGGTGGAGAGAAAGTCTCTGTCTGCTTCCTCTGACCACTTTGGAGGTCCTAATGGACTAAAGGGTTGAGGGCTTCCTGCCAGATCATTTCAGCCTCTTGTCTTTCAAACGCTTGCCTGAAGGCTGATTTTCTAAAAGTTGGACTGTAGAGGGCTTGATATTTGATAAATACAATAAAATATTCCTCTAAGACCTTTCTGGGTTATTTGGAAGCAAGCAGGCATTTGGGGAGAAAACTTCTTGTTAGCTTCTATGTGTCAGAACAGGCAGCTGCATTCGGTTACTAAACCAAGCACTCTATTTAGGAACGAAGTACTCAAGGTGAAGAAACCAGAGGGCGGCCATGCTATGCCTAGAGAAAAGAACCTTAGGTCGTTTCTAAATGCGTATTTTGCATTTATATATACTTTTTGTCATCTACATGAGCAGAGAAGCCTTACTGCCTATTGAAACATTTTGCTAGTTTTTATTGACATTTTGGATAGTAAGAAGAAAATGATTTATAGTGGAAGTAACTTTTGCCTATGTTCATAGCTAGCTTAGGAGTCAACTAATGAATTTCTACAAACTTACTTTGAAGATCAAAAATTAGTTTGTAAAGTTTGAGAAGTGTAATGGAATATAAAACTATATAAATTCTTGAAATGCTAACAAGTTGAAAAAATACTTTTTTTTTAAATCTCTCATAAAACATGGACCTAGGAATGATATCTGATATTAAAAACAATATTAACAATTTAAATGTTAATAACATCATTAGCGTTGTAGGAAATCAGAATAGGTGATCGTAATGGACCCTCTTACAGGAATCCTAATTAGTCTTTGCAATCTTAACAAAAACAAACAAAACCATCCTGACTCCAGAAAAACCTTTCCTTCTCCCAAGACGACGTTATAATGAACCATTACATTGACTTGTATGAGAACAAAACTTTTAGCCTCTTCACAAAAAGAACCTTTTAGATGAGATATATGACTAAGGCATATGCCAAATAAAGGTGCAATGTAATAAAGGGATTTGAGCAATTCGAGTTTAACTCTCTCAGACAAACAGCAGTGTTATTGCAAACTGCTGTGCTCAATTCTATATGAAAAAAAACCCCCACATCAGAGACTGGAACTGGAACTTGATGAGCAAACTTCCTTGAATGACTTTTTTGCTAAAGTACTTATAAATCATTCATTGGTTCTTACCCTGCATGGACCATTTCTGTCATTCTAATTGTAGTGGTAAACAGTTTATAAATGTATGAGATAAGAGGACACAATACAAAGGCTAGGGCTATTATCTGAATTCTAAATGCAATGTCTGAAGTATTTGAGTGATGAATTCAGAACAGTTTTTAAGGACTAGCCTTATAGGAGGACAGAGTTCTAAAGCACAAAGAGGATGAGAAGTGGTAATAGCCCAAAATTAATAAAACCCATCTGGGCGCTACCAAAATTTTGAGTAACAACTACATGTCCTTCTTCCTTTAACTCTGTGTTCAAAGTCTTCATAGGCTCTATGTCGCAGTCCAGGTAACAAACATCCCTTCCACTGAATTTAAAGAAAGATCCAATGAAGGAAATAAGCAAATGAGCCAGCAAAAGCCTGGGCTCTGATCTTTTTCATGTGCTTGGCATCCCTAGGATTCACTGCAATTTTTATTCAAACCAGGGGTAAAAGTACCATTTGAAGAGGAATTTTAATATCTGCGTATGAAAGTGTTTCCTTTGAGCAGTAGCACTGCTTCTGAGAACCTGTTCTGTCACAGATTTGAGCAGCAACCAAACATTAATAGCATATGCAGGAACATCATAAAATATGCTTAATGTGACACAGCTGCACAGCATTTCAGCCATAACCTGTAAAAATGAAAGTCTGGGTGTACTGAGCTTACAAAACTCCCTGTGACAGCACCATCTGGTGTCTTCCAATAATACTATTTATGGTATTTTTAGGGGAGGGAGAGGAAAGAAATATCCCATCAACTTTTAAAGCTATGTTTGGATATAAACAACGGGCATTTTCTTAATCATCTAGTCCAAACCTTGCTGTTCAGTGCACTCATTTAATAATTCCTTCATACCAGTTTATCATGTCTTCTTTAATTCCAGTTAGGCAATTAGGAGAAAAATCACAGTTCTGTTAGTTGAAACCTTTCCTCTGGTTTTTGTTTATTCATTTATATATGATCAGCTTGCAGTCTTTTTCTTCAGTGCCAAATCCTAAGCTGCTGTTGTCCTTCCACTGCATTTAGCCTTCCTGATACATCGCAGAGAGCAATCATATCCCCTTCGGCCTTCCCCTTGTTGCCAAGCTTTTAACTTTTTCATAAATAATTCTTCATTCCCTCACTCTTGTAGCTGCCCTTTTCTGCATCTTCTACAAGTGCAGTTCCTCTTACGTACAACTCCACGTGGGCTTTCTTGTGGCCTCGTGTGAGATTTTTATGCCCCCTGTCGCTGCTCATTCTGTCTGCTAACGTATTTTAAGGCCACAATGGAAGGGCAAGGGGAGTGCCGTTAATGGGATCTTTGTGACACTGACATCCTCACCAATGAGCTTCCAGTTAAGAGTAGAAATATGTACTTTTAATCTGTAAATTCATGACCTGGCATTATGTACTATCGGATTTCATCGCATCTCTCTGTCAGATCAATAAGGTTCTCCTGTATTCCATACATGCCTGCCTTTCTGTTGCCAATGGCAGCTTATTTTATGTCACCAATGAATTTCCCATTTTGTTTGTATGCACCATGCTCACTAACGATCACACTAAATAAGATCAATCCCAGGAATCACTCTTGGAAAACCTCCATTGGTAACCTTATACGTCCATTTTCAGCAGAACATATTACTGTCCTCCATTTGGCCAAGGGTCTGTATTTGCTGCCTGTGTGGCACTGTATAAATGCTCTATTGAAGTTTATCAACAAGGTCTATCAGTATAGAAAAATGCCTAATTAGTTCAGGTATATGCTTCCTGTCTCTCAAGCAAGACCACAAATCTCTGCATGTGTCTGAATTGAGTCATATAAACGTTGCCACCATTATCCTGGGTATATCTATTTTTCATTATTATGTTCAGAGGCTTGTTGGTGGAAGTCTTGACAAACATTAGCATCTCAGTGTCACTGGATACACTCAGCTTTTGATCCAAGTGTGGTAGCTTTATGGAAGTGTACCACTGTAAAGGAAATGTCCCTTGTAAGCACAATCTCGGAATCGTATCTAGGGTGACCACGTGTAGCTTGTCCCACTCGCACCCCTACTATACTGGCAATTAATAGGTTCATTTTGGCAACAGTGGAAGAATTTTAGCGGTGTCCTTTCAAAAGCTGAGCCTCTGACTAGAAAATTTTTCAGTGGGACTGTGCCACTGAGAACTTGTCATGTGGCCTTGGCGAGGTGAATGTTGTGTGTTGTAGCTCTGCACCCTTTTCTGCTGGTGATTGCTTAAGGAGCAAAGCACAGGATGTCCCATGAGGGAGTAACTTTGTCTGTGTGAATACTACCTCTTCTGCAGCTTATTCACTGATAATGTTTCAACCAAAAAAGCGCGCAGCAGGATTCTGCCACTAATTTGAAAACTGCAGTAATATTTAATACATGTGTCCACAATAGTTTGTTTTTCTGCATGGAGGCTGAACCCTGTATTTCTTCTCAGCGTTAGAGAATTGCGTATAGCTGGCAACCTCTGCTTCCAAGATTTATCATTATACCACAGAAGTTATGAGCCACCTAACTAGCACTTAGCATGACTCTCTTCATTCCAGATCACGTGAACTTCCAGCATGAGGCACAGATGATCTCTAATCGCACATTTCTATGCAGCTTCTACAGCAGGTTCCACACAGTCTTGTCTAATACATTTCCAATTTGTCGGGTTTTTTTGGAAAGAATCTCTGTTACAAATTACAGCTTCTTTTAGGTTCTTCACAATATTTCCCCTGGAAGATAATTAAAACACTAGGAACTGGCACCGTTTTGGAGCTTGAATTCTTGCGCATTAAGAAATTCTGCCTCAGCAGGACTGCGCTACATTCCGGGAGTGTCTGTCAGCACCAGAACAGCTAGCACAGGTGCAGAGATACAAATTTGAGCCTTCTCCCACACTGAAGCTAAAGGCTGTTGCCAGTCAGTCTGGCTGACCGTTGAAGAAAGAAGATGGAGGCACCTGGATCTGGCGGTAGTCACAGTGGTTCCCTCCCTTCCCCCAGTGCTGTGGGCTATGGAAGATGGTTGGCTTAGTAACAGTAGCTTTTTAGGTCCTGGTAGACCTTTGATATATTTGATTACACGTGCGCTGCCTTAGAATCACGGAATCGCTTAGGTTGGAAGAGACCTTCGAGATCGAGTCCAACCATAAATCTAAACCACCCCTAAATCATGTCCCTCAACACCACGTCTACCTGTCTTTTAAATACCTCCAGGGATGGTGACTGCACCACTTCCCTGGGCAGAAGGAGACAGGTGGGGAAGGAGCAGTAAGGACGGTGAGCACTTGTAATCAAGTTACTGGTGGTACCACAGGAGAAACCATCCCGCCCGGAATGGCGGGAAGTGCTGGCCCAGTGCTGACACCTTGACAACCCTGCAGAGCTGGGGCTGCATTTTGTCAGTTCACTTTTTCTCCAAATAAGACCAAATAACTCCCTTTATAGGAGACCAAGGAAAATAAACTAGTTACAGGAGAAAACTAACTTTTTGACATTTTTACGTTGCAAAGAAAAAGCCAGTATGTTGAATAAGCGCTTAGTAAGCCTCTACGTGCGAGTAATGAGAAATGTAGAAAATGCTGAATGTTTAAGGGAGCTGAGTGAGCTATTGTAGAACAAGTTGCAGAAAGGAGTCATGTTTCTTTCGAATATTGTTTATTTTTAAGAACCTGTAATAGAAGAAGGAAGAAGCAGAAAGATGTTCATCAGCAGCAATCTCCTGGGTTCTTGTAGGACAAAAAAATCTCTGTAACAAAAGCGGACACTAAACAAACATGATAAGACAGAGCAATTTTTGCCTCTGGGACACAGGGAGCACCATCTCACTATGAAAACTTAATAAGGATCAAACAAGATAAAGCTCCTTTCAACCCTTTTCATAATTTTTAAATGAAAATGTCACTTTCCTTACAAATTTGATCGAACTTTTCCTATAGCTCCCGTGGGGAGTTTATCTTGGCTCGAACACAGGTCTTTTTTCTGGAACTTTACTCTGAAGATTTCTTTAGAACATCAGAGCATTATCAAGAATATTAAATTGACCTAAGTAAATGAAACCAGAACTACAGTAGCAACTGCCGTAATTCAAACGTTACAGGACAATGAAGCAGTATTGCAGTCTAAGGCAGGGATCTGTAATAAAGTAAGCGACAGGCACTATAGCTATTAGCATATGAAGAGGAAGATGGATGGAGTATTAACAATGTCAGTTAGGTCAAGAAAAGATGTATTGCTCAATTAACTCTCTAAATGAACAAACTTATTGGGATTTTTAACTCAAAGCACGGTATTGGCAGCCAATGGGTGAGGCGATGCTATCCTTTGTGTGGTCTCCCGGTGTTAACATCTCTCCTGTTCTTCCCCAGCTGTAAACAAGCATCAATTCCAGTCTCGTAGGGAGGGAAGGCAAAAGAACTCATTTTCCCCTGCACCTGCAGGGAGATTGTATTTCAGTCAAATTTCCCTGCTGTCCATCAGCATCAAGGAAGCTTCAGGCTGCACTGAAATTAGCACTAACCCTAGGTCCCTCCCTGCCAGCACCTGCTGGGGTCCTGCCCCTGTGAGGGATTCATCGCTCGCAGTGCAGAGGGAACCGAGCTGCCCACCGAAACCTCTTGAGAGCAGAGACAGAGGTGGGATTTCTGACCTACTCTGTAGTGTATGTTTTCCATAGGCTTGCTTTTCCTTGTGCCCAGCTCAAGACGGGGTCACTGGCCTTCTGGGGGGTATCTAGATCCTGTATACAATAAGGCATCAAGTTTGCAAGCTCTGAATTGCTTGCTGGAGGATCTTTCCATTAATGGGAAAGGGAGTTAACGCACCTAATTTAGGCTTTTTCAATACCTTGCAATGCCATCTTCAGTATTCTTCTGGATTAAGATTCCTAAATTCCAGGTAAATCCCTACATCAGCAGAATTTAGGCAGCCTAGCCTAAAAAAGCCTAGCTTTTACACTTTTTGCCATTTTAGCTCTTGCCAATGATTGTCCCAACAGGCTGAGGTAGACGTCTACAAAACACCGTGAGATTCCATAGCAGAGGGGCTTAGCGACCTGGAGGAGATTCCTCACCTTTAACTGAAGCAATTCCTAGCCATTCCCTTTGAGATCATCTGAAATTTTGGGTGCGGACACGTAATCCAGCTCAATCTAAGCATAACAAGTTACTTTTCGAATCAAAAAGGGTGTAAACTAATTTTACCTTGTGAAAGGGCAATCTAACAAAGTATTGTGGCACATACTAGAGGTAGTCATGCAGTGAATTTCAGTGTGTCATTTGCTCATTATCAGCTGTTAACTTAAATCCAGCTTCTGAGTTTCTATGTATGAAGGATCTGGAGCTGGAGTTCCATACATGCCACGTCTTCTACTTACTGACCACATTTCACACACTCAAGTTTGAATATGATGGTCTTGTAACTTTCTACAAGGTATAGTTCAGCTGGAATTATTCTCACTTCAGAAACACGGAAAATGGGGAGGAGAATTTGTAATATGTCATTAAAGTCGTATATAATACCCAAAACTGGGAGACACACCCCTCACCCCAATGCTACAGATACTGTAAAATGATTTTCAATAGCATATAAAAGTAAAGATTGTGCTTTTCACAGTAATCCGGGCAAGGTGATTTGTGATCGTGCTGGATGACTGCCTTGTATGCTTCTGTGAAGGCTGGAGTGGGACAAAAGTCCCAGGGTTTGGTTTTCATGAAGGAGAGAGCATGGGTAGGGTGAGGTGGTAGCAAATGTCTTGCTGCTGTGTTTACAGCTATCTTGGATGTTCATTGAAAGTACGATGTCCTTGTGCCAGGACCAGACCAGAGCTCGTAGGGAGCCAGGCAAAGGGAGAACCTCAGATATTCCCGTGAACGGAAACAAGTAGTACGGGAAGAACCACCATCAACTATGACACCAAACTGGCTGCTTATAAGTCAAAGCATTGACCTAGTTAATTATACTTCAGCTTTCAGCAACACAAGTAATTAAATGTTCTGTTGTTCTTATTCAGGAGTACTTTTAAAGTGAGAGGCGACCACTAGATTTTAAATTAATTCTGAAGAATTTCATATCGTGCGCCTAAATGCTTTCCACCAGTATTTTTGGTTTGTTTGTTTCATTTGAATTTAAGAGTAGATTGTCTTTCATTTCCCAGGGCAGTCTCACTTTTCTCCAGTGAACAACCACTGTTTAATCAGCTAATTTTGCTCTAAGTTGCATTGTCTAGTCTAAACTTCAGTTCTTGTTATGCCTTTATCCACTAGCTTAAAGAGCCTATTAGTACCTGCTGTTCTATGCCTGTGATGGTACTTACACAATGTAATCATATTGACTCTTTTCTTGAAAAGCTGAATAGATTGGGCACCTGAAATCTCACCCTGGAGAGGAATCACTTCCGATAATTTTTAGGGTTCCTTTCTTAACTTTCTCTAATATTTCAATATCCTTTTTACAATGCAGATACCAAAACTGGACACCTGCCAGTATCTGTCTCACTGATGCTTCAGCAGAGAGAAAATCGCTTCCCTACTATTTCTTACTCCTCTGAAACATCTGAGGAAGGCGGCAGCCTCTGTAGGTCCCTTTTCCCTGGGACTATGGCACAACTGCTTCCTATTCTGCCCCTCCACATCCTTCCCTGCGTGCAGAGTAAAGCACACGCTCCCCAGCTCCGCTCCACAGTGGTTAGCAGTTGTGGTCACCCGGAGCTGTATTTTTGCATTGAGCTCTATTAAAAACCCATTCTGTTTCAATTAAGCTCATCTTATCTGGTCCTTAATAGGTTACACATGCGATGAGAATGTCATCTGTCATTGAATAACACACCTTTCAAAATCCCGTTATGGCCATGTAACTTTACTAAGCGCGCTGATAATTTCCTCGCAAAAACGTGAGTCGTGTTTGCTTGGCAGGCCACTTCCCATAAAAACGAACTTTATCCATAGACTGGATTTTTCTCTCTCTTGGTTTTTTTGGGGGGTTGATTAATGACTAACCGGCCTGTAACTAGCTGGTCACCATAATTAGCCTTTCTGGATCTTACCAGGAAATTGAACACTCAGTTTTTCAAGATGTTCCTGTTACGCCAAGATTTACTTGAAGTACCGTCAGACAGTTGGTTATTCTGTTCGCCCTGACGCCCACTCTTTTGGGAATCACGTGTGCCGTTTTTCTGGGTCTGCCGGTGTTTTGTATGTTCTCAGGAGGCGCTTCTTAATTCTCTTTTATGGGTCAATAATCTGGCAAACACATCCTCCCTTTGCAAATATAAACCTGAAATGTTTATTGATATTTTACACCTTTTTTGCCTTCTCTTCTAATAATACTTCTTCCAAGTATACAAATCCTTTCTTGCCCATAGCCCTTCCAGGCACGGATTCTCCCCTTGGGGCTTCTGCTTCCCTCATGAAATCTCAACACTTTCTAATTAATGTTGATTGCCATCTACTTTCATCTCTCCAATCCTAGTTCTACGTGGTAATTTCTTCTTCTTAGTTGCTGAATTCGCTTCTCTAGGAATGGGCTTTCAAGGAAAGCTATCCTCTTCGCTTGACGGTGGAATTTTTGGCAACCCACCGTGTTTCCCTGTTAACGTCTGGATTTATTCCCCCATTCACCTGGACGTTTTTCTCCCAAATTCACTTTTTTCAACTTCGGGGAAACCACTTTTTCAAAGTGGCGTGTATGCGTGTAAAATATGGTTAAAGCTGTCGCCCGTTTACTTAGATCAGTGGCACCTACAGAGGGAAACTGGGAAGAGGCAAGTGCTGACACTAGCCAGATACTCGGGCGTCTCGGCCAAATGAATGGGAATGGTATTTCTAGCAGCAGACTTTAATAAAGAGGGGGCTAAAACAGGCATTATATGTTAATCTTGTGAGACATCCTTCTCTTACGGAACATAATCATGGAAAAGCAGCATTTTTGCCACCGGCTTGCACCAGGCTCGCCAAACCCGGAGTCACTTTTGGTTCGACCCTTTGGAAAGGCATTTGAGCCTGGGCCCAGGCTCTTTTGAGGGCGTGCTTTAGGCCCTAAAAACCCCCCAAACCTGGGCTTTCACCGAGCCAAAATTAACCTGTTCTTTCCCGCCCGTGTCCGGCGCGGGCGACGCGACAGTGGGGCTCCCCCCGCTCCTCCGGCCCTGCCGCTCCGCGGCCGCCAGGTGGCGCCGCCGCCCCGCCCGCTCCTCCCGCCG
>VZSF01004739.1:257801-396802 GCA_013398295.1 Chionis minor | reverse complement strand
GAAGATGGCAATGTCTGTGATCCAAGCGTGCCGCAGCCTGGCTCTCTCAACATGGCTGCTGTCCTTTTGTTTCGTGCATCTGCTGTGCCTGGACTTCACCGTGGCCGAGAAGGAGGAGTGGTACACGGCCTTCGTCAACATCACCTACGCCGACCCGGCGGCCGGCAGCGCCGAGCTCCGCAGCGAGAAGAGCGAGTGCGGGCGCTACGGCGAGCAGTCGCCCAAGCAGGACGCCCGCGGGCAGGTGGCCCTCTCCGCCTCGCCCGCCGACCGCTACGCCTGCGACCCCGCCACCCGCTTCAACGCCCCGGCGCCGGGCAAGAGCTGGGTGGCCCTCATCCCGCGGGGCAACTGCACCTACAAGGACAAGATCCGCCACGCCGCCGCCCAGAACGCCTCCGCCGTGGTCATCTACAACGTGGGCTCCAGCAACGCCAACGAGACCATCACCATGCCCCACGCAGGTGAGCCCCGGCGCGCCGCCCGCCGGCGCACCCCGAGCTCTCCGCTGGGTGGGCGGATGGGGCCCTGCTTTTCCCCGTGCCTGGCAGCCGGCTCTGCCGTCCCGCATCCTTTGGGTGGGAGCTGCTGGGGTGGAAGGTGTCCTCGCGCCTCTTGGTAGGGAGCAGGGAGGGCTGCGCGGGCCTTGCCGGGCGGTGGGTGCTTATTCCCGGGGGCCGTGGAGACCCTCTCCGTGCTGCTGTGGCAAAGGATGGATGTGCCGCCAGCAGCAATGCACGCAAGTGCTCCAGAGGTGAAAAGTTTGGGAGATGTTTATTTCGGGTCTAGTCAGAGGAACGGACGGAACCCTGAGCCCGCTGCGGGGCACCGATGTCTTGTTGTGTCCTTTGGATCCTCTGGCAGGTGTCGTGTGGGGTCGGGTGTGATTGAAACCGTCGGAAGAGGAGAAGCGTAGTGTTTACGGTGCAGGCTTATCAGGAGGTGCAATAAAGTAGGGAACACAGCGTCCACTGTCTTGCCTGTGACAGTGTAAAAGCTGTGGGATTGAGTAGGAATGCCGAGGATCTGATTTGGTGAGAACATGAGATGTTTTGTCCAGGACTGGGTGGGATTTCACTCTCCCAGGTGAATGGTCTGATGGAGTTTGTGCTTGCAGTGTCAGCACACGGGTGCTCAGGTCCCAGCGTGTGCCCGTCTGCTAGAATAGAGCAGAAATCCAGCCATCAGAAACAACCCAAACCTCGGGTTGTGCCCACAAAAAAGGCTGGATTTGTAACAATGTTTGATCTGAAATAATGTTGTTTTTAAAACAGATCACCAGACTTACATTTAGGGATGGTGTTTTCTGCCAGGGGTCACTGGTCTTTTATACCAGCAGCCTATGCCACGGAGACTAAAATGCCACCTATTGTGAAATCTCAGTTTGGTTTGCATCCAGTAACTAATCATGCCCAGCTGTTCCATGCCAGTTGAATCTTAGCAGAGTTAGGGGTAAATTGAAACACAGAAAGGCTGCAAAACAGGATGTTATTCTAATGACATTTTGAATTTCCACATTAAACTAGCTAGCATGGATGTGCTGAAAAACAATTTGTTGCCTAACTCTAACGCTATAATACTGCTGCTGCAAAAGCAGCGCTTTTGGAACCTCTTGTGTGCAGCCTCTTTAAGAGATTAACTGTTTATTTGAGCAAATTCATGTTTCTTTGGCAGGACTGGTGGAAGGTGGGGATTTTTTTCACTGTTTTCCCTCGGTTTGGTGAGACGCACAACTCATAACCTCTCGAGCTTCTTAAAACTGTGCTTTATAACCTGCCCATGGTTTAGTAGCTGTTCAGATTATACTTCTTGGTACTTTAAGTATCACCGATTATATACTAAGCAGTATAAAGTAATAGGAGCTTGGCATACTTATGCACCCTTAAAGTAAAGCTCAGGCTGTTTCAAAACTCAGGATGCATTGCTTGTTCTTGTCTAGTGAGTTTCCCTAAAACTGCCAACATGTTGGATCAATTAATGATTTGCCTGTTTTTAAAGTATGCACTGAGCTGGTTTCCCACACAAATGGTGTTTTATTAAGAAGCAGTGGGAGTAAAAAATGTGTCTAACCTTTTAAAATGCTAGCGCTTTTGTTTGTTTTAAAGTCTGAAATGAAGTAAACAAGGAATCTTTCTTACTGAAATTGGCCTCGGCTTTCAAAAGTACGAACGCTGTATCACTTATCTTGGGGGCAGCTTCTTTTATGTCATATGACTCCTTACAGTTTATTCTGAGAATCCTTTCTGAGTACTGACTTGATAACCAGCACTGTGGTTGTACAGTACCAGAGGCTGAAATGAAAGGAAACTTGCAGAAAATAATCTGGACTTGTTGAACACGGTCAGTGAGACCGAAGGGCTTTGCTGATTGATTGTTTGAGCTTGTCTTGGGTTTAAGGATTTTCATCCCGTGAAGTGGAAAAATGGTTGTCGGTCTTACAGTAGGGAAAACCTGCCCTCTGCGTGCAGTCAAAACTCAGAGGAGTTTTAGAGCATAAGTCTGCCGGAACAGGAGGAAAATTAATTATTCTTAAACAAATACTTGACAAACTAGCAGGGATTCAGAACTGGATTTATCTTTACTCTTCCTCTTGTACCACTGTTATGCTGGGACAAAGCGAATGTATGAGCTGTGTAAAATTATCTTTCTGACTCGCAGCCTTTGACGTTTGCTCGGTCCCAGCCTAAATGACAGCACAAGATTCAAGGGAAAAATGAATCAGGCTCTTGGTTTCTGAGTTCAGCAGCATCTGCGGTGCTCTGCCCACGCCAAATCCTGAAGTGGGAAGAAGAAAATTCCATCCTGGAAAATACTTGGGGGGTGGGAGGGGAGGGTGGAATATGACCTAAAAAGCAATTTAAAAGTCGAAAGAAATATGATGTTATTCTTTTTTTTTTTTTTCTTCCACAGATTTATTTTTTTTGCGGTTTCATGTATGCTTAAATAAACTCTTTCTATACAGAAAGCAGTATATCCTGTTGCGTAACAATGTGGCTCCTGCCCTTACTAAAGTACTATTACTCCTAAGAGAGAGGTTTTTCTTTGCATACTTTCTTGTCTTCTGTATGCTTTGCCTTCTTTCTTTTACTGTCATTTTATCTCTTTGTCCTTCTTTTTCTGCTCTTCCCGCCCCCATTCTAATTTCTTCATCTCTACCCCTGTGCTTCATTTCTCCTCTTGACCACGTTACTGTGCTTTGCCCTTGTCGCTTTCATCCCAAAGCTCTCTTTCTCCTGCCAAAGATCTTACCTCACTGCTGTATGTTTAATTATATTTCCTGTTTTTTGCTACAATGCATGCCAATCCCTTTGCTAATGCGGTGCCTCCTGATTTTAAAATCCATAGGCAACTGTAGCAAGACACCATTCTTGAATTCGAAGGAGGGTTGGTAGACCTCTCTCCCCTGCTCCTCCACCCCCAAATCAAAACCAGGGTGGTATTATATCGAAGCTTGTTGTGGAAAACTTCAAATAGGGTTTTCCAGGGTTTATTTATAGTGCACAAGACAGAACAGACAAAGTGTGCGATTTGAACCAGTTCAGTCACCGTACTGAAAGCCTTTGCTTTCAGGGAGCTCGTACTTAGGTTGCTGCTTGCAAATCCAGAAGAGTGAGGTAGAGTGGTGACGTCTGTGTTGACAGGGAATGCAGGGCTCTCCGGTTCTCGTGCTAGGACACACTTAGTTTTTACATCATCTGCCACAGCCTATGCAAACCGGCATCTTTATTTTTATTGCCTTGAAGCACGGTATCAGAGCTGTGAGTGCAACTTTGCTTTTTGACTAAGTAGGTTTTAACCAGAGAAGGAACAAAGGCATCTAGAATTTCTGTTTCAAATGCTTTTTAATTCTCCTAAATCAACTTTTCTAGTAGAAAAGTACTCTAACAATATGGAGGAAGTTCTTTTTACTCCAGAAGAATAACCCGTGGCATTGGCTCGGGTTTCTGATTGGCATTTTTTATTATTCAAAACAAATTAGCTCTCATTTAGGTTTGAAAATGTAGCCACTCTGTCTACATTTAATGACTTGGTATCAACTGGAAATATTCTTACTGCCTCTTGTAGCACGTCCTAACAATTCCCCTGAGCTCTGAGCAGAGACAGTAAGGGAGCCTTCCAGAAGATGATTCGAGGTGAGAACTTTCCTCTCTCCAGCTCTTATTTGAGGGAGCCTTGGTTGACCACTTCTAACTTGGGCACCTGCCAGGTGTTTGGGGCCAGGCAGGGATGGCGACTGCCACTGGACACATAATTCATATGTGGATAGAAATCAAATCTTTACTATTCAGTACAGTTTGTAACATTCGGTTTGAATTTCAGGGTGCATCAGGTTATCTCACAGAATGGCTATGATGATTATGTGAAGTAAATTGCAACCTAAGTATTTTGCACCAGGAGCATATGTGAGTCAGGCAGCTTTGCATTCTCCGCGTTCTGCTTTTCTGGTGCGTGCTATCACAAATTTTAAGTCACGTGCTGTGTGTATGACAGCTCATTTTCAGTGAGAGACAGATACCTCTTTTTACGGTAATGGCTCAGGCACACTGGCAGCAAATGTATCTTTGAGATGTGAATCTCCTGTGTGGTCTAAGATGACTCAGACTTCTTCCCTCCCTCTTTGGCCCTCAAGTGCAGCAGGTGTCTGCCAGGTTGCGCGAGGAAGGCATGGCCTTCCCACCGCAAAACCAGGTGTGTCCCTCCACACGTACCATGAATGTGGCCAGCCTGGAGCTGTGCACATTCAATTCAATAGCAGTTTCTTCCCTTGTACTCCATTTTTTCTGGCATGATCAATGACTAGTCTTGCCTTTTACATATTTTAAGATGTGTTAGTAGTAAGTTTGGCTTTGGGCTCTGCTGTAGATTTGTACTGATGTGCAAATTAAACACTAAAGTTGAAGATTTCTCTCTTTACAGACTTAATTCAGTACTGTAGCTACATTTGTTCCTTTCCTGAAACAATTCTTTTCCTAAATTTTTGTTGAATTCTAATGAGGAAAATGTGCTGACAGCATTCACACTGAATTTACATATGGATAAGTGTGAATTAATCAAGGGTTGGAGATTTCAGGCTTCCAGGGCCTGCCATAATTATGTCCTGTTCCAGGCACCCAGGATTCATTCCTAACAGAAACCGACTCAGTGGGGGAGGGAGGTGGAGATCAGTGCATCTCCGAGCCTTATCCATCATGAAATTGAGGGGTGGCTGGGATGTGCTGCCATCCTTAGGAACTGAGCGGGGCTCCCGGATCCATCGTGTAGGCCTGGCTTTCAGTAGTTTTTGAAAATCTGACCCACGATATTTATCAAAATCAAGGATTTATAACATTGGCTTGAGCCAACAGTGGTGCCGACAAGGTGTCCCGCTGCGTCCGCTAGTCAGCCACGCTTTTGCCTACCAGTTCTGCTGTGGTTCAGCGCTAGGCTGCTCTTCTATGGGTGTGTTTGGTTATGCCAAGTGGTGGGGAGACTTTGTGATGTTAGGTAGCTGGTTTAGATTTAACTGAATTTACAAGGATGAATTTGACCTGTGAATTTGACGACAGCAACAAAATAATCTTAGTCTCCGGCACTACCTGGGCCAACCGCCTCAGTAGTGGGGCACTGAGTTTTGTCCTGAGATGAGGCGTTTTTTGCCTTGTTGAATTTCACATCTTCTTTCAAGCTCACGACTGGCTTGCAGTCAGTGGAAAGACAGTGAGTCCGCTGAGCTTTGGATCAAGTCGTAAGGTACAGCTTTGCCTACAAAGTGGTGAAGTATTGATTCATTGAAGATTGCATTGACCCTCCAACTTTACTGATTGCAAAAGCAGTTAGATTTGTGCATGCTCTTTGGTTATCTGCAGCATCTGTTCACAATGACATTCGTACAAGTGCTGTTTTCACATCTCTGCAGTAAGAAGTGACACAGCAAGAAGAAAATCTTCCACAGAAACAAATCTGGATTGATTCTAGCTGCTGCCTATTAATCTGTAGCGCCTCCTTTTGGGATGCTGTCCTTAGGAGAATGGCTTGCTTTTGATAAAGAGGTGGTTTGTTCTGGTCTCATTGATATTTTGGCTTTGAAATGGTATATGTGAGTTTGGGTTCTTGGAATACTGTGGCAGTCTGTGGCTAGTGTGTTAACCTCACTGCAGCTCGCTGATTCACGCAGATGTATTTTTGTGCTGCTCCTCTTCATGGTATGTCCCAGAGTACAGGAACATTTTCAGCAAAAGCAGAGAGAAACCTACAGTTAGTTCCGTATTAGCTCTTTAAGAGTCACTTTTCCTGGAAAGAGAAGAGGACATTTTTACTTTCCTCATGAAAGCAAAGGACTAAAAGAACCCATTATTTTGCTGCACTTGTTTGATGGAGCTCATAGTGCATTGTCATATGAGATGACTAAGTTTCAAGTGACCTCTGCCTCCTTACACCACGAGCCAGGCTGATGAAGAGTTAGGCCTTTATGAAGGGTTAGCCCAACGATTTCTCCACTTCCCAACAACTTCTGCTTAGTTAACCTGCACAGAAACGGCATTCATTTCAAGACAAGCCTCGCTTCTGCCCTTTCAGTTGCATTTGAGTACTGGT
The DNA here is from genome assembly GCA_013398295.1 of Chionis minor. NCBI lineage: Eukaryota > Metazoa > Chordata > Aves > Charadriiformes > Chionidae > Chionis > Chionis minor. The sequence continues at coordinate 390,229 of VZSF01004739.1, read as the reverse complement.
CACTTGATGACTTCTTTGGTATAGAAGGGAGCAAACAATACGATCATTGACTCATAGAAATGAGATATAGAAAAGACTGAGTAGTCTGTGTTATCTGTCACTTTACTAATGGGGGACAGCTTCCTACAGTGTTACCATCCACTGCTGTCACAGTGCTTTTTGCATAGCATCTTGCAAAGATAAGAATTTTGGGGTGCTTCGTAACCAAAATCAGTCTATCTAAGCAGCAGAATGGTGCTGAGGGAAGAGATATAAAATATAGGAGGGTATTAAATAGTAATACTATGTCTTGCAATAATATTTAATTCTTAGAATTTCCACAAAGTAACCTCGGCAGAGGCATAACTGCTAAAACGATAAGGTTTAAAACCAGCTGTATCCATTGTACGACACCGTTTAGGGGGGTATTTGGCAATTAGAACAAGAAAGAGGAGGCAAAATATTTTACAACTGGTTATGGCCAAACAGGCTTACTCTGCTGTGTCTTGATTCCATAGTGAGGTGTGACCCAGGACTTAATTCGTGCCCAGCTCTCTCCTCGTTTCCCTCCATAGTCTTCTAGTTTCTCTGGAAAAGAAGTCTAGATGGATAGGCCACAGCTCAGCCACTGCACGGTTTGACCAGGTCCCGAATGTGGATGAGGAGGACTCAGAGACCCCCCAGGGCATCCTGCTTGTTCGTGGATGCATTTAGAGGTAGTATCTCAGAAGGTAATTCTATTAAGAACTACAATTTCTGTTACCTGGAGGAGAAAATCCAGATCACTTGGGTGAAACCTCAACTTTAAAAATTTACTGTATTAAATCTACCAGCTTTATGTCTACTGTCTGAGCCATTGCCCATATTAGTGGATGGCAAGCTTCTAAACCTAAAAGTTTCCTAATTAATTTGTTGTGAATTAAAGCTCATCAATAACAGGCTTACTGTTCTTCAATGCATTTTGTGGACCCTTTAGAAGTAATTCCACAGCCAGGATACGTTGAAAATTACTGATTCAGGTGCTTGCCGTGCTGGTGGAAACAATGGTTTTTAGTTCAAAAATGGCTGAGTGGAAACACCTCTTCTTTCACTAGTTTTGGTAGATGGAGAAAGCTTGTAAAGATTGCTTTGCTTATGAAACCACAATGCTATGCAGCGGTGTTTTACAAGAGAGGCTTAACAAGGGCATTATTTATTTTTTGGCTCCTCTTCGATAAATTATTTGAGATAAACCTTGAAGAACTGAACTGAGAAGAACTGAACGAGATGATGAAAAGATTAACCTGTTTGTTTTATTGCTATTCTACGTTGAAACATGAGAAGCTAGCATCTTTGATTCTTTGCTACTTAAAGATATAATAGCTTTTTCAAATAATTGTTCATTTCTTTTCCCTCTCAAGAGTGACTTATAAATAACATCAATAAAGTGAAGTGCCTGTTCATTTGCTTCTGACAGTATAATCATAGTGATATTCAATTATACTGCTAGACCTAAGGGTCTGTCAGAGTTTCAATCTCAAATTTGATGGGTTTAACTGTGTCTGCGTATGTAATAGTCCCTGCTGTAAATCGGAAAGGTAGCCCATTTATTTTAACCTTACTTTCAGTTTGAGACAAAACCGGGGGGAAAAAGCATTCATCTTTTTAGTTCCTAAAATACAGAAACGTAAATTATGGCCTTGTAACTCACTAGAGTCCCAGTTTGAGTATATCTTGTGTACTCCTTAAACATGGATAGAAGCATTACATCTGCATAGGAATGTAGTTCCTCTGGGGATACATGGAATAGGATGAGTTGGCGAGTGCTCCCTTGTGCTACACACTTAATGAGACATGACTTTTTAAAATTAATTTATATTCCATTGTGTCTTGAAGCCTTTATCATGAGAGAGGACCCCTGGCACTGGGGTGCTCTGTAGTGAAACAGTTCTCTGTATGCTTTTCTGCCAAGACAGCTCCCTATTATTGACATATTTGTCTATGAACCATCATTGTTTGTCCCTGAACATGGGCTTAATAATATAGGATATTATTCTTCCTCATAATTTGTTCCATATATTGGGCTTCTTCCCTTTTTATGTGCTCTTACTGTTGAAGTCTCTCCTTACAAGGCATCCTGTTTCTGCAAGTCATTGTAAAAATACCTCACCAGACAGATAATATATGTATTTTAAAGAGAATTATGCATCACATTAATCTCTGGCTTCCAGCTTTATAAATCACACATCATTAAACTGTGCTCTTCTATTTATTGCTTGATCTTGCAGTTCTTGTCAAAAAAAGTAATTTCTAGCACAGTCGCTGTTATATTGTGTTGAATGTGTCTGATATTACACAGCAGCCCTAAGAATGGACTCGAGCCCAGTAGGTAGATTCACCTTTAGTTATATATATGCCTAATCTCAAAATTAATGTAAAATGTGTTGATATTAGTTGAATGTGTGTTATGGGTTGGCTGGGTTTAGTTTTATTGTTTTGCTTAAATTGATACGTGGAGCACTTGAGAAGCTTTTACACCTAGTTGTTACTGTCATACTAGCAGAGCAATTCCAGTTCCTCACTATCAAAGCTCTGGGTGCTTAACAAGTTTCACTAGGAAAGATTTGTTGGATTTTCCAATTATGCAAGAGTTCTGTATCAGTATCTGATAAAGATATCTCTGGTTTTACATTCTGTGATGTTAGTATTCTTTTTCCTTTTCCATTTCAGTATTTTCTGTTGGAAGACAGAAACATATTTCTGTTCCTTTGCCCTTTGAGAAGTCTCTGTATTGGAGAATCTTAAATCTTTGCCCATATTTCTGAGGCACGTCTGTGTTTGTACTCAAAAAAAAAAGAAATCTTTAAAACAGAGCAGTCTGATGCTGCAGTCTCCTTCACGATTGCTTCTTATACTTGTACAGAATACACTTTCCCCTCTTGTGCCTTTTTAAGCTTTTATTATGCGCTCACTGTCTCCTAGTTTTACCTGCCAGTATCATGTTCCTTGAGCGAGGCAGCTTTCGCAAGATTGTGTAATCTCTGTGCCAGGTCTCTTATCGCTCTTTATATGTCCATGTGTTTGAAGTACCATCTGGTTGTCCATGAAATTCATACCTTCACTAAATACTATATCAAGACTTTTCACGCTGGAAAACGAGGAGCTGGCTGAGTAAAATTCATTATGTCTTGTTATAATACTGCCTTTGATGTCTTTCTCTTGCCTTATTTTTCCTTCAGTCCTCTATCCTCTTCATTTTGTACTTAAGTTTTTTTCTCTTTTTTTTGGGGGGGCAGGTGTATAATTTCTTTATTTTCCGCACTTCCAATAGATCTTTTCCTTGGACTTCTCACCTTTTTTTTTTTTTTTTGGTCTTCTTCACTTCTTTTATGTGCTCTGCACCTATTTTTCATCTCTTCTAGTTTAGTGTTGGGTTCATTTTTTTTCCTTTCTCTCCACCCTTCACAAGTTTGACAAAAGTAGCCAAAGGCTGTTGTTTTACATGCAAAGTTGACTGTATGGAGAAGCAGAGCAGGATTATGCTCTTTCTGACTCCGGGTTTAAAGCATGTGGCTGCTCAGGGTTGGCTTGGAGAGGTGGGACACCAGCAATTGGGAAATGTGGCGGTGCTGTTTATGAACAGAAGACTGCCAGTCAGGCATAGCACATTTGCTATGCATAGAATGGCTTTGTGCTGAACGCTCCCGAGTCTTTTTCATGAATTCTTAAAAGACTAAATTATGGTCCCCTCTATGTAAAGAAGAAGATCCTGCTCTTTCATGCTTTTTCAGAAGAAGATTAAATTTCCCCCGCTGGGTGCTAGAAAACCTGACCGGGAATTTTTCCATCAAAACTCTTTTTCTTTAGTAATGAAAGGGATTTTATGGATTTTCAACCAAATAAACCACCTGTTTTGGAAAGTTTTTGCTCTCCAGAAAAGATATTGCAATTCTGAATTTGAAGAAAGATTTTTATTTTGGTAAATGTTTCATGCCTCAGAATTTCAGGTTAGAAACAGTTTGGTTTCCCTTTCCTTTTTTTGATGATACATTGCATTTTAATCAGCTTCTCCCAACTTTAGACACTAGTTCCACCCTAGAGCACAGACCTGACTTCTTCCCAACTCAAATGTTGCACTTGTCCGGCAATCAATGCACACGTTTGATTACAAGTATTATTTAAAGAAATTGAACTCAGGTTTGCAATGGTGGATTTCTTCTCCCTGTGGTATTGTGCCAACAGCTTTCTGTCTTCCCATAGTGTAGTCCCTAAACTCTAAGATCTTTGGCCCTTGCTGTGTATATCCTTACAGGCAGCCTAGACTTGACTTCAGCACTGTGTCTAGATACACATGGGAATGATACTTGGAATGCGATAAAGATTGCCCTTGTAGACAAAGATGTAACAAGGATGAGTAGTTGTCAATGGAAGAGAGACAAATTCAGGCTTGTAATAAGATGCAATTTCCTAAATGATTGCCCATAACTTAATGTTATTTGAATGGGCTTGGATAGCTCTCTGAAAGTCATATCCGGGAAAAATTACCCTATTTTCTGGGAAAATTGTAGTAATATGTGTATAAGGAAGGTTAGAGAAGGTGATCGTGGTAGTTCCTTTATGGTTTTAGGGACTGTATCTCTCTGGAACTATCACTCAGCTCTTTTTTGTGCTTGGAGACTGTCAAAACAGCTCTGGCAGAAGCTCTGCACGGTGGGCAGAAGTAAACCCTATGGCCTGAAGCGTCAGCTTCCAGGACGGAATCTCTGCACAGCATGTCCTTTATCACCTGGGAAGACAGTGATGAGCCAATGTCAGTTTGTTACTTCTTTGTGAGTGTTGCTGTAGAAGAGGAAGCTGCAAGAGAAGGCACTTGCCAGAAAAACATAGTCTGAGACACTTCATTTTTTGTGTCTGAAGATAGCCAACAAATGCAGAGAGCGCTGCCTGTAAGCCTACACAAAGCAAGCATTTGCTGGAGCATCTGTCTCGCATCATAAAAGTAGTTGAAAGCCTTTCTCTTCCAAAACTTCCATGTAAATGTTGAATGCCAGCACAAGGGAGTATCATGATTAAATGCAACCCAGAGTGGCAAAGGTATCACAATAGGGATGAAACAGTTAAAAAACTAATAGTACCATCATTCACTTTGCCAGAGAAATGGATAAAATAGCCCTTAGATGAAAGTCAGGTGAATGAACCTGAATCCTGGAGAGGTGAATTCACGTTGATGGGAAAATGATGGCCATGAAGTAGCTTGTGACCCCTGTAGCATCATCAGCAGGGAGATGCTCTTCCACTCGGAGACTATGAAACTTAGTTGACTAATCCATGTAACTTAATCCCCATTTCAGTTCTTCACTGGCTCCCATTTCTCACTGGTACCCACTGTCACGACACAAAAAAGATGTCACAAATCCTTGACATTTTCTTGCTTACTGCATCATTGCTGTTTGTTCCAGTCCTTCCTTGCTGGCTTAACCGCTGGTGGGAACGTTCCCTGAGATGATGAGGATCTTGGTCACCTAGTGCTTAGATTTCAGCTTGTACGTTTTCTAGTTGCCTTTAGCAGTTTTGCATGTTGCTTGGTGTTTGAGTATGGAGGATTGTATTCCTCACGGAATATTGCCCAACGGGATCCACAGGTGAATTAGAGAAAGCTACCTAACAGCTTAACTGTATGGGAAACTAATGAGCTACGTCTAAGGCCGTCGGGATCCTCTAGCACATATTGATTCTTCAGGGAACTCATATGTCCTTTTTAATCCCCTGGCCTGCTAAACCCTGCTTAAGAAACCACATAGGAAAAATTCATTTTTCTGTAGTTTTTTTCCTCAAGAGACATTCTCTTTTTCTTTATCCATCTAAGTCCCAGGTAGTCTTTTTCCTTTTTATTGTTTTTTTTCCTGTCCTAGTCTACTAACCAGAACTTACTGAGACACAAGTTATGAGAGCCCATAGCCTATTTTTAAGAGAAAAATAAGACTCTATAACTATTTTTTCCTGAATTTATTATTTCTAATGGTTAGTAGTTCAAGGACGTTTTTGGTAACAAAGAATTGATATTATCTGGTTTCTAAATATGCACTTCTTTCTCCAATAATTAAGGGCTTCGTTCCCACTAACTAGTTTATATAACCATCTTTCTGCTATTAGACTTATTAAAAATAACAAAGCAAGCACTGAATATTTAATACGGAATATCTCCTATTGATTATCTCGGACATTTAATGCGGAGAATCTGTTCATACTTCTCAGCCAATACTGCGCTGAGTCAGCCCAATGATCGCTCTTGGTCTTTTCTGAACAATTTATTTTGTGTCTGTGGAGCAGAAATATTTTTTGCCAATGCAAAGGTAATTCTGCTAGCTTTATCACAAGGCCATTATCTTTGGTTCTGACTAGCCCAGTCTGTTGTGGATTAGCCTGCAAAAAAGGAGCTACTGCGCATGTGTAAAACAACAGACTGGAGGTAAGTATAACTGTGTCTCACCCTGTGCATCGATCAATACAGCAACTCCTAAAATCTCTTGTTTGCAAGTGAGACTGATAATTAAAAATTACTTCTCGCTTCACTAAGGTAGTGATTTTGCTGTCATAAAACTCACTAGTAGGTATTTTAAAACTTAGGTTAGACATTATTGCTAATGTCTACATGACATTAAGGTAATTTGTGGCATGCTTCATGCCCCAGTTTGTGACAATGTTTGCCCAAATGGTTGTAGTTATAGTTAAGCTCAGTTAGTTCTTGCTAAGAATGGGCCAAAAGTTGAGCCCCTTCAGTAAATGTGATTTGAAAGTGGTTTTATGAGAAAATATCATCTATGAAAGAGGTAGAAGTGTCTGATGTAGCCCAGAGGTTTTTTACTAATGATGTTCCTGTGGTAATCTTGTGGGGTCCTATGCCCTCCTGTAGCACTGGGAATAGTCGAGGTCCTTACAATTATAAATAAAAATGCCTTGTTGTAAATACAAGGTATGTACTTTAAATGTTTCATAAAACAGGTGCTTTCTAGACACTTATTAAAAAAGATGCTTCAATTATTTACATTTCTCCGTGTAGATTGTCTTCTGCTTTCTGGCTTATCAGGCATATCTGCATCACAGTGAGAAGTAAAGGTGCCTCTCTTAACTTCCAGTGAATACTCTGCCCCTTCCACCTCAGGAAGACTTAACCAGCCAAACCCTTTAAAACCCAGATGCTGTCTGTTCTTAACTGTGTTTTATTTGATGTATCTTACAAGTGCACGCAGAGGAACAGTCAGAGCTGTGAGAAGTGTGGACAGCTGGTTAGTTATTTGCAGACGGCTTAGGGATTTATATCAACCAGTCAATTGTACTTGTTAGGTAAGCTAGAGGAGTTCATGTAATTTGGAATAGCCACCCAGCATTTCTTGCTAATCAGGAAGTTGCCTAATTTGGAAATACATACATATCTAAGGCCTATCAGGTACGCCGCAGCTCCATAAGTTATGCGCGTTCCAGTTGGGGAGTAACTGTTGCAATGCTTGGCAAATTTGGTTCCAGCAGATAAAATTTTGCATCCTCCCTTGTGGCCTGTGAGCTTCGTTTTGCTTTGAGAAGTTCAGGTGTGGTTTCCTTCACATTCCTGATGGTACGCATCAATTTTAAACAGAACTTGCAGCCACTTGGGCAGTTGTTGGGGGTATGTTGAGAGGATGGGAAGCTGTAACCAAGGTGGAGGGAAGTATAAAATTAACAGATATTCCTCCATTAGACATTCCTAACAAGTTAACTGCCATATTTAGTTAAAGAGATCTGCCTGGAAATAATACAGTACTTATTAAAAATAACCTTTAAGTACATAAGGGTGCCTCATGATAACCGAGTTAACATAGCAATAAGACTTGCCAGACCAGGCAAATATTAATGTATAATACACAAGAATTAATGAATACCTGAGGTGACTTAGTAGTGTCTTCAGTGTTCTGGAAATCTGTATTTATCAGCGCAAGCCTGAAAGATCCTCCATAATCTCAATGTGAATGGACATGGGTGTGAGTGGAGGTGATGAGTATTTGTGAGTGATGTGCTTTTCACAGGCCTGGGCCCTAGTCTGCCTTCTCCTGTGTCTCCTTGTTTAATAAAACAGAATTGGAAACGATCCATCAGAGAATTATTGCAGGTTTAATTAATTTGAAAATAAACGTGATGTTCATGTTATCCAACAGTTGTCTCCACCTGTTGGCAAGAGTTTCAGGATGTGAGAGTGCATTAAGTCTTTATTCAAGTGCACAACATTCAGTCAGCTGCAAAAAAAAAGTAATTACAATTTCATTTTTGTTTTCCATCTTTAATAATGGCAACATCCCTATCACTGAAAGGGGTAATATACACAGCATATAAGTACCCTCAGGCTATAGCAATGAAGAGATTGTACCTTTTTCTTGTGGAAGGATGCGATGCTATGCAGGCTTGGTGTCATGGAAACTGAAAAAATGTATGAAGTTTTAAATAGGAAGATGAATTTTAGAACCACTTCTCTAGCTACTTTGAAGAAGCATACAAACAGCTTGGCTGGAAAAGTCACAAGAAGTGCACAGGGGAAAAAAATTCTCCAGCGCCCATATGATGGTCTTCATAGTTCTTTCGTGGGATGTTGGGATTAGACTAGGGGTTAAACTGACTTTTCACAGCCCATATTTTCTTTATGCAGACTGTTTTCAGGCCAGCTCAGATGCTAATTTCTGAACTTTCAAGTTAGTCATGATTACTTTAAGTCTCCCAAGTCTCCATTTCATTTACTTACATTTTTTTAATGTTATGAAGAGAAACCCAATAACTGTCCTGTAAAATTCCAAGCCCCAAATCTTTCTTTTAGAAAAAGTATTATAAGTTTGCTGATTGCCAGCAATGCACTTACCTATGCTGTTAATTTGTAACCTCTCCTTCTGAAATCCTAACCCTACTGAAGTCAATGCCAGAACTTCCTACGGATTTCATTGCCAAGTACTTAAAGCAAGAAAATAAATAACTGAACTCATTATATATCGTCTGCTGCCCCCATAGTATTTAACGCATTGTTGTTGAGTACAGAAAAGCCCCATCCGTTGCGACCTACCAGAAATAATACCAGCAATCGCGGTGAAGTATTAGCAGTCTGCACTTCATGTGAATTGCACACATCTATCAGATTCAGGTAACACAACAGACAACACCAGGGCTTCATTAAGGTCATTTTGTAATTGAGCAAAATCATGGGCTAGCCCGTGAGTGCCTTGAAGCTGTAAGTATTAACTTGCATGGGTTCTCCAGCACATTTAATAGAAGGTCCACCTGGCCTCAAGTGATTGTAGAAGTTATTTAGTTATAAAGTTATGTATATATATAGTTATATATGTTGTATACAAATGTTATAGGTATAACATTTATCATTGTTGCATCTATGATATAGGGAGAAGTCAATTTTCTTACCTTTTGAAGTGCTTGAGAAGAGTAGGTCATCTCTTTTTGTGTGTTTCTGACAGCGGGCTTCAGAATAAATTTTTCTGAAATCTACTGACAACTAAAACTTAGTTCTTGCAAGGCTTGTGGCTTCTGTGTGAAACGAAAGGAGTTGGGGTGGTGGGATGTGTGTGCTGGTGTTAGAGCTGTGTTGCAGGAAGAGGCTGGGAAGCTCGGTGTGCCAGATGCACGTACCTGCTAGCTCATCTCCAGGAACACGGAGCAGCCAGGTTCGCAAGAGCTGCAAGAGAGGTGTCTGCCTGACAAAAGTCATAGCTGAGATAAAAGCTTCCAAATCTCAGCAAGTCCTGGCTGGACACACGGCAAAAAGACCTGTTCTATATTTGGAGGGTGAGAGCAGTACGGTTTTCACACCTTTCTCCACTAACTGGTATGCTAAGAAGGAACGGCAAGGATGACAGCCTTATCATGAGGAGAATGCTTCAGTGACGGTTCTTAGGAGAATGCTCAAAATTAGGATTTGCAATTTCCAGTGAAGGAGTGGAACCTACGTTTTATAGCATCCACCCATATACCGGATGAATGCGGACAGTTGTCACAGAAATAATTGGAGAAACAAAGTCTATCCACATGAAGCCTAGCAGAGGTCATTCCTTACCTGCTTCCAGTCTGACCAAGTTAGGATGGCGTTTAATACAGACTGAATTTATTCCAAACAAAGGATTAGTTATTAGCTCTTGGAAGACGTGGTTGGTTGGTGAATTTTTTTCTTTTTTCTTAGTTTTCCTGAAAATACTGTTCAGCTGAAGACACCACAACACAGACAATACTGCATGGCGATTTCAGTGCCTTTGTTCTAACATGCATATTGTGTTTGGAGTGATGCTGATCTGTTCTGAGAGCTTGTGGGATTTTCAAAACCACCAGTATGTTAATCTCATTTGGCTCCTAGAACACGCTACAGATGACTCTCTCTTTTCAGGGTCTGATGACAAGATATTGAATGGGGTGATTTGTACTGCAAATGGTTTATTTTCAGTTTTCACTACACCTTCGTTTTCGAAATTTGTGACTGTTTAACCCCTTTGTAAGTCTTCCGTATGCCTTACTACAGTGAATCTCCTTGCTAATAGAGGTGTTTGCTAATGAGAGAATCTGTGTGTCTCAGTGTAGGCATTGCTGTATCCTAATGACACTTTGCCTTTTGATCTCCTTGATCCAAATTAATTGTAAGAGGGTAAATGCAGACAGAAATATCAAATGCACAGCTATGATTAACAGAAATGCTACAATTACATAGAAGTATCAGAAATCAAAGGAGAGATCCAGGTAGGTGATACAGCATAGAAATAACAGGGTAGCTGAAGTTCATGATTTAAGCTGGGAGTTCTGATCTGCTTGTACTTGTGCACCAAATCATCCAGGGCATAAAAGCTAAATGAAGAGAGAGAACATAAGCCATCATACAAGAACCAAGGTAAATAGAATTTCCTCCTTTCATGTCCTCTCACGTATGGGTGGAATTGATCTCTGATGCCATCTGAAAACAGAAGTATATGGGCAGCAGGAATATTACCAGCAGAGGGAAATTTCCAATAGTTATGACTAGTATGCTTCCCTAGGAGCCTTTATGTGTTTTGTTTGTGTTTAGGGTTGTGGTGTTGTTGTTTGGGGTTTCTATTTTGTTTTGGTTTTTTAAAGGAAAGGGAAACAGGCATATAAAATAGTATGTAAATGTCCAAAATAGTGTGATGCAGCAGCTGAGTTGCATATTCAGAGAATAACTAGAAGTTACCATTAAACTGAAGACTGGCTTAAAACATACTTTGGAATTAACTGTATAACTTAAATACATCCCCTTCACATCTTCAGCTGTGTCTTGTGTACTAAAATTTGCTAAATTTGACAGAAGATTTGGTTTCTGACCATCTTAGATATAAAGTGTTTCATATCAAATTCTTATTTCAAGTCATTTAAAGAGTTGTGAAGTTTGCATTCAATCTAGAATTCTAATCTGAAATTTCTGGCTCTGGTACATGTTCAGCTAATCAGATTTCAGTAGGGGAGTATGGCACTTACCTTATCTATTGCAGATAGATCCAGCATGGAAAACCCTCATAATCAGCAGGTACTATAAAGAGGTCTGCACTGGTATTCATTGGAGTATTAAAAATAAAGGATCTAATTAGCCATGTACTGTGATATCAGCATTATGTTAAATGCATTTGTTTTCATCATCCTCAAAGCTTGCCTGAATCTCACAGAGAAACGGTGGAAACAGTATAACAAACCGTATAACAGCATCAGTCACAGCTGTACAAAATGTAGTGTGGGCAAAAATGTGAAACCTGCACATACAGGCAGGTAACTCTGACAAATGCTTTGTTTTAGAAATAACAAGCGCATGCAACACACTCTGAATAGAGATCATTTCGGCAAGCATCACGAATTTGCTTGAGAAGTATGTGCTAAGAGGAATTTATTTCTGACTGAATAATCTAAGCAAATTCTGTATTGCCTTGTTCCTATAAAAGGAACAGAGGAAGGACTCTGCCTGCTTTTAAAAACATTTGGACCCATTTATGCACATATCTTCCATCTAGGCATGTAAATATCTTTTTTCTAGAAGTATTTAACGTGAATCCTTTGCCCATAGGTATAGACGTGACTGTATGTCTATGTCTCGTTATTTACATACACGTATCTACAAAAATAGTAACTTCCTCCAGGGAGACTGGCTACAGCAGATAACCTGCACCTGGTCTTGAACTTATAGATCAGTCAAGGCATGTAGATACCCGATATAAATATTACTTTGCGAACGAATTATCTCTGTAGATATAAACAGCCCTATTTTGAGTCCACATGGCATGGTGGTAGTTACTCTTGTTGGTTGCTTTGGGGTTCATTTCAACTGCAGTTGTGCAGAACATGGAAAAAATGAAAAAAAAAAAACCCAAAACCAAAAACCCAAGGGCTTTTTAAATTTTCTAGACAGTTTTAAAGAAGCCTCTTTTTTTGTGATCTTTTCTGATTTAGGAAGGACTGAGGAGAGAGGGAGGAAGAAAAAATATGTCTCAGCCAGCTCTAGTCTTTAACCTTTCAGGTCTTGTAATTTAAATCAAACGTGTTACACAGTCAATGCATACCGCTGCCCTGCAGCTTGTACGTGCATAGGTGTAACAGAGCGGGGACAGGAATTTGTCTTCTATTCGTTAGCATTTCTGAGTACTAGAAACAAGAGATTCCATCTGGAGATGAGTTTCTCATAGTTTCTGGGTACAAAAATGAAAGAAATGTTGTTCCCATATTGTTCCAACTGCTTGATTAGCAATGAGTCAGAAAGTGCTCTCTGTGTTCCTCTCCATCTGGACATGTACACTTCAAAGTGTTCAGCTTCTCAGCTAAAAGACAAGGTTGTTTGTAGGAAAACTGTAAAGATTAGTTTTACAGTCTCAGTCCCTCATGCTGAAAATACGCATGCGGGCAAGTACCTCATGCATGTAATGAACTTGCTTGATCTATTTATAGCTTTACTCAGTGTATATTTGTACCCAGATGGTGCTCCTTAAATTTCGCTGGGTTGTGGATATGAGCAGCAGTTCACACGACAGATCACAATGCAGGACAAGAACCCAGACAGCAAACAAATACAGTTAATTAAATAGGTGTTCACAATCAGTTAATACAACACTTAATGACTTTCTTTTTTACTGGTGTCTCTCTGCAAGAAGGATCTGTAACTGACAGAATTTTCCAAATTGCTTTTAATTACTTTTTCTAAAAAAAAAAAAAAAAAAATTGAATCATTTTCTTTACAAGGATAAATAAATAACAGTTTTAAGAATGGAGAAACTGACGAAAAGTGTAGCCAAATCTTAAAGCATGTCAGGAGCAGATTCCATCCTTCCAGTATCCCCTTCCCTCAATAGTAATAGATCACTGCCATCCCCATAGCACCTTGCTTCTCCAGGCTTGCTCTTTGCTAGTTGTCATTCTCTACTTACGCTTTCCATACACTTGAACTCCCACCAAGATTGGTCTGGATTTCTTTTACAATAAGATTCTCTGAAATTTTCCTCTGTGCTTAACTGAAGTCCATTTGTATTTGCTTCTTCTATAAGATAGTCTGGTAATTTGATTTTTTTTTTAAAAAAAATCATTTTAATATATCTATATTCTGAAATTCTACTTCATACGTTTCCAATTCATAGGTTTGTAAATCTCAAAAAAACCCACGTAGCTGTGAAGGGGGAACATAATCGAGGCAATGAATACTTATATTAAAGTCGGAGCAAATGCATTTCCCTGTGCCTCTCCGCTCCTATTGAAATAATAGATTTCTTGTTAAATACAGAATTTGAATGATACACCTCTTTTTGGACACCTCGAGCTACTGAATGGTGTTTCATCTGTTGATATTCTGGTTCTTGTGAAGGGTATCTTGTACACACAAATGCACCCAGGATGGCTAATTTTAACACTTGCAGGGGTGGACATTATGACCGTGTGTAAGGCTGCCTGCAGCTGTCTTTGGGAGGGTTATAAATGAAAGCTCCCTCAGTCCAGGCTAAAAGTACGGGGGTTTTTGGTTTGGTTTGTTTTCCTGTGCAGCGAGCGTCAGGTGGCACGTTTCCCTTGTGCAGTTCGCTACTTCTTTTAAAAGCATTTGAAAATACAAATGTAATGATTTATTTGAGCACAATGATTGCAAAGTATTTTCTACGACTTTTTACCAGGATAAAATTACTAGATTGGGTTTGCATCAGAGGAACGGTAGGGTTATTAGCATTACAAATCTGCTGCTTGATCAGAACTATTTAGCACATTGATTCAGCACATTGATATCAAGGTGGGGAGATTAATATATTTCTGTAACATGAATGAAACCCATCTCTGGTTCTAATATAGCCTCTTGTGGACTGCATATAACTCGAGTCCCTACGTAGCCAAATGCCTTGAGGTGTTGACTGCCAGTTTTAAGCTAATGGTAACTTACTGGTTGTAACTTGGGAGACACTGGAAGTTACAGGGAAGCAGTGAAGAAGGGAATACTGCCTCTTTAGTCATAGCACTCATAGCAGTGGCTCTGTCTTTATTCTAATTTCTATACATTTGGCATAAAACCTTTATTTTTTTTTAGAAAACATTTTTTGTTACTGTTCTGAGAGGACAGAGTTAAAATGGAAAACGTTCCTTGGGGAAAAAAAATCTGCAAGATCACTTTAATGAACTTTTAAATCTTTTCAAGACATCCATATATAAGTATGGCTTTTAACACTGTTAGAAGTTTTGCATGAGTCTACTCTGTCTTTCTTGCTCTTTTGTCCATGGCAGTCTCTGCTTTCTTCTGTTCATGAAGACCCCAGGTAGGACACATTCTGCAGATTGTCCCTGGAAGGCCTGAGACAACAGGAGAGTTAATTGACCCTGTGTGTCTTCTTCAGAAGCACAGATGTCTTAGCAGCCTCTCCCCATTCTCCCTTGCTCTCCTCCTTCCTTGTCTTTCTCCAAGCTACTTGTTTCCCACTCCCATATGGCAGTTTTCTGCCCTCTTAACTGTCAAAGTGAGGCGGGCTTGAAAAAGATTTTTAAAAAGTAAAAAAGAAACAAGTCTTGTTTGTTTTTTAGATTATATCAGACCTGATTGACCCTGCAGTCCCGTAGTACCGTGTTGGCCCAGCTGAAGGACAGGCGAGTGGCGGGGATGCAGCAGGAACCTGTTGGTGAGGAGGGTCAGTAACTTTGTAAGATGGCTTTATTCCCAAAGAAAGTGCATGGCGGAACAGCATATGGATTTCGTCTGGAGCTGAGCATCGAGTGCAGCTGTATTTATTACACTGTCTGCAATATACAGCAGTAGTGTGCAGGCAAAGCTCAAAAGCCCCTTAGTGGCTTCCTAATCTGAGGTCAGTCAAGAAAGGATTCCCCTGTTTCTGGATTCAACTTCCAGCTTAGAGGGAGGCACTGTACATTAATCTGCTGTGTGTTCAAATGTCATTTGAAGTGGTTTGGGCTACAGAAAAACAGCCGATAGCTTTGTTAGAGGACCATAGGACTGAAATTAGTGTAAATAACCTCTCTGTCTTACGTGTGGGTGTGGGACTGTTCATACGCTGCGTATGCCCTTGCTTCCCAGGCTCAGAGTGCTGACATCATCTTTCCTTACCGTACATCCTTAGGCTGTTCACGTTGGGTTTTTTTCTGACAGCATTTCTATCGCATCAGCGCAGCTTCCTGCTCCCCAGATCTTGGCATACCCTGTGGTTTCGCTGGCTTGATGATATTCCCCGTTCCAGCAGAGCCGTCTCTTCCTGTAGAACATCTATCATATCTTTGATGACCTCCTGTCCCGTAGCAGTTCACTTTCGGTCTCTTTCCTCTCTATCCTGACAGTGATTTCAAGTCATTTCACATACCATGCTGTTACAGGGTATGTGTTTGCTCTTTCTTAACTATGTGCTTGCCTTATGTCTAATCAAGGCTTTTCCTAAGGGTGGTCGCTAATCTTCTTGCACAGTTTCAGTAGGTGCAGCCTGTTGAAACAGCTGCAATATTCTGACATGCAGTAGATCTAAACGTAGGATGTCTGTCTTTCTATCCAAACCATTTTAAGGGGCAGGGGAAGATTTTCAAAGAAAGGTAGGTGAGATCAGGGAAGAGCAGTTACTAATGCTGGAAAAGCTGCGAATGCATCTCGGATAAATCTGCCTGTGGCTTCTTGGTGCTGGTGGGGACGTTAATAATTCCCGATAGCATGTACAAATGCAGTGTTCATGCTCATTCTTCACATGACATGGCTGTTCATCTCCTATCTGTACCCCAGTCAGATGTGGAGGAGCCGTGAGTAAGCTGTATAGTAAGTGTAACTCTTCTCAAGTAAACTTTTCTGATCAAGGCTAAAAGTTGCGTCTTCCTCACTATGCATCTTCCTTCTGTCCTTTAAGACTTTAATGAAAAATCTGAAAGAGTTTTCGTCAGCGTTTCTTTTCATGTACATAACAACTTCCTTGTTGTAGCTTCAGGGAACCGTTATGATTTTCTGCTCCACCCTCCCATAGTCACCAGCCTCTATAGACCATCAGATGCTCTTCAGACCTACCAGAAGTTCACTTAAATAGCAGAAACTGGACATTGTACATCATGTCAAGATTGTGAAAAGCTGCCTGAGAGCTCAAGTCCAGCTCAGTCCTGACCTGGAGTTGTTGGCTCTCTCTTCTGCATAGACCTGAACTGTTACAGGAACAGGTAGTAATAAGGTAGACCTGATTTTATGGAGGTGTATCTGATCAGTGAGTACCTAACTGCACATCTCTCGCTAATGACAGTGAATTATCTGATGAAGTTTCCATCTGTATTGCACTGTCTAGGCAGCGGACAGCATCTTCTCCTTGTCGTTCTTCACATCTGTATTTGTGAGTTTTCTTTTAAGTTAACAGAATTGATGTTAAATCTGCAAACAAATGAAAATCTAGTTCTGAAGGAGTTCTCCAACTTTGAATAAGACTTGGTGACTAAACCTATTTTTGGTTAGGATTCTGGACATTTTTAAATGCATTTTAAATAATTAAAATCCTTTTATAGACTCTATATTTAGTCCTGTGCTGTCTCCCTGTCACAGCTGTACTATTGATTCATTAACATGATTTTCTCTGTACTTTTGTTAGCCGGCTTGGCAAAGGTGAAAACTGTAGCAATTGAAAAGGGGAGATAAAATGTGAAGGTATTCACTGACTGCAGTAAAGAGTGGAAAAGCATTTTTCTCAGCAAATGAAAAGGGTTTTATTTGATTTTGAAGGTGGGAGATGTAATATGCTAAAAATGCAACTTAATACACTTCCACATCTCATTTGAATAGACATCAAGCAAAGCAGAAGATCTGTGTAGCATTGGAGTACTTGGCCTCAGTACTGCATAAACATGGACCGTTATTGTTTTGGTTGTTTTGATCTCCCACAGAATCCAGTCCATACTTTACATTTAATACATGTGCTCGCATTGCATTTGAGATGTGGTCTTGGTGTTTTAGGAAAATTTACCGAAAGGTCTGTGATAGACAGCAGAGAATAGCAGCTACCTGCATTAAATACTAATCAAATTTTACAGATTAGGTATAGATTAGGAGAGAAATATTTTGCCTCTTAGGTCAGTGAGGGTGGAAGAGGATTTAAAAAGCTGCTACTGGATTCCAGTATCGGTATAGACTTATTGTCAGGCTGTTCATCACCGGCTAGAAAGCAGTTTTAGTAAAAATGTCTGTTATCACAAAATCTTATTCAGAAGCACATACTTAGGCTGCAATTATTATATCTTAATGCAAAAAGAATGCATTGTTTGTTTTTGGCTCTAGAAGAAAAAGAATTTGTTACCAGAAGAAAAAGAATTAGTTACCACATTAAAAGACAAGAGGCAAGCATAGTTAAATGGTTATTGTGTGATCTTACTCCGTTTCTGCTTCCAGTATTAGTTTTCTAAGTGCCGTTATCTACCAAAGGCATTGCACAGCGCTGGTAGCTACTCATAGGAGAGCAGTTTATGGCTCAAGGTAGTCGTTTATTTTTTTGTTTAAACTTAATCACTAGTACAGTTGACTGCCCGATAACATACCTCAGTTCAGTAGGGCAACCTGTGGCACAGCAGACTTTGATAGTCCCATCTGAAGTCAGAGACAACTTGTTTCTAAGGTTGGGCTTATGGTCAAGTACCCTGTTCTATCAGGGCAGATGACAAGGAGCGTTCGAAGGAGGCTAATAGCAAGTTTCCAGGTTTCCTTATTGTGTAGCACATTGTCTCAAAATTACATGTGCTGCGCCATCATTTCACACAGTTTCATTGACTCATCAGAGGCTTGTTGCCAACGCTGTGCTTCATCTGTTACTGCCAGGAGAACAAGCTCGCGGAAAGGCAGGCGTGCATGTTACGGAGCTATTCAGAGCCCCAAACAGGATGAGTGCTGAGAAAGAGGAAATAGAAATAGAAATGACAAAAAGCTACAGATGTTTGGAGAGCCAGAAGACTAACGCAGGAGCTGCCAAAGAAAGAACAGGTAACAGCAAAAATAAGAGGAAGAAAAATACAGGGCTGTGGGATGTGGTAGAAATCCTTATGAAGGAAAAAGGTTTGAAATATTTGTCAAGATAGGAATCATCACCAGACCATGAGTGGATTAGGGCATTTCCTAAGGTCTTTTCTGTTTAGCTGCAGTTTGGTGATTTGATTATATTTGATAAGGTGATTTTACTTCTGTTTGGACTCATTTTCCCAGCTGAAGGCTCGTGACCTAGCAAAAATAGCAAAAGTTTATAGCCTTATATGGTATTATTTTATTGTAATGTTGGATAACATTCAGTAGAAGAGGGAAGCTGATGATCTTGAGTATTTGAAATGTGATTTTCTACAAGTAATTAAGTTAGTTTTTTGATCGATATTCTGTAAAGAAGCATCCGTTCCTCCCTAGAGCTGTGGAATGAAGTTCTGCTGCACGTATGCAGATGTGACACTGGTATAATAATGCACACACCATGACAGATCGGGGCCAGGCTGCGTCCCGCAAGCCAGCTCACAGTACGCTCACCTCGAAGAGGGAGGTTGTGTTTATTAACCCCAGAGGCCGAGCGGTGCTGTCCTGGACGGGTGATGACAGCAGCGAGCGCTGGAGAGCATCGGTGGCGCCTGCGGCAGCAGCGAGACTGTCTATCCTGGCTGCTCCCGCTCCCCTTTCCGAATGCACACTAACGCCCACTCCCCGTGTCTTCCATCTTACTGTTATTTTTGCTGGCTGGAGTTAAAGCCTGGCGAGTCGGCAGCGTCATGTCGCTGTACAGACCTCCTTCTCGGCAACCTTCGGGGCTTGCCCAGCTGGGAGGTGGCCAAAGGAGGCCATCGCAGCAGCCAAGGAGCATAGACCACCATTAGCCATCCTGCTCTTTTCCTCTGTCTTCCGGCTGTTGTTTCGCGCTACCAAAAGGTCCCCTGGGGTCATGATTAACCCTGAGCAAGGCCAAGCACGGGCGATGGAGCTGTCTGCATCGTGAATCCTGTCGTTGGTATTTTTTCCATCTGTCCCGCGTGCACCTTCCATGCCGGTTGGAGAAGCCCATCTAGCGCCTGCTGAAGCTTTCCTTGCGGGCTGCGGTGCAGGCAGGTCCTCCCATGCAGAAAACATCGGAAGGCACGCGTTGTCCTCGGAAAGGGAGAAAATGCTGCGAGGTGCATTTCCAGAAAGCTAGAGCAGAATCCTGAACAGCAGCCTCTTCTGGTTATTTCCCATCTCCTCTGTGCAAAATACCAGGGCAGGCCAGCCGCAAACTCCTCATTTTCAGCGGTGCCTGTAAATATAACACTGTGCATTTGTTAATAAGAAGAAAATGAGTTTGAATTTCCCTGTGAAACGTGAAAAGAAGGTAATCACACAATACTTCAGAGATGGAGGGCTCCGAGATGTGTTCTAATGCTACAGCTGTCAGCCTCTCTCTACATGCAAATGCCATACTGTCAGAATTTAATAGGGTGAAATAGGTTTTCATTTTAGATGAACAAGAACTCCAATTATAACCTCTTACAATTCCAGTTACTGTACTCGGGAGTGAATGCGTTTAACAGCAATTCAGTATATGGCACAAAAAAAGTCCTTTGCGTGTTGGCTGGAATTACAGTGCTAGTTACAACATCACGCTGTCCGTACAATAGGGTAGAAAAGGCACTTCCATTAATCCCCCTGTACTGGGTTTTTGTGACTTTTTTTTCATGTGTCTTTCAAGCTTCAAGTTGTCATTCTTAGTCCAGAACTCAGTTTCTCATGGTAATTGGTGAAAGCCCCACCTGGCTAATTTAGAGCTCTCCTGGCTTTTAAAAATGGAGGTTTATGATTAGCTAAAGAAAAATAGTCTTGTTCTGTGTTTTAACATTTCTGAAATACGTGAAATTAGAGTACTTAATATCATGAAAGAATTGTGATATCCACAATTGTAAGCATAAAATTTCAGTTGACATTTTTATTGTATTTCTGAAGGGAATTACTTTGCTGAAAAAATGCTGTAAATGCTAGCAAAGTCAGTAGACTGTTTCCTAAGCTGTATAAGTGATCCTGAAAAATCTGTTTTGCAAATAGGTCCTCATAAGAGAATGTTCATGCATCCAAGTTAAAAACCCCCCCTGTCCATATTTTATGTATCCATTTGCATATTGTGATAAAAATCGCAATTAAAATATTTTAAAGAATTCAGTTTCTAAAGGAAAATGTTTCCATTTTAATTCCCTTTTTTGATAGTTTAGGGTCGCAATTAAAAGTTTATTATAAATTTGTATTTACAGCCTGATGCAACTTCCTGTACTACTTGTGTAAAAACAGCACTGCCTTTCAGCAAGATGAGCTAATTTTTTACATACAAATCTATCCGATTTTAAGATATTAAGTTTGTATCTTGAAATCTGTGCAATTTTAGGATACTAAGTTTCTCGCTCAGTTTAGTCATAGTCCTGAGTTTTACAAACTGTGGCTCAGCCCTGGAAACACGCAGGTGCCTGGAGCGAAAGGGCTGATGTCTGAGACAAAACAGGCAGAAAAAGTATTCCATTCTTTGATTCACTATCTTCTACAAAAGACATCTTCCCTGTATAGAGTGAAATTAATTCATGCTTATAGTGATTTTCTGTAAGGCTTAAGCCTGTGTCTGTGATTGTGGTGGTGCACAGTTGTCCTTGGAAGCCCCATGTGAAGACTGGAGAGTACTGAAGGTATACCAAGGTTTAACAGCTAGAACAAAGTTTGACTCATCCGCTTATTAATTAAAGGTGAGATATAATTTTAATTGTAGGTTAAGAACATTTGATACGCAAGTTATTGAAAAGAACTGGTTAAAACTTTGTGTGTTTCTCTCTGAAATTCCTTACAGAACAGAACTGGGTGGGGGAGTAATTCTGTTACTGCAGTCTGAAACATTCATAGAATCATAGAATGGTTAGAGTTGGAGGGGACCTTAAAGATCATCAAGTTCCAACCCCCCTGCCATGGGCAGGGACACCTCTCACTAGAGCAGGTTGCTCAAAGCCCCATCCAGCCTGGCCTTAAACACTTCCAGGGATGGGGCCTCCACAACTTCCCTGGGCAACCTGTTCCAGTGCCTCACCACCCTCACAGTAAAGAACTTCTTCCTAATATCTAATCTAAATCTCCCCTCTTCCAATTTAAAACCATTACCCCTTGTCCTATCACTAGACTTCCTGACAAAGAGTCCCTCTCCAGCTCTCCTGTAGGCTCCCTTCAGATACTGAAAGGCTGCTATCAGGTCTCCCCGGAGCCTTCTCTTCTCCAGGCTGAACAGCCCCAGCTCTCTCAGCCTGTCCTCATAGGAGAGGTGCTCCATCCCTCTAATCATCTTAGTGGCCCTTCGCTGGACCTGTTCCAACAGTTCCATGTCCTTTCTATGTTGAGGACTCCAGAGCTGGACACAGTACTCCAGGTGGGGTCTCACAAGCGCAGAGTAGAGGGGGAGAATCACCTCCCGTGCCCTGCTGGCCACGCTTCTTTTGATGCAACCCAGGATACGGTTGGCTTTCTGGGCTGCCAGCGCGCACTGCCGGCTCATGTTGAGCTTCTCATCCATGAGCACTCCCAAGTCCTTCTCCTCAGGGCTGCTCTCCAGCCATTCTCTGCCCAGCCTGTATTTATGCCTGGGATTGCCACGTCCCAGGTGTAGGACTCTGCACTTGGCTTGGTTGAACTTCATGCCATTTGCATTAGCCCACCTCTCAAGCCTGTCCAGGTCCCTCTGGATGGCATCCCTTCCCTCCAGTGTGTCAACCGCGCCACCGAGCTTGGTGTCATCGGCAAACTTGCTGAGGGTGCACTCGATCCCACTGTCCATGTCTCCAACAAAGATGTTAAATAGCACTGGTCCCAATACATTAGTATTAGCATTAGTATATATTTCTGTTGTAATAGCCAAAGAAAGCAATTTGCTTAGAAAATTTATGGACCTACCATGGGCTTGTCATTTGTTTAGCCTAGCCGTCTTGGTGTGTTTATGTACGTCTGTGGTTGGTTTGAGGAGGGTTTTTTTAACTTTAAAAAAATAAAATAAAATAATGCCAACACTCTTTATTACCTATATATCTATTTAATGATCTATTAACTTTAAAAAAAATACATGAAATACAATACCTATAAAATTATACATAGCTATAATAGATTAAAGTATGTAAGAGCATTATTTATCAGACATTTCATCAAATTTGGACATGAAAAAAATAATCCATATCTGGGCTCTGTGATAAAAATAACAGTGGGATATATTTTGATCATGAGCTAAGATGAAATTCAGCAGTCTGTCAACACTGTTGATCTATTTCTGAATGCCATTTAATCTGGTAATGAAAGCCATGGTGTCCCTCACCCCCCCATGCTTAACTGGAACGATTTTTTCAGGTGCTAAGCACCTGTGGCTCCAAATCAAACTGTAAGTGCCTTGTCTAGCATAAATTGAGAATTCTGCTTCAATCAGAAATGCTCTTCAACAAGTCCTCTTTATTGCAGAGATGACCGTCTGCCCTTGTAAGCTCTTGACAGTGCTATTTTAGGATGGTTTCACTAGTTAGCTCTGGAATGATCAGAACACATCTTAACAGCAACAAAAACCGTGATCTAAAACAAGCGCCCTTAACTCTAGCTCTAACATGCTGGTAGACAATTCAAAATCATATTATATTTGCTTCAGAGGAAAAAAAAATCTGGAGAAAATAACGTGAATGAACAGTGGAAGTGGCATTTAAGGCACGCTCGCAGAATTTAATTCCAGATTAAGCTTTACTGCCTGAATGCCAGTGCACTCGCTTCCTTGCCATAAAAATATCCTGTCTATCTCTTCACTTTAGTTGATTGCTGGGATGTAGAGAAAATGCTCGCTTGATGGAGTGACATACAAAATGAAGCGCTGTTTATTAGCCTAGAGTTCAGAGTGCACGGTGACTTCTGCCTCTGAGTAATTATCCTTTTAGGTATTTAAATGGGGCTCAGAGCAGAGAGATTGGGGGGTTTGGATTTTTTGTTTGTTTATTTGAGTTTGTTTATATAATAGCAATATTAATTTTCTTGATAGAGAAATATGTTTGAGAGCAGGGTATGCTTTTCACAAAATGAGTGTTTAACTTGTCCCACAGTGATTGATGCCTGGTTTGACCATGTCACGCTCACATCCAGTCTAAAGTTACCAGGAAAAATACAAGTGGAGTTGAGGTTTACTCTCCTCCTTCCACCCCCAACTGGGGCTCTCAAGTTAAGAAATGAGCACCCTTGGAGAATTTGAACAAGAAATATTAAAGTAAAAGCTAATCAAATGCAGAACGTGTCACAGAGAGTAACTGATGCTGTCTTTTAGGACCAGGTGAAATACAGCAGGTTATCTCAGCGCAGATAGCTTCAGGAGGGGAAAAAAAATTAAAATCTCCAAACCTGTATAATATACTTTGACATAAATATGAGTGTTTTTTCTAGTTATGTGGTAGGTCTTTGTACATGCCATTCCTCGCCAGCTCCCATTGAAGCAGGAACTTACTCTTGAATCTCTTCCAGAGAGTGGGCAGAGTCGGATAGGGCATGCTGTTCCCAACGGATGCTGCGGTGCTCTTCAGTGATGACTTAGAAGGGGGTATGCAGCACAGCCTCTCACCACAGGTGACAAAGTGGCACATTTTGGGGGCTGAACCTGTTTATACTAATGATATGGGTGCTATTTTTGTTCACTTCTGAACTGAACCATCAGGAATACTTTCTTTTGCTGAACTGCTCGGCCTTACGGAACAGAAATCTAGTAATGAGGTAAATAGAATAGTTTGGTTGTGCTGTGGCCAAGTTCAGGTTAAAAGTTTGGCAGTTTTTTATGTGTGGGTTGTTTTTTTTTTTTTTTCAGTACTGGCTGAAAGAAAAAACTAAATGCCACAAACTACATTTTAAGCACATGTCCTTTTGCATATGTGTGAATATTCATTTGCTTGCTTTAGCCACATTGAGCTATGGTAAGTTTGTTCTGTTGCATACCACTGCTCCGGATTGTGACATTTTTAATGAGAAGGTTTTCAGTATTACGCATGCTCTAATTTGGTATGAAAAGTTGTAAATATTCAACGGCTATGACCTTCAGTGATTTAACTTTGGCTGCGTGCACGGTCTTTTTGGAGTGTTGCTAAGCACTTGCAACTCTTCTTTTCCTGTAGTAGAAACACTGGCTACTCAGGACCTTTTAAAAGCATGTCACAAATCTACTTGAAAATAGCCATGATCCTCCCTCAGAAGCCCATTTCTTGGCATAGTTCAGAACTATTTACAAAGTAAAGGTGATTATCTCTGTGCAAATTCTCCAGTGTACAATTAAGGGCATATTTTTGAGTGTTGCAACAATCAGAATGATTTTGACCCCGAGATGTACTATAGCACATCCCCAGGCTGCCTTCTCCCTGAAGTCATCACCTTAAGCTTAATAATATCAAATCTTGAGCAGCAAAAGCATTTTAAATTTGATATTTTTCTAGCTAGTCCTTTGCACCATTTGGATTGAATGGCTCATTTTTCCCATCCCTGAGTATATTTTCCTTAGCACTACTTATCTATAATGATATACTCAGTGATTCAAGCCTATTAAGGTTGTTATTACAGCAATGGAATAATTTTCATTTGGACTTACTCAGAGGTATATACAAATACCTATAAATAAGCAAAATTAGCTTTCTTCATCTTTCATTGCAGAGGCATCTAAAAGCCAAAAATACAACCAAGAGTGGATGATAGCAGGCAAAAGATATTTTTGTTTACTCAAATTCATGGGATTCTGCTCCACAGAATATTGAAAATAAAATTTAACAAGGAAGCGCAGTTAACAGGAGAAGGGAGAAATGGTGGTGGAAAGTTGGAAAATGAGCTTGACTAAGTGTATGTCATTGTTGGAAGAGTTTCTGTAATTCACCAGGTTATGGACTCTTTGCATCTCGGAGTTGTCCCTTTAATTTTAAAATTGATCAAATAGCCTTTAGCAGGTCCAAGGACCTGCTTATTGTTTCTGCGAGAGTTCTTATTAAAGTTGCAACAATGCTCGTTAGTAGTATGGAGGCCTGGGTACCAAGAACACTTGTGACATCATTGAAGTTGTAATGAATTGACCTGCATTCTCTTCAGGGTGGAGCAAACACCAAGAGCTTCCCAATACTTATTGATCTGGTTCTGGAGAGTTTCCAGTGCAATAGCTTTGTCCCATTTTCAGAGTACTTTCTGTTGCATACTGAGGATTTGAGTAACATGTAAAGTGCCTAAGTGATTGCAAGCCCCAGCGGGATAAAATTAAAACCATGTAAGTCTGAGCTCCCTCGTGAGATATCCCGTACTTTGAAATGGTAAGCATGCATCTGGAAAAGATTATCAGCAGGACAGGACGTAGATGAGACCACAACTTGGCCAAGAGATGTATAATATATTGATGGTCAGGAATAAATGTCTTGGGTGCATTAAGAATCTGGTTTTATAACACCCTTTAAACAGGATTAAAATGGAAGAATAGGCAGATAGGGGTAAAGGATCTAGCTTTGTCCTCTGAAAACATTGAAGACATCCTCTCAGGTTTTTACTGGTGGGTAATTTGTCTGATGATAGTGATGGATCCTTGATAACCATTCATTTAGCACTTTGATAATTCCTTGGAAAAGTTTGGGCAGTATGGCAGTATCCTGTAATCAGCAGCTCACAGAGCAGCAAAAATCAGGGAGATGTCGACTCAGGAGAGCCAGTATTCCCCTTTTGGAGTTGTACTCCACACACTCCCCAGTTGCCAGGGGTGAGCGTACAGTTGCCAGTGGTGGTGACTGGGAGGAAGATCAGAGATACGCTTTTATTTATGAACACTTAAGTTAAAAAAATAAAATAAGATTCAGTCCATTATTTGTATTATCATAGGCTCATAGAATGGTTTAGGTTGGAAGGGACCTTAAAGATCATGTAGTTCCAACGGAACTGTTGGAATTGTTCCAGCAGCCATGTTAGCTGCCACCAATCACCTCCTTATCTTCTGTGTGCCTTAGCAGAGTTTCCAGGAGGATCTGCTCCATGATCTTGCCAGGGATAGAAGTGAGACTGATGGGCCTGTAGTTCCCCAGGTCTCTTTTTTACCCTTTTGAAAAATAGGGGTTATGTTTCCCCTTTTCCAGTCAGTGTGAACTTCTGGGAAATATGCTGCATAAAGATCAGTCAGAAGACCTAAGTGCAGCTTAGCTCATGGGAACTAAGTACTTCAGAAGGACGTACAAGCAAAACGAGACATTTCAGGCTGGGAACTACAGAGATTTGCTGTCCAGAAATCCAATTTGGGTGATGATGTTGAAGTGGGATCTCTCATACTGGACCTCTGTTTTCATGTCAGAGCTCAGAGGCTTCCACAGAGCTCCTGGTCCAATCGAGAGGCTCTCCTAGCAGATCGTAAGGTGGAACTGGGACAATGGGCTCAAATACTGGCTGTGGTTTGCCTCCATGTGTGTACTGTGATGTCAGCGCAGCTGGGAAACGTTTGAATTTCATTGTCTGTTCAGCAATTGCATAGTACAGTTACTGGAATGTTTCATTAACCAGCCTTTAAAAACCTTTTTTTCAGTCTTCCCTTCTCCTGTTCTAAAAGCAGATAAAATTTTTTTTTTAACCACATCTGGCTTTCAAATTCTTGTGAAGGTGTATCTGGTCAAAGAAGATGTTGCATTTCCCCCAGAAAGGCATTCTCTTTGGGGGGAGGTTTAATCTGAGTTGATGGAATTAGACAGAGATTATTTAGTACTGCTTAACAAGCAAAGATTGATTAGTCAGGTATAAAGGCACAGTACTCTTCCTTTCTCTGAAAGCCTATTTCAGATCGAATTCCTTAGTTCAGTGGGAAAGATTGCTTGATCAGCTTGTAGTGAGCTGTAGCTAAATTGTACATAATGAGACAGGGAGTTGCGTGCTGGAAGCATCTCTATGTCTGTACGCGTGAGAGGGGAAAGAGGGAGGGATTTTAGCTTGTTTAGAAAATAAAATGCATCATTAATCTAAATATGACAGTAGCATAAGTTGTGAGAACCCTCTTCCAAACAGCATGCCATGAGCCTGCTTTGTTTGCTGCGCTCTGCCAGCTGCAATCACATTTTTTGCCTAACTGCTGCTTCGTTTCCTGGCGCGTGGATGGACCGCTCGCTGCCTCTGCCAGAAAAGAGCATTGCAGGGAAAGACTGTCTGAAAAACATCAGCTGAAAGAATAATCTGCTCGGATGCAGTGTAGTGGGAAAGAAGGGGCAGAGAAGAGACATGCCAGTTCATCACCGTTCCCAGCGAAATCTGAACACCGTGGGGAGAGACTTCATGCCCTCTGCCTGGAGTCTTAGAAAGAGATGTGCGTGTTTGGTAGTGATGTGGCAAAGCTGGTGGAAAAAAAGGATTTAAAAAGAAAAATCTGGCTGCAAAAGCTGCGTTCGTTTCGTATTTTTTTTAGAATCTTGTTGGGAGTAGTCTTTAGATCACCTTTCTATTTTGCTTCTCTTCTTCAAAAGCTAGATACAAAGGCAGCTACAGGACAGAATATGAATAGCTAATAATTCCATGTATTCGTCACCGCACTGTTTTGCATTCATGGCATTTTTTCCCCCTTCCCTGAAGAGGTGTTTTTCCTTTAAATACTTTGCAAGTTGTGTTTTGCTGGTTTTGTGGGGTTTTTTTAAATAACAAACAGGTCAGGGCCAAGAGAGTGCAAAAGCTAACAAAGCAAACAGCAGTTATGCGTAAGAAGTGCATGGAGAAATATACATAGATATACAGGAAGTTTTTAAATAAACGGAATATAAATACCGTGGAAGCAGGAGAGGCTGAACTGCTGCCAGGAGGATACTTACATAATTGATGCGCTTGTCTATGAGACTGCTTTTTTGGTGGTTTGATACATAGCTGCACTAATGAGGTACGTCTCAGTCCCAGAATTTGGTCTCCTGTTCCATGCGTAAGCTTTAGATATGCTTAGACAGCTCTGTGTGGAATATGCCTGCAGCCTTTTGGAAATGAAACGCAGGTCTTGTGGGTAACGCGCAGCGCGTCTTGCTGGTTTCTGGGCCAGACTTTGCCACTTCCCATTCGGGGGAAGATGGCAGTGGGAGTTGGTTCAAACAGAAAATTAGAGTCATCTCGTGCACCCAGCAATTCACCTCTCCTTTCCAACCTCTCCTTTTCATGCTTATTTACCTCTGTTTTCCTGGTTGCTTTCATAATCGAGTTCTCATTGTGCCCCCTTTGCAAATCAGTCATACTCTTCATCTCACGCTGAAGCAGAAACTGATCTCACGGCCAGATTGATGTGCTCGTGTAGTCCGTGAAGGTCAGAAAAAAAGACGAGGTTTATAGGTGTGTGACTGGAAGAATCGGGCTGTTCTGCTCTTGTGCCACGCCAAAGTACTGGTGTTTTGAAAAATAATTGAGTCTAAGCTGAATAATGCATTTCCTGGGACCAATGAGGTGACTCTGGTGGTTGAAAATTGATTTTACTGTTTCATTTGAAGATTATCAGGTATCATTTTTTTCCCGTCTCTCTAGAGATTATCTGAATTTTCCTCAGTTCTCTGTGCATTTCTTGTAACTTTGTTCCCTCCTTATGCACACGCATATACATGCATACACGCTTCACAGAAGAATGTTGAGAAATTTCCAAGGTCCAGAGCTCCATGGTTTCCTTTCAGAGGAGCAGGAAGATGAGAGGCTCCTCAGGATTTCGATGTTTGTATTTCAGCAGCTGGTGAGGGAAACTGTCTCTCAGACCCCCGTTTGGTGAACACTGCATCTCCACCACAGTTGCTTAACATCAACAGACGTGTCTTGATGAGTATTTTTGCTGTAGTTCTTAAGAGAATGATAATTAGTAACTAATAGCAATATACTCCTGTTTCCTGGTGTTCTGTCTCTTGAATCCCTGTGTATTTGTGTGCTAATTTATGTTCTCAAGTGACAGTTAGGAGGCTTCGATTCTGGAAATGCTGCATTTTAATAGGTACGTTTAAAAGAATAGAAAGTGTTTTGCAGTTGGTACGCTTTAGACAACAGCACAGAGGAGACTGGTTGAGGGATACAGACCAGAAGTTCCAGATGTATATCCCAGAGTTACGCATGATTGTGCAAGACGTACCTGAAAAAGAGATCCCAATGAGATGGGACAGCATCTGTTCACTGAACCAAAAGGGCCCGCTTTTCTGCTCCGCCAGGCTTGGCTTTGCTATTCACGCAGCTAGGCTGGCATTTAAACCTCTGCTGGAGGTGTGACTCCTTAGTTTGAAAAGGCACAGATCTTGCCGGGGGGGGGGGGGGGGGCCGGGGGGGACGGGGACCAGGAGGCAAACCGTTAAAAGGGCATTGTGCTGCCAGAAAACATGGGTTATGTGCGTGCAGCCTCAGATGGGAAACATGCCAGCAAGGGTCACTTAAATGTCCGCTGTCCACAGGAAAAATAAGTGGTTTTGGGAGGGGTATTCAGTCACTTAACCAGAGATTTCGAGTGCCTCTGCAGGGGTTGCAGCGTACCCTGCTGCCCACCGGGCTCCCAGAGGTCCTGCGTTGTACCTGGCATCCCCGTGTGGGTTTTTGGCATGCCCTAAGGAGTGTAAAGCAGCGCTGGGCACCTCCCTTCAGGTCATGGAATTTGGGGGGCAGAAGGAGGTGGCTTGGGGGGGCACTATGGGCAGAGATGCCAGCAGCATTGGGCAGCAGTGAAAGCACAGCCAGAGCACATGATAAAGGGGGCTGTGAGTGAGGCAAATAAAAAGAAGAGTGTAGGTGCCGAGGAGCAGGCAGATAATTAAAGAAACTTAAAATATAGGAGCCTGATTTTTTTTATACATTGACATGTGTTCCTTGACAGAAAATCACATTAGCGACTTTCCTCCTGCAGTAACAGAAAAGTAGTTCAGGCTGGATTTGTCTTTCTGTAGATCTTTTCCTGGGTATAATATGCTGCTGTTCCGTGGGTTAGGTTTGTTGACAAAATTCTTCTCCGAAGGATCTATAGTCTGCAAACTCACGTATTTGTCAATACTGTACATGACTAATACGAACCAAATTGATGGTTCAAAATTGTTTTGAAGTAGATTGGTCTTGGCATAAAGGGATCTTTTCAAGGAAGTATAAAGCCAAAAATAGAGGTAAAGAAAATATATGCGGCAGAGCCATGACTGGGAAGTCATTAGCAATGATGTCACTAACTAGGCCACGTTTTTAAAAAAAAAAAAAAATCCAAATGGGAAGAAATCTAGCATGTATATGCTGCAGCGGGAAGCAATATCTAGATAAGCTACTGAGAAGTGAGTGCCAGATTTATGAATTTAAAGATGAAATTTATGTATTGAGAAACCTGGCTGACCTGGGAGCAAGTCAGCTCGGTGGGCAGAAGCTGAAGGCGAGCGCTGCTCGGGAGGGAGCTGAGGGTCAGCGCTGCTCAGCGTGGCCGGCAAAACTGCGCTCTGTGGCAGCCCAGCCTGGGCAAGGGACACCCCAAAGGGAGAGGAAGGGAGGGAATGGGTGAAAACTAAGAGGCAGGGACCCCGGAGAGGGAGTTGCAGAAGGCTGGCGCTCATCCCCAGCCTATAGAGCTGGCTCCAAGTTACCCAGTGAATTACTCACTGTTACTCTTGAGCTGTCGAGAGCTAGGTTAGCTCAGGTCTTGGCCAGCAACACATGGTCAGTACGTTTGAATTATTGTTTTTAGCTTTGTAAAGAAAGAAGGCTGTGGAATATATTGTTGAAGTTGCGTTTCTTCTGGCGGTAAAGATAAATTTCCTTTTTAGCATTGCCATATCCCTTTATGTTCTCCTTTACCTCTTTGGTATTTTTTAGTTATAGCCTTGACTATTAAATAACATCTTAAAGTTTTGCAGCTTTTTACACAATGATAAGATGGTGCTTTCTTTCACCAAGGGAGCCCATTGCAGTAGGAACCAAGTCCTCCTACTCCAGCATCTGGAAGTGAAAAAGAAAACAGGCCCATTTTGTTTTGTGAATGACCCCTGGCCGCTGGCATTTGGGCACTGTGGGATAAGCCCAGGAGCTGGTGCCTCAGTGCCTGGAGAAGTGTCAAATCTCATCCAAGCGTGTGCAATGTAAATAACAGTTTACATTTACTCAACTTTGTTAATTTTAATACTTATGCCTTTTTCTGCGTCATTTGTCACCCTCTTTGCCTGGTAGTTAAGCATTTTGTTTGCTCCAGGTATATATTGAGAGAAGTCTTTAATATCCTTGGCTGGCCATGGATGTTTGACTGATATGATTACCTTCTCTTGTCTGGTTTTCTGTTTTTTTCCCCATTAAACACAAACATTATATTCATGCATATTTTTTCTAGCGGTTACCCTTACTTCCCTGCTTCGTTTGAGAAACTCGTGCAGAAAAGCTCATTGCTGCAGCCACTGCCTCTCTGACATGTCATTTGTGAACTTCAGGTTCTTTGGGGTTTTTTTGCTAATATTACAATCATGGGTAAGTATCACTTATGAATTGTGCTCCTGTCCTTGACAAGGTGAAGTTATTAAGACTCATTTACAGCCTGTAAGATGAGATGTCTGGAGATGAAGTCTAGTGCTACTAAAACATTAGTATATCTGTCAACTTGTTACTGAGCATTGCTGTCAGGTGAGCAGACCTGTGGTACATGTTCTTATCTCATCACTGAAGAATTTATTCACATGAATCTTAACCAGAGTTAGTCTGAGCTAGAAGGAGGAGGAGGGAGACATACAGCTGCTGGAACAAAGACATGCCTGGGAAGTTCATGTTGCAATTAAACATATGGGGGAAAAAAAAAAATGAAACCATGAATATAAATGGTGGGCAGGTGTGAAAATAGGTTAACTAAACATTGAGCTCTCCAGTTCTCACTAGCAAAACCATAAGTATTTGCACAGAAGATGTTTTGCTTTTGTTTTCCTTTGGGGTTTTTAGTTAATTTTTTTTTTAAATAAGCTGTTTTCTTGTTCTGTTCACACTAGTCTTGAACTTTCCACTTCAGTCCTTTACAGAAGCCTTTTATCACCCTCAACACTGCTAATGGAAGCTGCTATAATGGGATCTTTTTAGAAACTACGATCTGTGTTGCAGAGGACAAAACTGTTGCAACAGTTCTCTGAATTCTCAGTGTTGAATAATTTCTCCAAATGGAAGCAGAAGTAGTGATACTAATTAATCCTTCCTAAAATACATTAAGAGCTCTGATTCCCATATAGTTAAGTTTCTCTAAATAAAGAAAAAAGTTGAGATGTGATTTTAATTAAGTAGCAGTAAGGTTCTTATTTGTCTCTGCATGAATGTGTTGCTTATACCTGGAGAATGACTGCAAGAATGTCAGAAAGTAACAGGAGAAAAGCTTTAAACTATTTTTATTTAATGTTCCTCCCCTTCCTCATCTACTGTAAGTATTTCAGTCCTATGCTACAGATTTTATTGTAATCCATTTATTGTATCTATTTCAAAATATTTTTACGTACACTGATACAGTTCATCCCCACATATTTTATTTCAGGCCTCCAAAGCTTTGAAAACAGGGCTGTTTTCAGCCCTCAGCATTCAAATTTCCAGTTAAGTTCCCCTTTCCAACCCTCAAACTGAGACAAAAAAAGTGCCTTAGAGTTTTTCTTTGTCACTTTCTTGTGCAAGATTTTGAAGTGTTGAAATAATTCTAAGCTTTTGCTTTTTTTCTTAAGGTTTTTTGTGGTTTTTTTTTGCTTTTCCTTTTTTCACAGAAAAAGCTCTGAGGTCCAGAAACATTTTTTTAAGGGAAGCTGAGGTTTTACTTAATTTGTCCTTCCTCTATCGTGTCGTCTCACCCCCTTAGTACTTCTGTCTACCTGCTTGACATTCACATCATCTTTTATCTGAGGATTTGTTTGGGGAGAAAAGATAGATGGCTTCACCCTCAGCCCCGTCACTGTCTTTGGACAAGCCCAGCGCCCTCACTGTTTTAAGAGGTTGCCGGAGCATCCCGCGGCGGGAGCACCCCGCAGCCGTTGACGCGTTGTCACCTGTCCCACAGGCACTCGCCGGAGCTTCAACAAGACGTGGAGGCAGGATACTAAACAAGTGCGGTTTTATTTCAGGAAAGACTTGCAGAGCTGGGTGTCCTCCAGTCTGCCTTGTAGTGACGTTTGCAGGTGGGAGGGATGGGCACATGGCAAAATCAAGAGGGAGAAAGTCAAACCACCAACTTGCTAGATACTTCCAGGAGTTTTCCAACCCAAATCAGACCTTCCATCATGGTCAGGTTTTCCAGTTACGTTTATGAGAAGTTAATCGAGCCCAGTGTGTGGAATTTCTGGGTGAATTCTAGATTTTCATTACTTTTCCACAGTCTGATTCAAGGTCATAAGATTAACTATGCTTGTTACAGAATCCCAGCAGAAATTTAAGACACTAACTGTACTGTGGTGTCAGCCTTGCCTTTTCCCTCTTGGTCATTTCACTTGTTTCTTTGAAGCTTTGCTTTTTTTTAAAACATCTTTTACGTTGAGGAAATGAAACTTCCAGATTAAGTGGGAAATAGTCCCTTTGTAAACAAATAACTTATTACAGTTCTGCTGTGTTACAGATATACAAGTTCTTTGAAAGATGAGCAGTTGTTTTTTGCTCTGAAAACTCACTCTTTTGCACTTTGTACGTGCTAGGAACAAGCTCTTGTACCTTTTCCCTTTCTTCTTTTTCCTCCCCTGGTGGAGTATTAATGAATTATTCATCCAAAACTCTCCAAAGACCAGGCATAAAAAGGAGTAAGACCTGAATTCCCGGAGACTTTTATTGTGCACTGCTTTTCACTAAAAAAAAAATAATAATCCTGAAGTGATACATACATCCAGGTCTGCAAACAAGCATTATCGAAAATACAGTATGTGATCCTGGGAAGACCCATATGTGTGCTTTAAGTGCAGGAACCATTGACTTCAAAAACACAGCTACTGGCAATGAGCATTCGATATTAAGCCTTATATGTTGAATATAAAAGAGCCAACTGCGTGAGCTGAGTTTTTTTATTTTGCCAATCTATAGTTGTCTTTTCTCTTGATTTATTCCCTTATTTGTCTTCATTTTTTCCTTGTTTCCTGCTTTGTGGTGCTTGGATGTAGAAACCTGTGATAGATAATGATGGTAATGGAGAGAAAGCCAATAACCGTGCATGCTTGAAACCTCCGTTCTTCTGCTGCAGCCAACATCTCCAATGCAGCACTTATTTCAAAAGAGCTTGCTTGATGATGGAGAAGTCTTTCAGAGTATTTACTTTCAGACTTTATGCTTGGTTGTGTCACATGTGATGCCTAATGGTTTTAAGACTTTGTTAAAACCGGAGAATTAGGAAATCGGGGAGGGAAGGAACTTAAAGATTTTTCTCGTCTAGATTTAAAGTATCATTTCTGCTGGCAGCCTGACTTCTCTTAGTCTAAAGAGCTGCTGTGGAAGAAAAGTCGTAACTTCACAATTTATTTTATTTTCAGTTTTTTGTCTTGTTGCAAGTTTTTTTTGCATTTGCATATAAATGAGTCTCAAGGCTCTAATGTGATGCTTTAGAGAGCTGTCAGCATTTGTACCACCCTGCTTTTTTTTTTTTTTTGGCGTGCATCGGAAATTAAAATAAAGGCATGGAGAATTTTATTTCTCCTAATACAAAAAAAACCTGAAAACCTCTCAGCTCATAAAGGATACATTTGGCCTTTTCAATTTTATAGCCCTTAACTATTATTCAAGGTGATCGTGAAGAAAATTTCTAGTATCTGAAAGGGAGTCCTGTTGCTATTGAATCCTACTGCAATTACATTGCCTTGCCTTTTTTTTTTTTCTTCCTGCAGAAGAAGTGACCCATGGTAGATGTAAAAATATTGGTAGAGCAGTTGGTTCTAGACAGTGCAGAAAGTTATTTTCCTTCTTAATGTAATTTTACAGTAAATGCTTTTTCTTCTCATTCATCTCATTAATTTCTTTGGCTCAGTGTTTTCAGAGTGCTTCACTTGTAAGACTCAAAATTCAGAAGAGATCTGCCATTAGAGTATAATGTGATGAGCCATTATAATATTAATTTGTATATTTAATCTGGTTCATAGTATGTCCATTGTGAGTAGTGATCTTTGTAATTAGGATATAGTACAGTTCCCATAATTGTTTTCTTTGTCTGGATCCACTCTGAAAAGCCTCATCTAAGCTGGTATTAAAAGGCCAAGTTCTACCGCATCTTATTTTGAAGGCTAAACGATTTAGGAAAGATGGACTAATGTTCTTTTGATCTGGAACATGGAAAATGTTTTGTTTCAGATTTTTTTTTAAGCAAAAAACCGCTATAGATCAAATGTGGATTGATTTGGATAGGAAAATGCATGGAAATAGCAGAACGTTTCATAGAAGTTCTTGCAGGAAGCTTAATTTTTCATTCTCCAGCAATATTTTATTAATATTTTAAATAAAAATTAAAACAGGATTTTTTTGAGTGTATATTGGTATGGATGATTGATTCTAGAGGGAACAATTGTTTAGTTGTCTGACCTGTCATCAGATCCATGAATCCTCCTATCAGTTGTTTCTGTTCCTAGATTTTAGCCACTCGTTAGAGAAGAATGAAGAATACTGTTCTTAGCAAAAAAACTATAATGATGATGATAAGAGTTCTAACCAGTTTTCTGAGATGGGCTGTAATGAAGTTTCTCATGTCTAAATGCAGTATGAGAATAGATATCAAAAAGAAGTAAATACAATAATACTTGAAATCTGCTTGGGAGAAAAAACGATGTTTTTACTTAAGTATGCCTGTATTTTCCATTAGTATGGAATGTGATTCCAATATAATGTAATTTGCTACGTGTATACCAGTAGCTGGGTTAGGGGTTGCTTGTTGCCAGTTTTTTTAGTGTGGTAATGCTCACAAAATGATGCTTTTCTTTCTCCCGTACTCTTTTATGGATGCTTTGCAGGGTTACAGCTTAGTTTATAGCTGGACTACATCAAAAATGCCTGGATGGTGCAGAAATGTTTGGTTTGTTCTTTGTCCCAACAGAGAAAACTTGCCATTTAAGTCCATCTTACTAATAACAGGATTTGGTGATGAAAGTAGCCAGAGAAACAGCAAGTGTGCAGGTTTTCTTTGTTCATTGGACACTGGAAAGCTGATTTCTGTTGTTTGTGTGGTAAATCTGGGAAAATAAATGCATACAGAACTACCTTCCATTACTCAGTTAACAATAGCATAGCAGACAAACACAAAGGTAGGAAAAATTCTTACATACTAGTCATAAAATGTCATATTTTACCACCTGGTTCGTGCTTAATAGTTACTCAGTCAGGTTCCTCCTAGAGCACAGCAGAGGTGGCAGGATTAGGCCCAAAATTTGAATGACAACCTTATGCTCTGTTTAGCTGCAGCATTATGGTTTAAATGGAAGTTGATCCATCTGGTATCTTCATCGTACATCACAAGCTCTTTCTTGAAAACTGTTTGTTATGAGAGAGAATAATTAGACTGTCTACTTTAATACAGGGTATTGAAATTGAAAACTGCGCCAAATACTTATGTAGTTATGGAGGAGAACAAGTCCATTGACAGCGGCCAAGGTGACATGATATCAAGGTCATCTATCAAATGCAACTTAGCAGAAGTTGGGAAAGTCTCTGCTGTGCACAGCTTTGGCTTTTTGCACTCTAGGGACTGCTGGTCCTCCTAAACCCCAGATTCCTAAACAGCACTGTAAGAAGCTTCAAAAAGTAAAACACAGAAAACATACCATAGTTACAGTGGAATTTTTTAGAGAGCATAGTGTAACACAGTGGAGTACAATGTGATAAAAAAGGTCATTGAATATATATCTCTTGTAAATCTTTCATAAAATGTACCCTTTCTATCTCAGAACTACTGTCATCCTTCCATTTCCTGACTTTAACAAAACTTCATTTATTGACATCAAACTTCTGTGTGGAGGTAGTGGGCACAGAAGCTGCAATCTCTTTTTTTTTTTTTTTTTTTCCTCCTGCCTCATGAATTTACTTATATGAAATGCCTTATGAAGAGGATCCACAAAAGATGAAAATCTAAGATGTTTTGTAATTACCTGCTTCGTCCTTCTAGGCTGTTGAGACAGGAGCAGGAGGAGGCTTTGACCAACCTGGTCTAGCGGGAGGTGTCCTTGCCCATGGCAGGGGGGTTGCAACTAGATGATCTTTAAGGTCCCGTCCAACCCAAACCATTCTATGATTCTGTGAGACTAAAGAAATGAGGTGGAGAAGCGGAGTGGGCTGCTTCCATTTTTCTGTTCTGTTGAATCAGTGCCCTGAGAGTGAGGGCCTCTAAATGCTTTCCCTCATTAAAAGGACATGCTCCTTTGCTATTAGGTTGTGCATCTCCCTTTGGCTTTCGTCACATTCAAGGAGCCTCAGCACTGAAAATCTTTTTATAGTGTGTTTTAGAGGAAAAGTAATTTTTTATGGGCATGAAAAATCACATGCAATAAATCTCTTTAGCTTAGAAGAGAGGAGTAGGGTGGTTTTTCTACCTGTGGTGGCCCTGATTTCATTGAGTGTTTTGGCTGGTTAATCACTTTATAAACAGAAAAAAAAAAAAGAAAAAATTAAAAATGCCATGCTTTAGCCAGATTTGAGGTGTCTGAGAAGTTGTGTGTTAATGTTTTGAAGAAAAGCTAGCATAGAAAACCTTGAAGGCCACATACATGCACACAGATGTGGGGGAGTCAAATAGCAACTTGTGCTTTTTGGCGGTGGTGACTTACACATGGATCCTCAAATACGGAATGCCTGAGCCCTCCTGCCTGAGACATGGTGTGGGACATAGCAGATGTGTAGCAGGGGTTCATCCAGGATTTCTCCTAGCTTAGACTGAAAGTAGCATTAAAATCTTCCTTGACCAAGAAGTGGTTGGACTGGAACCCCAGCTAAAATTTTGGGGGTTTACTGATAACATTTAAAATGACTTAAGAACATCGTGACTACAGAAGACATATGGTCACAAAAAAGACTGGTTTGGACTAGCTTTTAAAATCAGTTTGGGGGATCTTTGGAAATTTGGCCCCATAGATGGCCAGATGTTTGTTTCTGCTTAGATAAGGACTTAATCCTCCGAGACCGACTGTGTTCAGATCCAAGGATTTGGCTCTGAACCCATTTTGTATGTTAACAATGCAAAAGTGCAGGAACTTTGCGGGTTCTCTGCAGCCAGGAACAAATGAACTGTGTATTTATGGAGGCATCAGCCAGGGTCCCACTAGTTAAGCTGTGGTGGAAGAAAAGATGCACACATGAACTTGACTCTCTTTCCATTGAAGTTAATGCATTTTCATTCTAAGAAGAATAGGATCTGTTTTGGTTTTCCTTGCGACATTGGAAATGAGTGTCTCTCAGATTTTGAACTGTTAGAGATTTTTTTTTTTCCCATTTAGTATAATCTCTGCTTCCACTTGCTGAATCTTTTTCTTTGTTTGTTCAAAATGCTGATTGGCATTGTTAGAAAAAAATATATATGCTACATTGGGTGGGGTGGTGGTTAATTTTTAAAGAGCTATTTAGTTGCTGGGCATAATTGCAAGAATATATTTCTGTATCACTAAAGGCATGAGAGAGAAAATTATTTACACAACTTTAGCTAGAACTAAAGAGAATTTTTTTGATTCCAGAGCTGGTTTTATGACAGGATAAATTCATGGCTACCCTACCAAAAAAAATCTGGAACTGTATTGTTTCATTGAATGTTGCCTGTAATTTTTGTGTGGCAAAGAACCAAAACATCCCTAGGAAGCTGTGTGTTTGTTTGTCTTTTTATTAACAAGCTGTTGGCTAAATAGATTTCCATTGTTGAATAACTAAGAGAGTCAAATATTTACGATGCAGACATAGGGCACTTCCTCTTAAAGGCTGTGTGAGAAACATCTGGCCATATGACTGAGCATCTTATGTAGAGGGGAATTTCTGGGATTAAGGGTCAAGGATTCTGACTAATTGCAGGCACTAACTCTTAATGAGTGCCAAATGTGCACCTGTTCACCCCCCTCTCTAGCCCCTCCATAAATACGTTGCGTGGATGATGTTCTGAGGGGCGGTTGTTTTCTGCTGTAGCTTGAAGGTCATTTTTTTCCTGCAGCTCAGTTTTATTTCACACATCTGGGCACATCATGCACACAACAGGACGCCAGCGCTGTTATTCAGCTGTAATCTGGTGGCCCTACATATGCACTAAATCACTTCCTTAGGCTGTCCTTAAAAATTCTTCTCGTACTTATTGCTCTGTATTCGACAGCGTAGTCGGCTGTTTTGTCAGTTCTTCAGAATTTCAGCGATTCTGTGCTGAGATGCCTTCCGTGCCCTCCGGCACATAACGTTACAGCCTAAACAAAGGCAAAAGAGTTTGCACTGACAATTTAGGGTCTGGATCGCTACTTCTCTAGTTTTAGATGGATTTAATGGCACTGCAGGGAAGCAAGCTCGGGGAGGACGTGCTCTGCAAACCACAGTTGGTGTCTGGCAATGAAACTTGCAGCGAATAGTCCTGGAATACCTCTTTCCAAGCCCAGTTAGTGCAGATCTCGCCCCTGTAACCTGCACCGGTTGCACAGGTAG
This sequence comes from Chionis minor, assembly GCA_013398295.1. Classification (NCBI taxonomy): domain Eukaryota; kingdom Metazoa; phylum Chordata; class Aves; order Charadriiformes; family Chionidae; genus Chionis; species Chionis minor. The sequence goes on along the minus strand of VZSF01004739.1, from coordinate 350,229 downwards.
CTGCGCTAAGCCGTGCCTTTGCCCTCAGGGCGCAGAAAAGGCTTACAGAGCGGAATTCCCTGTGGATCAGTTTAGGCCAGGGCCTTCCTAGGTGTCTGGGAGGTTTCCAGCGAGCGTGCAGATGTGTCGCACAGAGAACCGACGCGTGGCAGACATGCAGCGAGCCGAGCACCGTCCTGCGCTGGCGGTGTTGGCTGCCCTGCACCTGCAAAGCAATAGGTCTCCTGGCTGGGGGGATCTTCAGAGGTGGAGCCCCAGAACATCGGGTTGTGAAGACATTGTCGCTTGAGTCCTTAGGACAGAGATGGAGTAGGGCAGGACCTCCTACTGACAGCTTTCTTCAGGTACCAAGTAGCAGGAAGGCAGTCCTGTGAAAATGTTTGACTTTAGTATCATAATGCAGATTTGCCAGAGAGATAAAAGTGAAACAAAATCCAGGAAGCCCAGTCTACGGGCGGGTTGCTTTCCAGTAAGAAAAATAACAAATGGGACATTCGGTGAGCCAAAAGTAGTGGCCCTTACCTTCATTTTAGGATTACAATAAATGAGATGATGAACTGAAAATCAACAAGGTGAAACTTTTGCTTAAATAATTCTGTAATGACTGCTTAAATCCATAAAAACTTCCTCTCTCATGAAACGTGGTATGGGGTGGTCTTGGGTTTGACTTTCAGAATCGGGTACTTCACAGTACTGTTGTGCACATCTCCTTTCCCTTTTGCACTTAGGAATGTAGACCTTAATGTACTTTATGATACTTATAAGATACTTAAAGCCAAATAGAATAATAGATTGTTTCCAAAGTCTGGTCAAAACAAATCAAGATTCTTAGCACCTGCGTAAATGTGATAAATTATGAAAAACAAACTCGGGTCCGAATTTTGAAAAGCCAATGTATTGCTGTGATGTTTTCAGCTTGTTGCTGTCCAGCTGCTCTGGAAAAGAAGCAGCAGCTGCTGTGCTTCATTGCCTGCTTCTTTCCTGGAAGGTGCTTTATGATTTAAATCACTTCTTTGGGTGGAGAAAAGCAGATCTCTCTAACTCAGCAGCAGCCGTTTACACTGACTTGACAACAAGAAATAAAACCAATTGAAAAGGATCACCGCAAGGATGGAGAAGAATAGGCTTAACTAATAAAAAGCTGCTGAAAGCAAAATAGAAAAAAGAAGACATGCTACTGAGGTTTAACTCTACTTCAGACCATAAAAAGCATTCACGCAGTTCTGTGCATTTAAAAGTAAAGTGTTATTTGGTGGGTTGGTTTTGGGCTTTTTTGAGTTTTTTTTCAGGCAGGTTTTTATAATATGCATTGCTTACAGGTCTAGAATAATCTCTTAAATCAGACATCAGCATCCATGTGCTATGTGGGCATTTTCAACCGAGCTGACTGTCACCACATGAAATCCTTTTGCCTTTTTTGGCTGGAGAATGCTTCCAAGCTCAGTGCAAAGGCAAGAGGAGGACCAGACTGTACAGCCTTATATCTGTGACTCTTCATGCCATGTGCTTTTAGCAGAGTGTGGCATGACTAGTGGGTAGCTTCCCCCCCACCACCACCCCCCCTTCAAATCAGATTATCTAACAGTTAATCTGTTTTGTTCATGTGCTGAGCGACAGCAGCTCATTCAGAACAGACTCGGGGTGGGAGGGGGGCAGCGCTTCTGAGAGCAAGCTGTTTCAACCAAACATTTTCCTTTCAGTGATTCGTAGGATTAAATTTCAGGCTGTTGCCTATGGAACTTGGCATTAAGAGCCAACGCGTTCATCACGTTAGCTTTTCTCTTCAACTTTCCTTATGGAAAAAAAACCCAAACCCATCCATAGTTTATCACCATCAGTCTCCCTTGACCAGCTTATAAGGCTGCGATCATCCTTTTTCATCACCTTTTAATACTGTCCAAAACCTAGGTGGTTAAATTCACAATCCCCTCACCTTTTTTCTTTGTATCTCTGTGCATTTCTTTTCAGCACATATGGAATAGTTCTGAAATGAGCTGGAATTGAAATATGCTACTATTAACTTCCTTTCTAGGCAGATTATCGTTATTATTTCTCAGCGTTCGTGTGTATGTAACCATCCATATTCAAGCTATGCAGCCAGCCTGTTTCCTCCTCGCCTAGAGGAAAGGAGGGAATATGTCTTGTTTTGTCAACATTTATTGCGCTGTCTTTCTCTTATTTCAGTTAAGTCCATTAGCCTGGAGATCTTGATATGGCTCCTGAGCACCAGTTTATACAGTGCTGGGTGGTTTGTGTAATGTCGGAATGGTGAAGCCTCTGGTAGTCGTTTTTGTCTCTTTTCATGGGCTGGGGGTGGGGGGGGGGGCAGGAGGCAGGGAAGACCTAAGTCTAATTAGAGTGCATGAATCCCTGTCTTGTACGTGCTGCTGAGAGGCTTTGCTGTCTTTTATCCAAATTACTGTCGCAGCTGAGGAGCACATCACAAGGGCACCCTGGTGCGGACCCCGAGTGCTTTATCTGTATAGATTACTGCAGCATGTTCGTGCAGGGTGAATCCAGACTCTGCAGCTTTGGCTCTCACAAAGCCTCTTCACAAGGGGAAAGCAAATTATGTTAGCTAACGTGTGGCAACTGTTGGGAGGTAAAAGCCTAATGAAATTAAGACAACGTGCGGTTCTCACAGGTTGCAGCAAGTGCTATGGGGAAGCTGGGAGATAATCAGAACCTGGTAACAGGCACTAAAACTGCAGATACCTTGCCTTTTGCAGAACCGCATTGCACTTTAGTCTACATGTAAATGGTATAAGAACATATTTTGACATCACAGAGGTGAGATTTCAACCAGTACAGACAGGGCTGGACTAATAACAGTGTAGGGAATAAGTCAAGAACTAGACAGTCTCGCCAGGATAACAGGAAACCCTCAGAGTGGAGTCACGGGGTCATAGTGTGTGTATTTATTTGGGAATGCTGTGTTTGCTTAGCTGGACCTGCTAAACTTGTCCTGACCACGGCAGGGAAGCGTCCTCTCATTATATACCTATGTTATTTGTATCTGGATATTTCTGTCCACGGAGAGTGTATAAATTGCGTGATACTTCTCACCATGGTGCTTGGAAGGTCCTAAAGGCAATAGATTGAGAGATGCCAAGTGGCTCTTTGAAAGGTCTCAGTGGCACAAAATGCTGGGAGAAGCTCTGATTCTGGTGGTGAAAGAGAGGGCGTAATGTCCAGGTGTGACTGCGATGGCTTCAGGGATTGTCCAGGGCTGTGACTAATCTGGGAGCCACCATAGTCAGGAAAAAGTCCCCTTGGGCTACTGGGTCGATATAGATGGGGTTTTACCTTCTAGATAAATAGCTATAAGGGTCATGAATAAACCTTTTCTGTGGTCCAAGGTGGTGGTCCACCATCTCCTCTCCATTCCGTTGCCACTGGATGGCTAACAGCAGTGGCCTGAGCAACCCAAATTCTTGAATCTTCTATTTGTCCCCTCTGAGCTTGCTTTTTTCACCGTGTTGTTTTTGGGGTCTGCCCTGTGTATGACTCTGGATTCCTGCCCCAACCCTTAACCCTATTGTAAATGTAACCCTTTCACTCTTCTTTGATTAACATAGTCAATCAATCTGTTTCTAAGTCAGCATCTGTCATTCTGAAGGGTTTGACGCGTAGAGACACCTTGTACAGTGCCGCATGGTGTCCAGCCCTCATTCCCTCACATTCAGCAGGCAGCTCTGAAACCCCCACTGAAACAAAACACCCATTTGGCCCTACATGGTTCAGGTACCAATTCTATTTCATTTTGAAGCCCAGCATCAGTCTACCTTGGCCCAAGATATAGGACTGCAAAAGTCTTCTTTCTTAACAGTTCCAGATTTCTGCCTTTTTTGGGTCAGTTTCCGCAGTTCCTTCTAATTAGTCTTGTGTAAGGTTTTGCCATCAGAGCATTTAGGCAATATAGCATGCCAAAGACATTTTGAAAATCAACTATCTGCATGTCACAAGTATATAAATACTTATTATTTGCTTAGGCAACAGGTTGGGGTTTTTTGAAGTGGTGACTTTTGACAGCTACAGTTCACTTTTACCAACTCTTTTTATATTTTCTTCATTTTTAGAAAGAAAGATGATGCCAAATTATACTTTTTAATGTAAACAAGTTGGGTTTAGGAAGTTAATGAAGGAAGCAACTATGGAAACATGTAAAAAGCATTGTATTAGTGACTCGAAATGTGAAGAATCATGTATAATTCAAAACCAAATCCCCCAGGAAGAGCTCACATAATGTACATGAACTGTGGAGCGGTTTAATAAAAAAGGAAGCTGAAAAGGGCAGCATTTGCTCTAATCCAGACATCTTGTTAATGCATACAGGTATTTGCAGCCAAGCAAAGAACACTGTATTTAGCACTGAAGTGTATCTGAGCGAGAAACAAGACAGGGAATTGATAACACCGCAGTGGTTAAGCACATTAGAGTAATACAGCAGTTCTCTCTTCCTAAAATGCAAGAAAGTTTTATCAAACCTCTGAAATCTTTTGGGATTCACTTTCCCGGTCAGGAGAATAGTGGAATTTCTAAACTGCACGCCTGAACTCGCTACAGTCCAGCAGTGTTATGTGTACCTACCGAAGCTATTACCAATATACAACCAGGCAGCATTTGGCTTGTATTCAGCCAGCATTGCAGATATCACGTAATGGTGTGTCCAAACCACGACGTCATGATACGAGAATTTCAGTTCCTTCTGCGGTAACTTCTTCCCAGAATCTTGACAAAACGGAGGGCTCCAAAAACTTCACGTTGTAATCAAAGCTCCAGTGAACCAAACTTTGCTCCAAGTTCAAGAGTAATGTTATTGATCCGTGGCAGTCACTTTGCATTATTTGGCCCAGTTGTTACTTTTTTTCACAGCCAAATCTGAAATGGGGATCACCATCCCAGCAAAAGCCACTGATGCAGATCTTCAGTGTGGTAGCCGAACTCCTTTCTTCTGTGAAGGGTCCTAGTGCCCTTTAGCATTTTTGGTAGCACCATCAGTCAAGCTTTATGTAGCAGCTATCACTAACTTGCGTAGGCTATAGCTTCCAGTCAGAAGCAGCACTTCTGCCTTGGCATGACTGCTCTGCCCAGTTCCTCTGGGGCTAGGTGAAAATCAGCTTTTCTTTGTATTTTTGTGCTCTGCTTTGTGCTGTCTAATCGGCCTGACAAAGGAGAACTGATTTAAAAGCTGTCCACATTGTTTCCTACCAGAACAAAGTCTGAAGAAATCAGACTGAAGAGAACCTTAAATTTTTGCATGCATTTTTTGCGTGTGTGTATTTCTGGATGGCTGTGTACCTCCACACAGACGTGGAATAAAAATATAATGAAGCTGGCGTAGATTTCAAACCTCCAGGTCAGCACAGCTCACTGTGGCAATTGCCTAGTGACCTCCCTTTTGGATCCTTGACAAAGCCTGTCTTTTTAACAACACACACTTCTGCTGTGACCTCTGATTATGGATATAAAAAAAAAGTATTCCATTCTTGGCCTTTCTCTCACTTTGTGTAAACAAATAGGTGTTGACTAGCGTGGTCGTTATTCCCTGAGGGCTTTCTGTAACCACTTTTCAAATAAGCCTATACTGAGATGAACAGCTTTGTGGTTCAGGGCAGCCTTTGGTGAGTGGAGATCAAGTTGCTTGGTCTCCCACAGATTTTGTTTAATGACTGTGGGTGGATTGCTTTGGATGGCATTTATCCTTTTTTTTTTTTACCTAAAAACGAGGTCACTAATCTGAATGAGTCAGGCGGGCTCCATTTGCTCTCGAAGAGGAGAGGAAGGCATCTGCAGAGGGGGAATATCTTGTCTTTTCTGAGTGTAGGAAGAGCCTAGAGGTAGCTAACTTGTTACCGACTGAGTTGAGATGACATTAATTCCATGTTATGATTTTAATCAGACTGCTCATTGATTTTGACAGAAGCACACCTGAGCACCCTTTTATTTCCTTTTCTGGGCACTGACTCATCCAACCTGAGGCATCCCATGTTCAGAGTATTAGGTTTAGTTTCTCTTTAGTTTTCTTTCTTCTAACATTTAGATTGCCATATTCAGGTTTTGAGATGAAACTCACAAACAACTGATCTACAGAAGTGTCTCAAGCAGAATGCATTGTTTCTATGGTTTTTTCCTACCTTTTTTTTTTCTTTTGGCAAGTACATTTCCACTAAATATTTTTAGGAACTACCATGATGCCTGTAAGTGCTGTAAAGTAGTAACTGAGAGAATCATGTAAAAATAGCATTGAAAGGGACTTCAAAAAGTCATTTAGGCCATCTCTCTCCACTTGAAGGTAGAAGCAACCGTTTTTACGGGGCACAAAGGTTTGGTTTGCATCTTTATTAACCTGAGTGCTCTTACTCACTGGTGCCCTTTCTGTACTGCTTGAATTTTTTTTCACAATACACCAGAATTTTAGAAAAGGCACAGCTTTTATTAAGCTAGGTACATTTTACTTCATTTTGTTTGTAGATGGGATAAATACTGTCTGAAATGGCTGCGCCATACATGTGGGACTCCATCTTATATTGTTTATAACCTGACAGTGCTTCACAGAGCAAAGCAGTAGTCCCTCTTCAGGGAGCAAAGAAGGCCTAAAAGAATTCACTAACAAAGGTGAAATCTTTGTTGATATACTTTGTTTGCGTCTCAGTGCCGTGTTGAAAGAACATCAAAACATTACCATTGAAAATCTGGATAAGAGAAGAATTTCATTCAGTTTTGACTCTTTTTTTATTCTCTCTCTTTTGGCTTCTGGAAGTGGCTGTCCAGGTTTAAGTGTCTGGAGTATGTTTTTGGCGTAGAAGACTTATATGTGTTGACTTTTAATGTACCAGTCTTTGAGACTGCCAGGCTCACCTTCTGGGGAAATTTTATATAATTCGAGCGTCACATAGTGTGTTGCTTTTGACTAAAGTCCTTTAAAGTCTTTGGTATTTCCCTCTTTTATTTCTGAAGTTCCTTCATTTCATATCATAAATAACACTGAACTTGCTGAATCGCTGCCCATTAATTGCCTCAAGACTGGGGGAACAGGAACAAAAAGGGAAGTGAGAGAGGATTTATTCAAACTTCACATTAACACGAGCAAATGGCACTTTGAGGCACTGCCCTAAATACTAAGAACCCCAAAACATTTACAAGAATTACGGAACCGATGTGCTGCTTTGAAGCCATCAGGAACCTAAGCAGAATAAGAAGAATTGGCAGGACAGACCGGAGGTTAACAGTCTCATGACACAGAGATTTAAACACCCAAGCACGCAGATGGCAGCGTTATTGTTAAACGCGTATATAATACAGTAACTTTGCATTTAAAAAAAAGTCCGTATCCTTGTATTATCAGGATTATCATCCTTTAGGAATGTGGACTCTCAGGAAATCAGTTTTGCTTTCCATGAGCTTTGGCACCTCATGCAAGCGCAGCTTTGATGAAAAGTGACCACACGGTCCTTGGTTTCTGGTGCTTTTGCCTCGCATCGCTGCTTGCACCAGTGGTACCCAACCAGTTCCGCCTACTTTGCAGCTACTCTGTGCTCTTACGCGTTTTGTGGGCACAAAATGACACCATAAACGCCACAGAACCATTTTGAGCATTTTACATCAACTGTCGGAATAACGCCGAGGTTTTTGCAGAGGATTATTGCAGACTCTGTTTTACATTTCCAAATGAAGTATGGAAGAAATTTCTATATTCTTCGAGAATCTCGTATCTCTTCAAGTACTATATGAGGAAGAGGTGTTGCCTCCACGTGGTGGTGATTCTCCTTGTGAAACCAGGCTAATCCCTGGTAGTAGATAGGAGCGATACAGTAATTGCCCTATTAATCCAGAGTACATCCACATGGGGCAGGAAATACTGTTTTATTTCTTGATTTTATTTCCAGCCTTTGCTTAGTAAATGTCCTGAGAGCCTCTGAATAAAGGTAATTCCACAGGAAATGCACTAAAAATGTTTGCAAAGAAAAATGCTTGAAATAAAATTGCTGAATGATATTTTCAATAAAGCAGATTACTCTTAGCTGCCCAAGTGTTACAAATAGTGGTTTTAAGAAACACAAGACTTTTATTGCCCAGTGTAGCATATACTAGCAGAAATACGCAGTTGTGCGTATATCCTGCATCTCCTAGTGTGGTCTGAGATATCTGAACTTGGTTTGAATAGTGTGTTTTCTTAAGTTTTTTCCAGTGAGAATACTTAAAAGGCTCAGAAGCATTGCGTGTAAGCATAAATAAGATTAATTTCTCTGTATCGTTCAATTGTGAAACGTACAGCTCTATAGGCTTTGATAATGATGACATAAAAATAATGATATCTTTAAAGAAATAGAGAGATGTTATATCTGAAAGGCACATCAGAGCCATAACCCTTTTCTTCTCATCATGCCCGCATGCCTTTGAGAGCGGAAAAAGGATTCACCGAGCAGATTTCTTTGTCTGCAGGGGGAACTTTCTTCAATAATTACAACTCCTTTTAAGTAACTCTTTGGAAATAACATCTCTGAAATGAGATTGTGGAGTTGCTTTAGCCAGGGCATAGATCTGGCAGTGATTCATTCAGACGCTGTTTAAAATGGCTTTTCACGAAGTCTGCTGTTCTACTTTGCTGACAATGGCAACCTGTAAAATGCTGGGACGTACTGTAGCATTTTAAGAAAATGTTTTGCTCTTACACCGGCCAGGACATTTGGGACCCTGTTCCCTTTCTCCAGGATATCTGTAACTTCCATATATAATCAATAGGAATTGCTCATATCCTGTGCTAGAAAAATAAAGCCTGTAAGCCAGTCTTTTAAAACCTGTTGTCTAAAGAGCAGCGTATAAATACCACCAGGTTTTTCAGTGGTGGCAGATGTTTTTCCTTGTCTTACGTGGGTCTTACATAGTTGGCCTTACATACTAAAAGTCTGGTTCTGCATCGTTTTAAGGCAGTGGGGGGGATTTAACTTTCATTTCATTGTGGGGAGAACTGGCCTTACAGAGAAAAGGTGTGTTACTTCTGAAAGGAAGCACATACCTTTCCTCACTGGTTGTCGGTGGGAAAATAAGGTTTATGAGACATCTGCTTTTCATATATTTTAAATGCCCTTTTGAGGTGTTTATATTACTGTCGTAGCAAAAAGAAGCTGCGTATCCAAGCTCCACATAGACTTAATAATCTGAAGGTCCTGGAGCGTAATTGTTTCTTCTGTATTGCATTCGAAAGCATTCCAGTGACTTTCTCCATATGAAATCAGGAGAGATAAAGAGCGTGCCTCTATAGAAGTATAAATATTTTTCTCCAAGACATTTAGACTTTCACATGCTGTTGAGGGTTGTTTTTCTTTTTTTCTGCTGGGAGAAGGCCTACATATTCAAAACATTTTCAGGCTTGGTGTGTAGTTTTAGCTAAGGGTGGGTGTATCTTGCAGAGCTTGAGGTTTGGTTAACACTGCCAACTATTTCTGGGTTCACACGGTTCATTCGTCTAGTTGAAGCCTGAAAAAACACTTCTCCTCTGTTTCATTTGTGGAGTTTTTCCTCTTTTCAGTTTGTTTTTGTTTGTTCTGTTTCTTGTTTTGGATTAGGATTTCTGCTCTGTGCTGGAGTTGGAACATCACCTTATGAAAGGTCGTGTGTGTTTTGTAACATGCAGCTTGTGGTGCCTCTCCAGTCTCAGTCCTGCAGCCAAGGATGACCGGCTCGATAATAAATATTAAAGAGTTCTTTAGTGAGACTGTTGCATGTGAACAGCAACGTCTGGCAATCTTGAACTTCCCATCAAACAATCTCATTTCGGCACTCAGGTTACTTTAAGCCCAAATGCAAATGGGAGTTACAGTTGCCATGGCAGGTATTGGTGATGGCACTGAATAAACACAACCGTGTATGCCTCCTTGCTGAACGCTTGTATGGACTTCTGTCCAAGTGGAAAGAAACCCAAGAAAGTGCATATTTTGTCAAATTTTGTTCTCCTAATAGCTGTGTTTGAAATTAGCTAAGGTAAGTTTACCATCTGTAAGTTTCAAAGCTTTTGAGAAGCTGAGGTGCACAGCTAAGAAATGGCAGAGTGATTTTTACATTTTTCTAATCCGATCTGTTTACTACAGATAATAAAGTTTCAGTCAGTTTCTCCTGCACTGCCTGAATAGCTTATTTAGCTCAAATTACATGCATCCCCCCAAAAAAAGCCTTTTTTCCTCTGTCTAATCACCCTCACAATTTGAAAACTCTGCGATTTATTTGTGTTTTACTTCTGATTTGAAAAGACTACCTTAAGACTACAGCTATTGATTCAAGTGATGCCTCTTTCTAGGCCCTCTTACTAACCATTATTTTCTCTCATTCAGACCATATGTACATATATATATAGAGAGAGAGAGATGTGTATACGTATAATCAAGTCACCTCCTGGTCCTGTTTTCAATAAACCAAGCTCCTGGCATTCTTAAGGTCTCCCCGAAATGCTTTCTCTGCCGCCATGAGCAGTTGTGTTACTCTGCTGTTCCTCTCAGTTGCTATTTGCTTCTGCTCACTGTTTCCTGTTTATAAATCCAAGGATCATACTTTTTTTTTTTTTTCTGCTACAAGGTTACCCTTGAACTCCATCCTGATGTGGTGCTTTTTTGTTTGGTTGGCTATCCTGCCAGAAGAACTGCTTTCCAGGTTTCAGTCTCTTTACATTTTTTTTTATTATTCTGTTTTTTCTTTTCTTTTTTCACACTTATTTGTTTGCCCAGTCTGGCTTCCTGGATCCTAGAAACACTGCCTTGCTTGTAGACATGTATTAGGAAAGGTGTATTGCCCCAGGGGACCAGGTGGTCTGTGACAACCCTCCCCTGCCATTCAGTCAGCTTCGTTACACTATTTCATATAAGAAATAAGCTCTCTTGAGATATGCACGGTTGAGCTGAGTTTTCCTGAGGAACATTACTAGGTATGCACTGGGGATTTACATTAGTTCTTACATTTGCTTTGTGTATTAGAAGATATTCACAGAGTCAAAGGGGTTGGAAGGGACACGTGGAGATCATCTGGTCCAACCCCCCTGCCAGAGCAGGATCACCTACAGCAGGTTGCACAGGATGGCGTCCAGGCGGGTTTGGGATGTCTCCAGAGTCAGAGACTCTGCCACCTCACTGGGCAGCCTGTTGCAGTGCTCTGCCACCCTCAAAGGAAAGAAGTTCCTCCTCATGTTCAGATGGAACTTCCTATGTTCAAGTGTGTGCCCATTATCTCTTGTCCTATCACCAGGTACCACTGGAAAAAAAGACTGGTCCCATCTTCCTGGCAACCCTTCCTTTAATTATTTATAAGCATTGATGAGATCCCCCCTTAGTCTTCTCTTCCCCAGACTAAAAAAAACCTAAGTCCCTCCGCCTTTCAATAAGAAAGATGTTCCAGCCCCCTAATCATCTTTGTAGCCCTTCGCTCTCTCCAGCAGCTCCCTGTCCTTCTTGAGCCGGGGAGCCCAGAACTGGACACAGTACTCCAAATGTGGCCTCACCAGAGCAGAGTAAACGGGGAGGATAACCTGCCTTGACCTGCTGGCCACACTCTTCTTGATGCACCCCAGGATGCCATTGGCCCTCTTGGCCACAAGGGCACATTGCTGGCTCACGGTCATCCTGTTGTCCACCAGGACTCCCAGGTCCCTTTCCACAGAGCTGCTTTCCAGCAGGTCAGCTCCCAGCCTGTACTGGTGCATGGGGTTATTCCTCCCCAGGTGCAGGACCCTACACTTGCCTTTGTTGAATTTCATTAGGTTTTTCCCTGTCCAACTCTCCAGCCTGTCCAGGTCACGCTGACTGTCAGCATGGCCTTGTGGTGTGTCAGCCACCCCTCCCAGTACTGTGTCATCAGCAAACTTGCTGATGGTACGCTCTATCCCTACATTCCTTACTCTGCATTGAGTCATTGGAGAGTTGGATGGCTGTCTCCTGTGCTTTAGTGGAGCCAGAAAGTGGGAATTGCAGACTAGAGCATGGGTGAGTTGGGGGACCCAGAGCTGTGTTCCCAGCTCTGCTATGGATTTTCTCTGTGACTTGGACACCTTGCCCCACTCTAAGCTATGTTACCGCCACTGGAGAGAGAAGATGGTGGTGTTACAGCTGCAGATAATGAAATCCAACCTTTCGGTGGGATCGGAAGCAATTGTTTCCAGACAGGGTCAAATGCAGAAAAGCAGAATCCTTGGTGCTAGGCCAGGTTAGTTCAACTCGCTGGTACTGCTAAAGACCCGCATAGAGAGATTTCAGTGGCTGTGATGGCAAAAAGAGAATTTTAGCTGCTTCCAGACCTTCTTTTGCTATGTGAGTCAGGGCTTAGGTTGGTTATTTATTTAGACTGAGCAGTAGCAGACAAGGTTAAATCATCCCTACCCTGGACTGCAGAGCTGACAGTTGAATCAGTCAGTCAGAATAATATTAGCTAACACCAAGACAGCTCACTTGGGGAAAAAAATAACCAAACAAAAATCTAGGAGTCTACTTAAGCAAACCCTCTGCCATCCCAAACCAGCATTTTTAAGTGGCTTGTTCTCAATTTTGTCTCAGTTGTTCTTAATTATGCCTCTATTCCTGTTATTCAGTCATTGTTTTTAATCATATAAACCAAATTGTGACTGAATTTTGTCTTTAGAAAACCCTGGTACGATGGTTAAAATGGAGTTTGTTGCCTGCCATACCTTTTCCATGATGTACAAAGAGGCCCTGGGAGTTTTATTTTACTCTAAAAGCTCTCACATTCTCTGAAGTTCATATTCTTAAAAATTATTTTAACCTGGTTTGCATTGGTGTAGGTAATTTAACTATATCAGTTGGACATCCAATTTTAATTAAACTTATGTCTGTCAATGGCGTAAGAGAGACCTAACATTTATCTTCTGCTTGCTTTTTTTTTTTTTTATTAGACATTTTAAATGTTGTTTACCCTAAAGGATTGTAGGGACAGCTGGAGAATTGCAAAACTAACAGTGTTAGTGACTAATGAAATAAAACTTGATTTCTTGAGAAGGGAGTTGAATTTTATTATCTGAATAATATGGTTTTGCCCTGATTTTTGTCTGGTTTATACTAGTTTTACCTTTTTGATTTCAGTATATGGAATAGGTCTCCAGTTTTAAGTGGCTTTTAACCGTACTACCTGAAAATGAAGGCCAAAGACTCAGCAGCTCTGCCCCATCCTCAGGATGGAAGGTTTCCCTGACAAGGTTCTTGAGTAAACAAGATCTCTCCAGCGACAACAAGAGAGACTTTATTATTCCTGTTTATGTCTGAGGTAAAATGAAGAAAGAAATGCCCCCTGCTATTTTGAGGTGTTTGCTTGACTTTCATTTCTCTATTTAATTCAGGAAGTCACTGGCATTTGGGTTTTTAATAGCTCATAAACAGAGGCTACAGGTGTTCCCCTGTAATTGGTGTATGGCCTTGACGGGGCTGGGGGCAGTGAAGAAACCTTCTGCCATTGGGTTGGGTGACATTTTGAGGGAAGCAGCTGGCACCCCGCTACATGTTGTGACAGAAGGAGCGATGCACTTGGCTCGTAGAAAGAAGCTGCAATACATTTTTTGGTAGAAAACAGGGATTTAACAAAGTCTGATGGTAAATGTGACAGTGTTTTAACAAGATTCGAGATGGCAGGCACACTTGGTTTTTTGCTGCACAGAGGACAGGGTCAGACAGAACTGCCAGGGATACCCACCCTTGAGGCATGAGGTTCAGAAAGGACCCCCCTGCTTTCCAAACCGCTTCTCAGAGAGGAGGCTAGGTCCAGCCGGATCCAATCCTAGTCCCGGACTTGGTCAACAGTCTATGCCTAAAGGATTATATATGCCAAATCAATCCTTTGTGTCACTTAGCTAAAATTTCAAAGTTCAGCATTCTATTAGTCACTTACAAACTATCTGTTGGGGCAAGGAATCTCTGAACCTCGAGGAGTAACCTGGAGCGGTGTTCCTACTCAAGGGGAGATCCTAGTGTGCAGCCTGCTGCCATTCAGGAGAACTCAAAGGGCTCTTGGGCCGTTCAGTCTTTATGGGAGTAAGATGATTGACCTATATAGTCATATTTGCATATTGATCGCAGTACCAGCATTGCTCAAGTTAGCCCTCGGCTATTGTGTCGTTACCTGCCTCCCCAAAACCACGTTGAGCCCCGGATGCCACCATCATGACTACATGACTTCCCCTCCTTTCTCTCCTCCTCTTGCCCAGCATGCGGAGGGTGATTTCTTTCCCATTCTCCCCAGACATGGAAGACATGGGGGTGCTGGGTTGCTGGTGTGCAGAAAGGTGTCTTTGGAGGTGAGATGTGAGGCTGTTGCTGGACCTGTAGGAGTGTGTGTTTTGCTAAAGGGTTGTGAAGGCATACAGGGAGGGGTTACTTGAACTGAGAAATAAGGACATTTCCACATTTCTTGGTAGCTTTCTGAATGATTTTGTTATCACTGATTAAAAAACAAATGAGGGCTAATTCTACATGAAAGCTAGACTACCACTCTAGCAGAAGGTACAGAGACTTGTGGCATCTGTCATCCTTGTGAAGCTAACCTGAGGTGACAAAGAAGAGGGTTCAGGCTTGTGGCTAGAACTTACCTTGGCCGTAATGACTGAAGCTTTTTTTTTCTTCCTGGGAAAGTCTTTAAGATGGCAGCAACTTAAAAAGTGTTGGCAAACGTTCCACTATTAATCAAACCTATCCATCCCCTATATGGAAAAGTATGTTCAAAGGTATGGAATGGCTTCCATATGAGGAGCGGCTGAGTAAGACGGGGATCATTCAACTTGGAAAAGAGATGACTAAGGGCACATATTGTAGAGGTCGACAAAGCTCCCACAAAAATCTAATGGCGCTGAGGGATGTTCAGCAATTTTGGAGGGTTTGGCAATGTGTTGGTGATACTCTGCCTCAGATTTGGCTTGTTTCATTCTGCTGATGTGTTCCTGGCCCTCTGCCTGAGATTTGGCTTATTTGTCCTTTTCTTTTGTTCTTACCATTCAATTTCACTGTTGTCTGTCTTTTGCTCCATTTTAATTTGTTGTTCTTATCAGTTAATTTTAATCCCATTGCCCTGCACCCAGTGATAAAAGCAGTTAGTGTTTTTGCACCTCGGGGGAAGTTTTATCTGAGTGAGGAAAGCGGAAATCCCCTGAAGTAATTTTACAAAGTTCCTGGATTGCTGCTCCAAACCTGTTTCTTGCCCAGCTAATTCAGGGTCATTTGAACTGGAACACGCCCAGCAATGTTGCTTAAAACCACACCAGATGTGCTGGGCTGCTTTCTTTCTCTTTACTCTTTCAGTCATCTGCGCTTTTTAAACCACAAACCGCTCCGGCCCACGCGGAGCCACCAGGGTTGTAGTGTGTGGCTTCAACCAGACTTGTCTTAATCTCCTGGTCTGGGGATTTTTCTGTGTTGGATTTGTAGGCAAGGGTGTCCAGGGGCCGCTTCTGTGAAGCTTCATCTTCTCTGGAAAAATCTGGGTGCGGTGTAAGGCTACTCCAACTGGCCGGTCTGAAGGTGCAGGAGGAGAACGTGCACAGTGGTGGCTCTCCAAGCAGCAGACAGTGTCACCATGTCCCCATTCCTCCAGCCTGCAGCCTGTGGCACCCAGTCCTGCGCTCAGCATAAATGGGGAGGAGAGCAGGCTGCAGGGAAGTTAAGGCAGCCTCGAGCTGCCCCTGCCTAATAATTCGGGTGCCGAGTTGGAAGACCTTCAGCGAGAGCTCTGCTAACTGGTGGGGTGACCTGCTGCACCTAGGAGGCGCTGGGGGAGATGGGGAGGGTGCAGGGAGACATGGAGGGTCGGAGTGGCAGCGTGGTGGGGGCTCTGCGGTGCCCTGGGGACCCTCACCACCCCCGTGGGTGCTGCAGCGCCTTTGAAGCTGCTCGGACTTGCGCTGGGAAATAACGTGGTCCCAGTCATGGGGACCGGTGATGAGAACCAGTGATCAAGAAAACCTCATCTGGTCCCCATCTATTTCCTTTAATGAACAGTTTTCAGCGAGAGTTGCAGATGGAGCCTCATGGGTTTAAGAGGTATTTTCAGCTGTGTTAAAAGTGTTCGAAACATCATTTTAGAAATTGGGCATTTCAGTTGAAATGAGATTTTTGCATACACGTCTTTCTCTCTCTTTGTTTTCCTTTTTAAATGGCTTCAAAAGTTCTTAATGATACGTTACTCTCTAGGGTCAAATGTTGTTTATTTTGCAGATGACACTAATACTTTATGCCTTCTCTGACATTACGAGTAAATGGGCAGAATTTTTCACTAGATCAAAAAAATCACTGATTCCGTCTCTAAACATAGCTGAAAAGCTGTAATTAATCTGCATAATAATGGCTGTGTTTTTTCTGTGTATAGTCTCCTGCTTATTTCCTAATTTTCCGTGTGTTTTCAATATTCTTTGTTCATGAAGTCTGCAAAACGCCAACAGCACATAACTCCATTAGCAGGACATAATTCCATCCAGGTTATTTAATTACGGGAACAGCAGCTCCAGTTACTTCCAGTGTCGTTAATTTGTTTCCCTCATTTTGCCTTTGCTCGTTTCCCTGCGTCTTTGCGCACCTGTAAGTTGCGTTTCTACCGACCGTGTTCATGTATTGCCGAGGTATGGGATGAAAGTTGGGAAGGCGGAATTGCAGGTCCCCGCTGCCGTTGGCTGTGCTGGAGATGGCTGGCCCGGTGTTTGCAGTGGGAAGTGGCACTTTTTTGCCAGGGTTCACCAACTGGAGCCTCTCCTGGCCGCCGGCACTTCCCTGCGCGGCGTGTTGTGGGAGACAGCGAGGGGAACTGCATTCCTAAAGAATCTGAGTATCATCCGCCAACTGTTTTTATGCCCTATTCTGTGCGCGCATCCTGATTCATCCTAATACGGGCATACCCGGGGAGGGATCTGTAGTCTGAAGGGAGGGAAGTGTTTAAAGCAAGGGCACAGTGACAAATCCAGCACGTGTGTCCCCAGGCAGGGAGTGGACAACGACGGCATCTACCAGCTCCTGCCAAATTGCCCGGCTAGCAGAGGGAAGGGCACCTCGGGCAGGCAGGGCTGTGCTGGACCCTGCCCCGCTTTCCAAGGAAGACGCGAGCTGCTCCAGCCGTTCTGCTTATTCATCCTGCCTTTTTGGAGAAGCATGGGTCCTGCGTGCCTGTCGGGGATGAGGCTGGGATTTTGATGCTCTGCCCTTATCGTTCATGAATATTTTTTCGAGTTGCTCAACACAATTGCTCTATTTTCCCCATTTGTAAATGAAAATATACCTGTTCTAAGAGCGCCAGGCACAGTAACTAGCTTGTGTTTGCATCGTATCCTACCCTAACGATGTGAGATGCTGTTTAAGACATACTTTTGCCATAATTCCACTGAAGATAGCAAAGCAGCTTCTGCTTTAGGCAGTGGGTATGTTTCGCCACAACTCTGAAAAGGTTTTATTTTACTAATTAATTATTCCCATAGTGTATTTTGCTCTGAGTTGGAGCATATCTTAGCTGTAAGGTCTCTGTGAAGGACTCTGTCTGGCCACTTTGTACACAGAAAGATCATAAAGCATTGCAGCACAAATTCCAGAACGGAGGATGTGTAACAAGTGGCATATGCCATTAACAGTATGTGTTGTTTAGAAACCAAGGGAGATGCTGGGGAGGTCTTCAGCACAAACGATGAGCAGTTACAATGAAGTACTATCCTGGTTAAGATAACAGAGTCTTGAAAATTTGTGCCTTGGGTGGGGTTGGGGTCTGAGGAAACCTCTCGGAGAACCGCCCGTTTTCTGTAATTAAGTGTGGATAAGGAACACCACACTAGTTCATTAGCATCGGTTGGTTCAGCAGACTGATGAGCTGACACTGTGGGAACCAAGCCCGGGAAAAATGCAGCTATCATGCTGAATTTGATTTTGTGACGTTTGTAGCTTTTCGCTTCTTTTTCCTTTGCTGCAGTTTCTGCATAAAATCAGAGGAAGTCAATATATTCTGAGCTCTTAGAGCCTTGGCAAGATCAGCATTGATTACAAAAACATGAACAGAAATTTCTTTGTCCCTAAACAGTAATAAA
This sequence comes from Chionis minor, assembly GCA_013398295.1. Taxonomy (NCBI): domain Eukaryota; kingdom Metazoa; phylum Chordata; class Aves; order Charadriiformes; family Chionidae; genus Chionis; species Chionis minor. The sequence continues at coordinate 332,192 of VZSF01004739.1, read as the reverse complement.
CAGTGGCTGAGACTGCTTTTCACAGGGAAGATCACAGCCAGAAGCATCTTGCCTCTCCTGGCTTTAGCATCGAAAGAAATGAACCGAGAGCAGCTCTGCTGGCGGTTATTGTTGTTCACTTCAGGGACCAAGTAGAAAACTTTTGTATCCATTACTTTTAAATACTGTAGCCAGTCATTAACATCTGTAGGTCTTTTTTTCTTTACAGGTCACTTAACTGTCCTACTAGATATTTGTGCTTCTGCAGTGAAAAGTGTTTCGTGACAATAAGGTTGTCTAAGGAAAAAAAAAAATAACTTGCGTAAAAGAGTTTCCTTCTTTTGCAAATGGGAAAAGTGCTGTAGGGAAAAGGTGTCGCTCCTCTCTCCGTGGTTGCTGCATTTGCCTTTTAAGGAAACATGATTTACAGTTAAATGTTTTGGAAGATGGGCAAAGGACCAAGGCAAGTGCTAACAGTGCCAAGGAGAAGCGGGAAATGAGGGAGAGGATAAGCTGAAGGAAATATCTCTCTGCTTTAAAACAGAGAAGGAAAACAAATTAGAAATGTGGGTGGGGGGAGATGAAAGCACCTACGTCATTGCAAAGCACGGGCTCTAGCGTAAAAAAGAAAAAAGATTATATGGTGAAAACTCATCTTCTGATAACTTCAGTAGCTTGATAGCCACAAAAATGGGGCTACGTGCTGCTATGCTGTCTTTGCTTCTGGCCTGCCCCTGCATTTTTTTATCTGGCAAGCTGGGCACCCTAGAAGGGGGTTGGCTCTGCCTGCCTGGTGTGGCTCAGTTTGAGCGGTGGGGACAGAGAACGGCCATGCTGCTGTTTTCCTTTCCCAGCTGGCATCTGTCCCCCTCTGCCCGGCAGGGTGGGAGGGCAGAGCGGGGCTGCTGCCTGGGGGTGCCTGGGGGCAGGCAGTGCCTGCGGGCCCCCCCGAGTGGGTGGGCAAAGACTTCTGCATCCTGCTCTGCAGCCCCCCCTTGCTGTAGGGTGGAATCCTGCCCAAAACCTCGCTGATCCCCTACCCTCGGTGACGGCAATACCCCTCTGGGCTGGGCACTAAGAGGTGGACGGGCCCATCTGCAGGACCCGGGCGTGATGTTCAGCGTAGACAGAGGGTGATGCTGTCCCTCTCCCCGGGCCAGCGGGCGCCTCTCCCATGTCGCCACTGCTTTCCTCTGCGTTGCGCCTGTGTTCATACCCCTGTGGTGGCAGCTGAACGCTTGATGCTCACATAGGTGGTGCACAGCCCTGAGCCACCAACCCGCCCTCCCGCTTCCACATTGGAAACACAACCTTCTGCCTTGGGTCAAGCCCTGACTGGGGCTTTGAGAAGCAAGAGGCACCCACTGCCTCAGCCCCACTCCTTTCTTGTTCATCACCAGTTGCAGATACAGGTGTGGTTTCCCCACTCTGGCTCAGAGAGGGACTTTTTGGCATAATCAGACCTCTGACTTTGGCCCTCTTGTTTCACTGTCATGACTTGACTTAATCTTCCTACTCTCTAGGGGACATACAACTTCCAGTTCCCAGTCAATGTAAAAGCAAGTCTACAGTTTGAGACCAAAGGTCCATTTGTCCCAGCATCATGTTGCTCCCAGTGGCAAACAGCAGCTGTGTGGGGAAGAGTATAAAACACAGGGTGAAAGTTTTGTCCTGCCTCCCCAGAATCACTTTCCCAGCCTCCAGCAGTTTGTGGTCCTTGGGTGTCTATTGTACTCGATGGCTTTCTGATGTTTTGGAACACCAAGATCCTGGGTTTTAATCCCTTGTTTTCTGATGCGAGGCCCTTCCTATGTTATTCAGAGCCACCTTTTTAGCTTACGAGTCTTTGGTGGGAAACCTCACTGAATAACTTTGGACAACCTGATCTGTAGGTGCCCATATCTGTTGTGAAACCTCATTAGAAACTGGTGTCCTTTCTAGTCCTCTGGCATTGAGACAGTTTATGCAAGAGATTATAGATGACAGTCTGTAGTCATTTCACCTATGATATATGATGTATTGGCTATGTATTACTGTTACTTACTATATATTGCTCTTTTCTTTGCCAGTTTTTTTCTGTAGTCTCGTTTACTGATACTTCAATTTGAAACCAATGCCATGAATGCCCCATAAAGAAGACTTCCTGCAGGGAACAGTCCTTTTACCCAGTTTGATTTCTTACCAGTAATGCTTCCCAGTTGGCCTGCATAAGAGTCTAGGATGTTGTTTAAACAATATTAACACTGCTGCTTCTCTGAAGTGGGTGAAGCTCAGAAATCAGCTTCTAATTCTAAAATATTAGTCTGGTTTCCAAAAGTAATTCTTGTGTTCACAAAAATGTGATTTACGCCTATGTTTATTTTTAAAGGAGAAAAGCAGGTAACAGCTGATATTCTTGTCAATTTATAATATCACCATACAAACCAGAAGAACTGAGATTGAACTGTCCTTGGATGGTCTTAAAAGACTTGGAACCCTTGTTGCAACTATGAAAATGTTAGAACAATTTACATGGCATTAAGATTTAATTGAAATGCCATCTGATTAACCTATATACCATTTCCCACATAATTTCCTTGTAAAGAAACTGAACATTATTATAAAGCAATAGTATTTTCATATAGAACAAGGTCCGTAGCAAAAGGTGGTATCTTCTAATAGCCCAACAGACCATTCTTCATTATAGCTTAGACAGTCACAGCTACAGCACCAGCACCATGGATTCCTTTCCATTCTCTTCAGTACCAATTTTTCTGGAGGAAAAAACCAACAACAAACAGTATTTTTTTTAAAATAATGCCTGTGCTTTGCTCCAAACTTGCTTTAAAATGTTACACATCATCCAGATCATACCATAAAAATCCATTCGCACAGAGGCAGGCGGCAGCAGGAGCTACGGCAAGAAAGCACTGGCATGGTTGGCAGCGCAGTAAGTCCTAGTGCGGAGCAAGTGGGAAGCGCCACCACCAAATTGGCTCACGCTGCCTGGGGCTGGCAGGACCCACAGACCACGCACGAGCTGAGCCCGGGGAGGGGGCTCCAGAGCCGGGCATGGGACGGCTGCTAAATTGTTCAGATTTGTGTTTGGTTTGCTTTTTTCCAATGGCTGGCAGTTACTGAAATTGACTCCAAAAAATGAAATTATTTCTTCAAGAAGTAAGAGTTGCTCAGGTTCTCGCACCCTCCTGCGAGGTTTGCATTCCTGGGCTCTGAGCAGGACTGAACACTCTCTGTTTTATCAGGGCAATTTCTGAACTCTAAAATAGCGTTTGAGTTTTCAGTTACAAAATCTGTAGAAGGAAATACTTCAGTACATGATTTTGATGTACAACATAAGAGAAATCCTTATTTATATTTTGATAGGGTATCTTGGAGAAGACTCTATGTCTCCCAAAATGGAATTCTACTCAAATAATTCCATTAATTACTTCTCTAACTGCCTTTTGGCAGTCGCCAAGCATGAAGAATTAAATCGTCTCTTCTGAGATGTGTCAGAAACATACCGCTTTTTAGAGCCTCCATCAAAACTTGACAAAGCATTAAAGCAGCACCGTGCCGCTGTGGGGCTTACTGCTAATTAGGAGAACAGCGGACCGTTTTCAGTGTCAACCCTGAAGCTCCCAGAGCAGAATCAAGAAATACCCCAGGTTTGTCGGCACAGCCTGTTGCCAAGGTGGAGAACTTACGGACATCTTCTGGCTGTACAATCTGCTCGTTTCTTCTACAAAAGCCACTGCCACAGAACCGAAGTCATTCTTTTCCCCTGTCACCAATGAATAGATTGTTTCACTTGGAAGAGTTTGCCATTTGGCATAAAAGGCATCCCAGATGAAGTGTACTTCCACAGCCAAGGACTGTGGGGAGGAGGAAGGTTTGGGAGAGGGTCTTCCAGGTCTTTTTTCTGAAGCATGCATCTTGCCATAGGAAACGCTGTCTGACCTCATCGCTGCCTCGCAACTCTCCTCCGCCGCCACGTGTAGGTGTTGGCGGGCAGCTGGTGCCTGCTGCAGACTCGCTCTCCATCTCCGTGGTTCCTCTTGCTGGTAGCAAGTTCCTTAGGAGGTGGGACTCCATCTCCCACGGGCTGGGGTGAGGGAGAGCACAGGGTGACCCACGCAGGAAGGCGTAGTGCTTGGGGCTTTCAGCATACCAAGAACTGTTAATTCCAGAGCAACTCTTTGTACGTGAACCAAGTAGCCACCCACAGCTTGGTGCGGCTGTTGCACCCTCGATGGATTAGCCACAGGGCTACCTGTATTGGCCCCGACACTGGGCAACAAGCTGAGCCTGTCCACATCTCCTTGGCATGGCCCCTCTGGAGCCGGCAATGTCCTGCCCAGCGCCCACCCATAACCGTGCCGATGTTCCTCCCACGTGGTGCCCTGGGGTGCAGAGCCCCGAAGCAGAATAGCTGCCCAAAGAGTGGCAGAACAACACGTTTTTCTCCACCCAGAAATATTTGACTAGGCGAATACGCTTCAGCAAGTTAAAGTGACTTAAATCATCCTAAATGCCTGTAAATTCTACCTTACTTGTTTTGTTATGGGCTCATTAGGAGAGAGTACTGATATGTTAAATGTTTCCTAAGCCAAAAAAGAAGGAAAAAAATACCCATTCACTGCAGTCTGAATACCTTTGATTTATGAATCTCTGATTCATCCTGACAGCTACTTAAAAATTCATGTCAAACTCGGCATTAATCTTGGCCAGAAAAAGAAAAGAAATGCGTTAGGTAACAAGAGTGCCACAAAATGCATTTAGCATTGTGGGTGTGTTTAATGAAAGGCGTCGTTAGCATTTAACCCACCAGAGAAGTATCAGTACATATATTACTAGATTCTTTCTCTTGTTTGATGCCTGTTGAACAAATGTGTACTTGGGCATAGAAATGCATCTCTAGCATTGATGTCTCATCACATTCTTTCTCCTCTTTAATGTGTAGAGTATGTATGTTGGAGCTTCTTGTGTGTCATTAGATACTGAAACTGAGATAATACAAACATTTCGTTGTATAAGGGAGGACGGGGAAATAAATTACATTCTCTTTCTTCTTTTTTTTAATTTTCTTCCCACTATTGAGCATATTTGAGATTAAAAACTCGGCTTAATGACTTGATTGATCACATAGCATTCTCTATAGTGCCTTGGAGAAATTATCATAAACTCAACAAAATGTTTAAAAAATAATTCCTGATTATTATTTGTTGCTGGTTTGGTTATTTTTTTTCTTTTGCAGTAGACCATCCTGGCAGAGAGGTGTAGGGAGGAGAGAGCAGAGAAGGGAGGCGTGTGGCTGCACTCCTGTTCAAAACCAGTTATGTTTGCGCGGCGAATGGAAGCCAGAAAGCTGCACTCCAGCTTAATCAGAAAGGCAGGTGGTGAAAAACAGGAATGAGGTTAAATTTATGCAGGAGACCACAAATTTTTTCTCCCTTTTTTTCATTGCTTTACTGTTAAAGGCAGGTAGCACCTTACTGTGGGGTGTTTGTTTTATTATTATAAAAATACCCATTTCATAATTGAACAATTGAATGTGGGGTTTTTTCATTTGCAACGTGTCATATCTGGCCTGTGCCCATTATTTACAGTTTTCCAGAAACACACCAAGCTATATTCAATGAAACATAATTAAACATTGTTAAAGTTTTAAAGAAATTTAAAGATAATTAGACAGTTAAGATACTACCTATATTTTCTATTGAAAATATGTTTGTCTATATCTCCCTTTTTTATAGGCTTTCAGGTAACATCAGTCATACAGTGTCCCAGATGGTACTGAAGATGTTAGATGACCAATGAGTGGGTCAGAATGGTGGCTTTTGAGAGCAGTTGAAGAAACTCATTTCAGTGTGTTTTTGGTTATGGGATTTTTCACTATGGGTTCTTTTCGGTTATGTTTGAGGCGGTTGTTTTGGTTTTCTCATAGAGTGATTTTTAAATTTTCATTTTCTTTAAAGAAAGGGAAGAGACCAAAGGAAAGCGTGTGAACAGCTAAGCACTGCTCTAGACAATTTGTCTTATTGACTGCAGGAAAATTACTGGCATGGCACCAGTGCCCTTCTCCGCCACTTTGGGACTTGGCAAATTCTCCCTAGGCTGTTAGGGTAATGTTTGCATTAGCCTTTTGTAATAAACAGGTATCAGAAAAGTTGCAAAGGTAGACTTCTCTTGGCTGCTGAAGGTGAGCTCTTACTAGACAAATAAAGGGTAATAGCTCAAAATTATTAACGCTTCATGGAAGAGTGTCAGCAGAAAGGTTAAGTTTCCTATCATGGACATCCAAAACTCCCCTTATTCCTTGACTGGCCTGTTCATAATCAGGAAGGTGTTATGATGGTCTCAGGAGAGGAAGAGTGGTGGTGTTTGCACTCCAAGACTTGAGAGAGAGGAGGTTTCAGTTCCCAGCTTTGCGCAGCAGATTTTGTGTGTGAGTAGCAGCAGTCTGTCACAGCTATTTCAGTACCTCCAGGCACCTGGCAGAATTTGATAAAGTTTCCACCACAGTTAAGTGTTTTCCGTTGAACACCATCCACCTGTCTGCTTTAGTACATCCAAAATCCTGCCAGATACCTCCTGGTCTTTACCATCTGAATACCTTTGAAAACCTGGTTTATACCTCCCAGGGTTTTTTGGTGGAGAAATGTCTGAGCTGGACTGTGAGGACCAGGGCGCAGTGCTGCACCGGTGTAGCTCGGGTTGGGTATCAGCTTGGAGGGGGATGCTGTTGGAAACCCAAATCCCCCTCGCAAGTCTCCATTTGTGGCAGAGTGGTCCCTTCCCAACTCCACGTATGTCCCATAGCATGCAGCGCTTTGTCCTCCTGCCACAGTCAAAATACAGGTAGCCGTGGGTTTAGCAACACGTTGGCTGATTTCCTGGGATCTCAGCTGAAATCCTGAAACCCCAGCATTGTCTCTCTGACTTCAGACATCCCCAGTTTGTACCCTTCTTTGTAAATCCATTTGTGGTCATTTCAAATGCTGTTGTTTCTAGCACGTTTCTACATTAAAGTAGATCCTGTTTGTCCTTAGTCGCTTAGTACAATTCAGGATTTGATTATTGCAGAACACAGCCTAGGTATAAAAATTATCTACATACTCGTTTTGTGAAGTGGAAGAACAGAATATCCCTAATATTAAACCATAAAGCAGTGATAATTTATTTATAAAGCCAGAAAAGGCATCTGACAAGCTGCCCGATCCCAGATAATTTCAGACTATATTTGTCATGTGCATAGGGGACATAAAATTACGAAGGCGTAATAGTTTCAGCAGCATGTGTGTTATGTTTTGGAGAACCCACAACAATTTGTTGTTATTTAGACAACTATTCTATCAGTTGATGACACCTTCCCAACAGTCCATGACCCCTCCCCAACCAATATAAAATATAGAGGATTATACTCAGCCCATTCTCTCCGTAGGAAGCTGTGCACTCCCAGCGGTGGGCAGCAAATGTCGGGCACAGCGAGTGCTACGGCTTTGAGAGGAAGGGACACCTCAGGGGTCCGACACTGGGGCAAGAAGTTCTCAGGATCGCCACTATCAAGGAAGAGAGAGAACTCCTCAGCAAACTTTCTAATTTATATTGAATGTGTTGTTTGTGGTATGAAATAATCCTGTTGGCCAGCTTGGGTCAAGTGCCCGGGTCTCGCTCCTCCTCATCCCTGCACCTGGCGAGCCCGAAAAGACCAAGACCTTGAAACCCACACACCATAACTGGCTGTAAAGTAAATATTTTCTCAAACTTGGAGACTAGAGTCTTCTAGAAATGTTGTTTTCCCAAGCATTAGAAGAGACCTTATGGAAAAGTAAAATTACTGAAAGAGAAATGAATCCTGTGTCTCTCAAACCAAGGCAGTGTGATGCAAGTCAAACAAAACAGCACTGTACAGAAGGGAAAGCTGGTGTGGAGCTGAGGTTTGGTAGACCTATGGAGGGGCCCATTTCAAAGGGTCGTGGCTTCAGAAAGGTTGAGAGGACTGTAGGAGGTCCCTGTCCCATGCTGTTAGTGGACACCCCTGTGCTGCCTCGGCTATGCTGACTTCGCATCCTTGTGGGGCCACGCTGCAAAATGCGCCGGGGGCTGATCTGGGCTGCAGTAGCATTTTTTTGTGGAATAAACCAGTACTCTTGACTTTAAACTTGCATCAGTTGATGAGTCCAGCTCCCAGCAGGGGCTCCCAGACATCTGTGTGGGCTCGGGCTGTGGGGAGCCTCGGGCGGGATGGGGCAGCGGGTGTGCGGGGAACATGTCGAGCTTCTCTTGTCCCTGTTGGCTGCTTCTGTTGCCAGCCCCAGATGAGGGCAGCGATGCTTTGGTGCCTTTGGGCTATGAAACCACGTGGGGATCTGTGATTGAAAGCATTTCTGACCTCTGTGCAGAGTTCAGAGGGGCTTCTCTGGCAGACCCTGCAAAATGGACTATGATAAATGTCTATGGAGCGTTGGATGGAAGGCTGCTGGCTGCAGCATGTCTCCCTTTTTGCAGTGCTTACAGCAATACTGTCTAGATAAGCCTCAGTAGTGCTGGAAATCTGTGTTTATGTCAGCCCATGAAGCAAGTTTTATGTATCTCACTGAGAGTAGTTTATAGAAACACACCGTGTAACTGGTTCCAGCTGAAACCTCCATGAGATCCATCTGACTTACCTCTTGGTAAGCAGGAGGGAAAAGCAGGAGAAAGGGGAGCTTTTTTTATTACTGTTTTGCTCTTTGACGATCACTTGTTTTACTTGAGGTTTCTTTTCTCTCTCTCCTGTCTGATAGGCCTAGAAGATGTTGTAGCAATAATGATCCCTGAACCCAAAGGAAAAGAGATAGTGAGCCTCCTGGAGAGGAACATTACTGTGATGATGTACATAACCATCGGGACACGCAACTTGCAGAAGTATGTCAGCCGGACCTCTGTGGTGTTTGTCTCCATCTCCTTCATTGTGCTGATGATCATCTCGCTGGCGTGGCTGGTCTTCTATTACATCCAGCGATTCCGCTACGCAAATGCCAGAGACAGAAATCAGGTGAGTGGCACTGGAATGGCTGTTGTTTCCAAAAAATCACCATGGGATTCAGCTTAAAAGTAGAAGTTGAGGAAATGGTGAATGTGTGGTAAAAAAGACAAACCAAAACAAAAAACTAGAAGATGAAAAGAATGGGGATATAAAAATGCCTGTGTTTGGGAAAAGCCAAGACTTCTGTCGATAAAGATGGGATTCAGGAAAAAAGAAATTAGTAAACGTAATGTATATATATTATGGGGGCTTTCTACCATGCAAAACACACAAGAAATAGACAGAAAGTTGGTAACATTTATTAGTGAAAAGACAGCCTTGGTACATATTGCCAAGTGACATAGAAATGTATATAACTAATGACCCTTGAGATCATAAAAATGACTAAAATACAGTGAGGTATGTGAGTGTCTGTGTGTGAAACAAGGGTTCACACTAAGAAAAAAGAAAGAACAGAAAGTGTTTTCATTTTAATACTTCTTTAAAATGGTCTCAGGCTTGAAAGGCACGGCTGTCCCTGTTCATTTGGCAATGATCGCTGAACATGTAAGTGCTGTAGTCATAGCCACCAATATTATTAAACCCTTGCTTTTGGGTTTGGCATCTTGTCCAAACACCCTGAAAGAGACACAAAACCTATAGAGCTGGAGAGAAGTCAACAGCGGTGGGAATGAGCCCTGGGCCCTCTGGATTTATAAAGTACTGTGCATCTTTATGGTAGTTCAGCAATGAATAATAATAGCAATGATAATAATAAATTTAATCTTTTCTTGTCTGGATGCAACTATCTCAGCGTCAGCAGAACTGAGGCTTCTACATTTCATTCTAATGGTACAGTAGAAAATGTTATCAATGTATGAAATCTGAGGAGATAACCATTTTACTGCAGGGGAAAAAAGCGCAGCGTACTTCAGAGAGGTTTCTGGACCCTTAATAAATTACTGTCAGGGCAGGGGGAGGGTTACATTGCTTGCTCTGCAGGAAAAGTAAAACTGAGAGTGCTCATAATCATCTTGTAGAGAGAAGTACTGCCACACAGTCTGTAACATAAACTCAACCTGTAAGGATCCCTCACCCTCCCCACTGAAATTCAGGCATCCTCTGAGATAGAGAGCAGCTGCTCTGTATTTACAGACAGAAAGAATATATTTTCCTTTTAAATATACAGTATGAAATTTTGGATAGCAAGAATGAGACTATCCCAGCTGGAATTTGAACATCACTGGCAGCAGATTCGCTGTGACTGTGATGGCTGTGGTAATTTTTAGATGCTTTGGCTGCAAAAGCACATGTGTGCCTAATTTATGTATGTGAGTACCGCAAGTGTGCTTTCAATCAAGTAATTATACAGGCAGATTAGCAGTGTAAATAGACGTACGTACACATGAAACCCAGCAAAATAGAAGCTCATTCAGGTAATATGCTATAGTTTGGAACTGATAGGTTTGTATGTTCAAGCAGATTTCCTTTTCAGTATTTTCTTTCAAAAGCTTGAAAGAGCCTAACATGTGCACAAGCAGTTGTCCTGTGCAGAGGTTTTAATAACTTTGTTGTTACACTAGTTCTGTTCTTCAGAAGAGTAAGAAAGCATGCCTCCTCCTAAGCATTACTTACTAATTTTTTGCTGAAGCTGTAATAATGATATGGGGCCAATTAGAATTTCTTCATGTACTTTCATCCAGTTTTGCCTGACATCTCCTTTAATCTCTTTATTAGATCTTTTTATATGAAAAATGGCAGCAATATGCAGACAAAGTTCAGCCATTTGTGTTAACGAGTTGCTGTGGTTTGGTTTTCTCTTTTAGTCCTGGCTATGGAATATAATGATGTTCAAAGAGCTCATCTTGCTCTTGCCCTTTCCTTGAGGGTTCTTCATGTTTCCCCTAAAGTTCTGCTTGGTTTTGTTTTGTTTTGTTTTTTTTTCTTTGACGCATTTCCTTGTAGCACAACGATGGGATCCTAAAGTTCTATGTTAATATCTTGGATATTGAGATATATACAAGAAAAACTGTGTTGCTTTGCTGGAGCAAGATTCTTTTGTCATTGCTCTCAAAAGCTTTTGCCATTATAACTTGCACATGTTTGTTTGTATGAAGGTATTGTGCTTACTTGTTGGAAAGCCTTGCATGTGTTACAAGCACCTTCATTGCTGGCCAGCTTTAGGACGGGTGCTTCCTTCTATTTGTATTTGATGTACTCAGGCTAAAGTTTATCCAAAGGTTGAAATGTTTGCATAAACAGAGTATCAGATGAAGGGGGAGCCAGCTGGCCTGTTCAGAGACAGTTGTGCGGTCAGTTCCTACCCTGCAATGCGATAAAATCTTAACTGTGCAGAGTGACTGCCCTGTTCTGAAAGTGTGAAAAACCTTGACTCGTTTATTAGACTTTGGTTAAAATTAAAAAAAATGAAAAGCTTAAATTCATTTTGACATCTGAATGATGTAAAATCCCACAGTTTTAAAACAAGGGCTTGTAAGGGCCTGTGTTTTCTGTGTCAAATAAGAACCTATGCCTACCTCCTTGTTAACCTCTGTCATGCACGCCCTTCCTAGGTTTAGCTGATACTGGAGTTGCTACCAGGAGCAGTTCAGCTTCCTCTGGATTGGTAGTCTGGGCACTGTGCTGAGGGAGTGGGACGGTGTGGCTGACTGCAAAACATGATTGGCAGAAAAAGCCGTTCTCTCCAACCAGGAGGGCTGTTGCACTGTTACACGAAAGCAAGATTTCTGAACATCTGTCCTTGGTCGCTCCAAGTCTCCCTAAGTCATCTTCCCTGTTGCCTCTTCCAAGCTGACCCATTGCAACTACGTCTTCCTTTCGAGAAAAACATTGTGTGTCCTTTTGTCAAGCCTCATAACCAACTGTGTCTCCTTGTCCTCTTATATGGTGACCCTCCTTTTCAGGTCCACTTCCCTTCTTGCACACAACATAAGTTGCTGATCAAGCACAATACCCAAAAAGAACTGATTTAATTATCCATCAAGAAAGCAGCAAGTCTGGCTAGTGAGAGAGGCAGCTAGAAAGACTAAAGAATCTCCTAGAATCATTTCCTGTGACTCCCCAGTGAGATGAAACCTGGACATATAGCATGTACATCTTCAGCCACCACTGTTTCTCACCATGTGTGCAAATCCAGGTTCGTGTTCCGGAAGGAAGACACAGCTCACTCCAGTTAGGTGCCTGATTTTGATGAGCAGAGAATCAGAACTTCAAGGGCTCTTGCTGAATGCCCTGGCCCATTTGTCCCCACGTGGCTGGGAATTGAATGCAGTGGAGCACACAACTGTCCTACATTATGGGCTTGTCAGGTTGCCAGCTACAAATATGGTTGGATTTCAGTTTTGATTTTAATACATTTAATTTTTAAAGCATCTCTAGCATAGACAACTGTACGGTACATGTGGAAGCAGAAGATAGGTAGTAATATTCGCATGGATGAAAATCCAAGGCCTCCTCTTTTTTTCCCAGCTCACAAGGTGTCCAGGAAGTAGGTGGCTGCCCTGATGAAACATCTTTTTGATATGAAGAGGATAAATTTGTGTAAGGAAATCATAAGTAATCTGTTTCCTCAGCAGCTTGTTCCTGGAGCCCTCATGAAGATGAGAGAGTTTCTCTGTGAAGGGCTATGGAAATTGTTTGCATCAAGAGATATCAGGTTGCAGAGCTGATTGGAAGCAGTTTGGAATTACGTGAGAAGTCAAGGAGATAATTCAGCAAAACGTGACTTGCTGTCTCAGCCCTATAACAGCCAGGACACAGGCTTAAAAAAAAAAACCCAAAACCAACCCTGCCAGTGTGTCAGATTTCATATTTCACCAGTAATAGTAGAGTTCTCTTTTTGTTGTCTGTGAGATGGGAAGATGGTGAGGGGATGACATGTAAGTGCCAGACCTGTTGACCATATTTCTTCCATGTCATTTCTTCCCATTGGTTTTTTAAGAAGTTTTCTGTAAAGTCATTTTGAAACCAGGTGGGCTCCATGAGTTTTCCACAATAGTGAAAGCCATGGCAGGCAGTGATCGCACTGGGGCTGAGGAGGGTCCTGTGCGTCCTGGGTTAATGTCCAGTGAAGATTCTACTTTAGTATGTGACTGTCAGCATGTAGAGGGTCACGAAATTATCTGAGAAGGAAGGCTGTGGCTTTGAATGAGAGTTTTGGGCCATTGAATAGTCAATCTTTGAAGCAGTCTTGGGAAGGTGTTTCCCATGATGGAGTCCGCAAACTTTATCTGTGGTACAGGAGATGTGTCTGATACATCGTCCTGATGGTGTGCAAGGCACAAGGCAATCTCCTCCCTGCAAAGGTGATAGTTTAGGCCATTAACAGAGAAGTACTTACTGTAACTTCTGTTCCACAGCATCTACGGTCATTTAGTTCCTCAGGAACAGACAAGTGATGCTTTCCATGCCACTGCCCTTTCTTTTTAACTAGTATCACCACCTCCACAAGACCACTGTGTCCGATACGCTTAACTCTTTCCAGCCCAGTACTGAATGTTGCAGCCTTGCTAATGAGATTATGAGATTTATGATTGTAAATCTCTAAGCCTCACTTTAAACCCTTAAACTATTGTAATGCCTCTTATCTTTTAGGGGAAATCATTGGTTACTGATAGCATGCCTTTGGTTCAAATGGAAGAATCCTCTGAAAATATGCCTTTACTCCAAGATATTCCTGGTCTTTCAAAAACTAAATTATTCTCATTTGCATGTAAGTCATGAATTTGTCTATTTAAGATAGATAAGAGAAAGCAAACATGAAAACAGGCAGATCAAAGATGTACATGAGTCTTTAATCTTGTCCTTTCCCCTTGAAGAACATGCAAAAAAGAACTGAGACATTTCATTAGTTTAAGTAATAATAATGATAAAAAGGAATCGCAAGCAATTCCTGAAGCAGGACATAATGCCTCTTGTCTTTCTGTGTGTTATCAGTCTGTCTTTGATTTCCATTAAAGAAACAAATAGCTGGCAAGAAATGTTTCCAACTCTCGTCTGATCCCTTTATTTAAGGGAGACTGTGAGAAAAATGTACCACAGAAAAGATAACGTATAACTGCAAGATACTCCCTCACATGTAATAATTAGTTATGCTGGAAAGCACATATGTAACTCTCATATGATAGCCAAGATCATTTTCACCTCCTCAGCCAGATCTGAAATTGCTCTCTGCTTTCAGTATTGCATACATTTTGTCAGTCTTCCGTGACTTTCCAATCCAATAAGCTTACTCTCTAAATTTAATTCAGTGATTTTAATTGAATCTGAAGAACAAAGTGGTAATTTATTAATCGTATCTGTATGGTGATTAGGTCTTAATTTACAAACTACATCCAGCTTCCTTCCATGTTTGGCTTTGTGCTGTCACCCCCTCCAGCTGGAAACCCTTCCTGCTGACAGGCCCCTCTGAACTCCAGCACAGGCGGTGTTCCCAGCCGGAGAAGTTGAATGTCTTCTGAGTCACCAAAGCTCCCAAGTCTCCCTCCTATCGAACAACACATGGCTGGAAACATGGATGGGAAGGGGGGGTGAAGATAAGAGTTTAAGTCATTTATTGGTGGCAAATTGGGATGCACCGTATCATGAATTGTTATAAAACCACCAAGAGTACATTGGAGTAGGTGTTGCTATGTGAAACCGTACAAGAAAGGCATGAAAAAACTGGAGAGAGCCCAGAGGAGGGTCACCGGTTTGATCCGGGGGCAGGAGCACACAACATCTGAGGAGAGGCGGAGGGAGCTTGGCTTGGTCAGCCGGGAGGGGAGCAGAGGAGGAGGAAGGGCAGCCTTCAGCTGCGTAACGGGTGGTTGGAGAAGAGGCAAAGTCAGACTCTTCTCAGAGGCGCGCAGAGGAAGGACAAGGGTGATGGTCACAAATTACAACAAGGGAAATTCCATTTGTATGTTTAAAAAAAAAAAAAAAAAAGACTGTGAAAGTGGTTAAGCGCTGGAACAGATTATCCACAGAGGTTGTGAAATCTCCCTTCCTGGAGATACTCAAAACTCAACTGGACGCAGCTCTGACTTTGAAGTTGACCCAGCCTTGAGCAGGGAGTGGGAGTACATGACCTCCCAAAGACCTTTCCAGCCTGTGAGTCTGTCTGCCGATGGCTGCGTCGCTGCGTGAGCACGAGTCCTTGGAGAACCAGTAGCGCAGGGTGCAGAGGTGGCTCTGCTGTGAGCGGTAGTTGTGGGAACTGCCCCATCATGTTCTTGGCCTCTTGCAAGGAGGCAGGCATCTCCATCTTCGGCGTCTTGAGAACAGGGTGTTTTGCGTCAGGCTGTTGTTACATACTTTAATCCAGAGTGGCTGTGACACTGCCAGCACGGTTAACAGTGTCTTGGAAATATGGGAGAACAGTCAGGAACATCACGTGATAAGCAATTCATGGTCCACTGAAGGGAAAGATAGAAAGGCAAAGAACAAGCAAGTAGCTATGTATGGATAGGATGTTACTGCAGGACTATATAGTGCTTTACCTGTGAGAAACTGCAGGTGCTTTCACCTCATTTTCATACCTTGCATTACTCCTACAAAGTAGGCAACTGAGTTGCAGGAAAGGAGAACAGCAGAGAAGATTATTCATGTTTTTCATGGCTAACAAATTAACAGCTTGCTTGCAGCACTTGTGCCTTGCTGATGATCATGAGCTAGTTCTGGAACAATGTCAGAATAAAAGACCTTTTGAATGTTAAGTCCAACGTTTGCTCTGCTTGGTAGCCCAGGCCTCATTTAATAATGTGTTTTTTACAGGTGTCGTTAAAAAAGAGAGAGGGAAGAAGTAGGATACCCAGGTAGTGGGCTTGTTAGGTACATTGCTGCTTGCTGGAATGGTAGAGGTGCTGTGGCGTAGCATCGTGATGGGCTGACGTGCAGCCTCCACTGGAATGGAGCAGCTTTGCCTCATCGGCCGTGGGTTACCAGCGAGCCTAGAATCCCTACTGTGCCCTTGTTGTGAATAACAGTATGACTGACCTCATCTGTTTATATTTATACAGCTCTGTCCTATTTCATGTACAGTCACTTCAGATTATTAAGAAGCCCAGGGAGAAAAGGTGATGATTTCTGCCTGAAGAGCTACTCTTTGCTTAAAAGCGAATTTTGTATTACAGCGCCGGCTTGGAGATGCTGCAAAGAAAGCAATCAGCAAGCTGCAAGTCAGAACAATCAGGAAAGGTGATAAGGTAATTTTTCAGATTGCTCATTACCAAATGAAACTCTGTGCTGAGGATTCCTTCAGACCGCTGGGGGACAATGAGGCAATTGCTTATTTAGCTACTGTGTGTCCTTCAGGCACGTGGTGGGGAGAGGAATGCTGGTAAGCAATTTACAGATGGAATGGAGGAGAGAGAGAGAAGGTGATTCTGGGAAGAGGCAGAAAATCCTGAAAGTTAAAACATTCTGACTAAATCTGCATGCGTCCCAGGGCCAGTTTGCAACTGGAAACATGTTGGAAAAATCTGACTTGCTTTTCTTAAGATGTGTTATTGGCTATGCGGCACACATCAGTGACCGGTTTACTTTGTCACAGAGGCTCTTGCACGAGGAGGTTACCTGACAAACTCAAAAAATGAAAATGATGAATGTTCTCTTCCCTGTAGGAAACTGAGCCAGACTTTGATAACTGTGCTGTTTGTATCGAAGGCTACAAGCCCAATGATGTTGTCAGAATTTTGCCTTGCAGGTAAGTTGAAGGCTGAAGGTGCTTAACCTCTGATATTCTCTACTTCAAGACAGTCTCTGTTCTCACAGTAACACGCTGATGGGATTACCAGGATGAGCTTGGGGAGGGAAGGGCAGGTTTATCATTTTGATTTATGCAAAATCTGTTGGTAAAGATATCTGAAATGCCTCTTTATTCAACTTGAAGTGAAAGTAGTATTAGTGGTGGTCAGAACCTGAGCTTAGCATATAGTCAGAAATTTTGTCTGATCTGGACCTATTACAAAGTCTTCAGTAGGATTTTTAAACTAAAGGTTTTGATTCCTCTGTTTTCCTTGCTGGTTTTGTATCAGTCCAGAATAAATGCCTTAGAAGAATTTGCCCCTGACTTCAAGGTGAGCCTTGGGCACAGCAGCCAGGGATAGAGCAGGCTTCTGTTCCCTGTGGAGCTACTTTTTTGGCTGTCCTGGGTCATGCCTAGGCACTGAGAAGAGGATGACTTCTATCAAAAAAACAAAACAACAAAAAAAAAAACCCAGCCATAAAAAGAGATTTGCCGCGTAGCACCATTAAAGCAAAAAGGGAATGTTACAAAGACCACATTATGTATTGCTGCCATGAGGGTATTCTCGAGCGTGTGGGACATGGAGGTGACAAGAAGAGCTTTTGGGCTTGTTCTTTCCCTTTTCTTCCCCTCCTGTGAACGTGCCCTGTGTATGTGTAGCACATACGCTATCAGTGATGTGACACAGAAGCGCAGCCTCTTGCCACCTGTAACAACTGTATTCATCTCTCTGTGCCATTGTATTGTCATCTGTGAAGTGTTAGCTAATGAAGGATTTCTCTAAGGAAATCAATTTCTTAGGAAATTTCCTTGGAACACTGGTTCCCCTAGGAGAGCCAGAGCAAGTGTTTGATTTCCCTAGAAGTAGGAATCTCAAGTTCTGTACATACAGAGCAGAGACATTTTTTATTTTTCTTTAATAGTTTCTTTCTTCTCCTGCAGACATGTTCGCTGGCTTGAGAAACGGAAATATTTGTTTCTTTTCCTGCTATGTTGTTCCCTCGTAGATATTTGAATGTTACAAGCTGTCCATTTCTGTTTGTTCATGTGACTCATTAAATCTGTTTACTGCCATCACTAAATGGCAAACAAAAAGCAACAGATTAATCATAAATTTGACCTACTGAAAATCCCCCACAGTGACAAATTGCATGTGAACTCTTTTTCCACAGGCAGACACAAACGCATCCCTTTGTGAGGCAGAAATACAGAAAAAAGAGAACTTACTAGAAAACGTGGACCTTGGTTTGACATCAGGCCTGTTTTCATAGAAGCATAATACAGCTTGGAAATTTTGCATGATAGAGACAGGCAGCTTTTGGAAGTAGTTACACAACAGCAAAAAAATATGTCTAAGCTCTAGCTTTCACTTGTGTCTTGCCTCATAATTCAATGAGGCTCCAGTCAGACTTTGTCATCCACAGTGTTGAGTCAGGCAGAGTGAATAGGAAACACATAGTTAACAGGTGATGTTCAGTTCTTGGCTGATTTAAAAGGTCGCCTAGAAAATGAGTCATGCTAAAAGGGTAGCAGCAGCAGAACTTTCTTGTAAAATGCAGTTTGAGCCTCAGCAGTTTTGAATTAGAAGAACTTAGAGATCTTTCTCAAGCAGCTACTTCACAAACCCTGGCTTTCCCGCTACGCAAATTGTGAGGGCAGTATTTTACACATTCACATGGGTTTGGAATTCCAAAACAGGAAATGGTAGTCATGATTCTTTCTGCTGTTGTCAGTCTAGTCTCCTCATCCAAAAAAAAAAAAAAAGGGTGGATTAATTTCTGTCTCTGCTAAGTGAGTAGGAGAGTGTTACATCTTGATAAAGACCTACAGACTTCTTCCTCCAGCATCCTCAGTTAAACTGCGTGCAGTTTCTAGTGTGGGAACCTCATTAGGCTGCTGTTTAATAAGAGGCTGGCATTTCACCAAGCCTTACAGAAGCCAGCACCATATGACTCTGGTGCTGGCTGACCTTAGCGTTTCTATCCAGGAGGTGCTCAAGATGTAGGACTTTTTACCTGCAAAGCCAAATGTGCCCCAAGAGCTGCGCATGAAAGATGCTGCTTCGTAGTGCAGGCAGTACCGGGAAAACCATTTCTAGCAGCCACGCTCTATATAAAACCCTGTATATCTTGAGATTTCTTTTTAAGGCTGGCGGAGCCTGAATCTCCTAAGAAATTGGTACCAGAAATCCACCAGCCAATGTTGCAGTGGATGAGCTCTGAAGTCATATAGATACATGCCTGCTAGTACTTATACTGTTTCCCCAAATGTCCTCTTTTTTCTGTTGGCAGAGAGGCGGCACTGGAATAGCCTGTTGTTACCTACCCCACTCTGGAGAGCTAGGAGGAGAATTCCAGTGAACTTCTGCTTCTTCCTCTTGCTCCTCTTTAGCCAGCTCCCACAACTGACTGAATTAATAAACTAAACTCTACAGAATGCATTAAATAAATACATTCTGACTCTTGATTAAAAAAAAGAAAAATGTTGGCTTGCAGCTGGTTTTATGTCTGATGGTAGCAAGCATCACTAAAGTTATCTTTGAGGGCACTGACACAACATCAAATGTAACCAAGTTCATTGTTCCCAGAGTGATATCTCTTGTTGTAGCCCTAGTTCCTTCTGCTGGTCCTCCATCTCTAGCTTCAAAATCCTTTTATCTTTTCTGCTCTGTCTTTGGAGAAGTTACTGGTGCTGCTGCTCCCAGTGTGTGCCTTTTGCTAAACTTTTACTAACTTTACTAGACTTCTACAGAAAGGCGAGATGATTCTTTCAACCTCATCTCTGCCGAGTTCTTCATAAGCTCTTTTTTTGGTTGTTTCATTTCTGTCACCAATAAATGCACTTTCTGACCCTATTCCAGTGTGTTCCCTTCCCCTGAACCTTCATTCCATGGACAACTGTGATTTCAGAGACTGCTTCATTCCTCGTTTCTCTTTTTATTAGGTCCCTTTGATTCCTTCCTCTCACTTACCCGCATCATAATTTCTTTTGTCCTTCATTCTTCCTCAAAAATAAACAAATAAACCACACATGCACGCCTAGAAGCCCAAATCTTCTTGTTGGATCCTGCAGTGCTGCTCAGCTTCTCACTGAAGCCCTTCCCAGTCCTCTGCTGCAGCCCTATGTCTAATCCAGGCAACTGATGCTCTTACTCAGGTTCCCTAGGGATGTACCTCTTCTTCTGCTTTTGCCTTCTTGTCTCTTAGCTCACGCTTTTCTTCTGAGAAAAATTACATGACTGCTAGATTTGTTTGCATGCAGTTCGGAAAGCTGGGATTAGGAGTAGAAGGTGGGAGGAGAACAGTTTCCCGTAACCTGGGAAAAAAAGCAGCTGAAAATTGTTGGCAAGCTGAAAGCTTTACAACAGCTTTACAACAATCAAATTATTATTATAATAATTCTGGGCGGAGCCTGAGATGAACATTTTTTTTCTTGTGTGTTTAAAATTGCAGCTTTAAAGAAAATGTAATACATTTAAAACAAAATTAATCTCCAGTTAAAAAATATGAAGTGCCATTTAGATAATAGTAGGTGAAATACGTTGGGATGTTGAGGTTCTTTTTCTTTGGGCTCTGTGAGCTTTACGCAGCCATGTGCAGTCGCAGAAGAGTGCAGGAGGGGTCCCAGGAGGCCACCACCTCTGCACAGCACAGGGGCACTGGCTGTGCATGTGTCATTCTTGGGAGTTTTTTCCAACACACGCTGCCGTCTCCTGGGATGAAGATTCTGCAAAACCCCCTGATAATTTATGGCAGCGCTTCGCTACCCTGACTGCAGCGAAGCTTTTCCTGTTGTGTAACCTGGATCTCACTTGCTGCAGTTTAAGCTCATCATTGTGTTGCTTATCCCTAGGAGAGGTGAAGAGCAGTTGTTCCCTTTGTCCATGTGGAAGCCTTTCTTTTGTACGAGGATTGTTACAACATCGCCTCTCCTCTTGCCTTCCTCTCTCTCAACTAATCAAGTACAGTTCTTTTGAGAAACTCTTCAACCCATCCAAATCTACATAGTTTTGCAATGCGTGTGGTTGCACACAACAGGAAAAAAAATTTGTATTTTTTTTCTAGCTCTGACTTTGATTGTCAAAGCCATGTCCCAAGTCTGTGCTTGAAACCTCTCTCTTACTGTCTCCCTGTACGGGTCATTGCTTGTGAACTCGTCCATGATGCCTCTACCCTCTCCTTCCTCTTAAAACTTGTCAGAACTGCAGAGGGAGAGGGATTTTTGTTGCCGTTGATCTTTTTACATCTTTGTCTTACCATGTGACAGTGAAATATTGCAGTTTCTCTTCCGTCTTACCTTGTGCTGACCCTTACTTTGCCTGAATTTGGATGATAAACTTACCGGGGCATCAAACAATTCAACATTTGTTGAAAGCCAAAAGCATATATATAGTGCTGTAGCTAATAAGGAAGAAAATAAACTTTCAAATCCAAATCTGCGAAGACAGCCACCTTGCTTCTCTGCACAAATGTTTACTTGTTCAAAAATAGATATTATGAGCACTTTAATTGTATAATGTGGTACGAAAATTTAAAAATGCAGATCTTTGTCTGATTTTCATTAACATTCCATTTTTCTGTAGAATTCTGTCAAATAATCAAGTTCCTTCTGTTGTACACGTTAAATGTGAAATTAATAGAGCCGTAATACACTGTGCTAATTTAGTATTGAGAAGCGCAAAGTGATATGATCTGTCATGTATTTAAATTACTTGGTATTGGTAGGATTTATTTTAGAATATTGTCTTTTGAAGCCAACCTCAGGAACACTAAACTTCAGTTTTTAAAGTCATTAAGGTATGAAAGGTCCAGGCTTTTGGTGATTAACAAACATTAAGAAATACTGTAATATGAACCACAGCTTGACTGAGGCTTGAACTTGGAAACAAAAGGAGGCTTTCTAGTCTATGGTAAAATGGCTTGATAGAAGTTACATAGTATTTATCCAAAACAGATTTGGGAAATCTGGGGGTTTTTGAGAGAATAATAAATCTCTCAGATTTTGTAAATGTACTGATTATTTTGGCACAGATGTGCTTCAGATGTTTGCAGTTAAACATACTTCTTTATGAATTTGAGTATATAATTGAAGAAAACCAATTGCTATCAAGAATTTCATGGTTATTTCAAGTAGCTGAAAAGCAAGACGCTGGCTTTCAATACCCTCTGTGAATTAACACACCCAAGGAATTCTGTTGGTTAGACATCTAAATGTAAGATTACACATGCCTGACGACTCTATCTTTATGTATTCCTATTTGGAACGCTTGCCTGATGATGTGCTGAATATGTCCCTCCTGAGATAAAAGAGAGGAGGAGTTATGCAAGACAGGGGCCAAAATTTTGCGCATTTTGTTTGTATCTAGGAAGACAAGTCTTGCTTGGAAGGAGGGTTGTGAATTTCGGTAGCCTTAGTATAGTGGTGGTTTAAACTTCAAATATCACGATACTTCATTTGCGTTAATCATGTTGACGTACAGGATCAGATGAGGTTTGACAAAGTTTGGTATTGCAGCCAACTGATATAATTAGACTAGGTCGAACTTCCAAGAACAGATTTGCCCTTTCCCATAGTTGTGTGAAGTCAGACCGAGTAGAGGAATGCGATAATTTGCCATGTAGCTTTGTTTCACAAAGGACCTGTTTCTTCTTGAAGTAGTGAGAAAAAACATCACAGTGGAAAGAATAAGATTCTGAGGTTTCACGTAGTTTTGGCTTGGAATTTCTAGTGTTATTTGGGACTGAAGCCAGCTAGTACGCGGGCCGATACCGTGTTAGTAAGAGCCAGGGTTGCAAATTGGTATCAGTGAAAGTACACCTCAATATCTTCCATCAAGTTGAAAAGCTGTATGTATTTTGTTGTGAGAGAGAGCCCGTGGCACAACACAGCAGCCAACCCGTTCAGCTGAATACCTACCACTTAAATATTTAAAATTATTTAAGCGCATTAAGCGATTCTTAAGTGATCAAGTGGTGCATTAAGTGAGAAGACTGAGCGGTGGTGGGTATCAGGAGGATGGGGCCAGGCTCTTTTCAGTCATGCCCAGCGACAGGACAAGGGGCAACGGGAACAAGCTGGAACACAGGCAAATTCCATCTCAACAGGAGGTAGAACTTCTTTATTTTGAGGGTGGCAGAGCACTGGAACAGGCTGCCCAGAGAGGTTGCGGAGTCTCCTTCTCTGGAGGTAGTCAAAACCCAGCTGGACGCCATCCTGCTCTAGGTGAACCTGCTTTGGCCAGGGGGTTGGACAAGGTGATCTCCAAAGGTCTCTTCCAACCCCTACCCTTCTGTGGTTCTGGCTTTTTCAGAGGTTGCATTTCCTCACGGAGCGGAGCTTGGGGCAACCGTGAGCTGTGTCCGCCTGCGGTGACCGGGTGGGTTTGTGTGGCTGGGCTGGGGGAGCGATGCACCTGGGGTGGCAGCAGCATGGGGAAACGCAGGCTGGGGACTGCTCAAATGTAAAAGTTCAAGCAGACTGAAACATGACTTCCAGGCTCCGCCAAGTAAAATACGGGATACCTGTCACCAGCCTTAGAAAGGAAATTTAGAGCTGATCTGCGTCGTCTTTCAAAACAAGCAAATTAGTCTTAGTTTGCAACTTTTGGAGCAAGACTGTGTATGTTGAGACTCATATTTCAGAATAAAATACTGTCTTTCAATTTTGCTGGTTATTATTATTATTAAGTCCTATCAGTCAGCTGGACTAAGGTCCCTTCCAACTGACCTATTCTATTCTAGTCAGTTGATTGATAAAAAAGATTTTTAGGAAGGCAAATCAGTTTTCAGTTTCCTCCATCCCGCTGTAATTTCTGAGGCTATGTGCATGGTAGGAAACTTTCCTCCTTTTCTTCAGAAAGAGTGGGGCTGAACAAACTTCACCGCCTTGGGCTGAGTCCTGGCGGCTCTTCTTGGCCCACCCAACAGCTTTTCTTAATTCCTGAGCCCCGCGATCCTGCGTTTTGTAATGTTTGTCCTCTGTAACCACAGGGTAACAGAATACACGCGCAAGAGAAAATACAATCTGTCAGTTAGGTACGCGCGCTGAATATCTCTGTCTTCAATCTCAGTTTGTGTCAGGCGAAGCTAGGCCAGAAGCTTTCAGTTCCTTCACCTGGATAATGTCTAAGAAAAGTGGCCCCCAGCAGCCACAGGGCTCAGGTTGTTGCTTAGTGGTCACTGGAGATCCAGCACGGGATTAGCAGCAACCCCTTCAGGGCTGGAATTGTTTAATTGTTTGCTCACTCTGATGGGCAACTTCTAAAGATCAGGAAAGTCAGGGATAAAGTTTTAAAAAGCATCATCCTGTTTTTTCTGTTTAAATGAAAAGTAGCATTAGTTTTTTTTAGTTCACTTTATTTCCTTACGCCTGTGTCCTAAAAATACCAGACCCCTGATGGCTTCACATTTAAATTATGTGTAATCAGGTTTGTCTGTAGAACCATCAAGAAACACTAATGTGATTTTTTTTTTTTTACCTTTACCAGCAAGCAGGTTTTGTTTACCGGCAGCCTTTAACATTTAAAGAATACGGGGCTTGCTCATGCATTTTATGTATTTTTCCTAATTCTCTAATTACGTACATCTCATCTTTTCCAAATTTGGTTGAGTAATACTGTATACATGTGCTTGAAGTGCTGCAGAAATAATTTTAGTCTTGTGTGCATAGGATATAGTTTGGCAGCCCTTGCAGAGTTCACATTTGAAATACTCTCACTGTACCGAATTCAGAAGAAGCGTCTAGTATTAAGTGTTAAATTGTGCTGTGGTGGATTTGAATTAAAACATCCTGTTTTTCATTGCAGGCATCTTTTCCACAAGTCCTGTGTAGACCCCTGGCTGTTGGACCATCGTACCTGTCCAATGTGTAAAATGAATATTCTAAAAGCTCTAGGGATCCCGGTAAGTACGTCGCAGAGCAGCCGGCCGGGGCAGAAGGGAAACACCAGCCTTTTGCCTGTCTGTTTCCATCCTACTCTTCTTGCCATATTATTGATTTATTAGTTGATTTATTAAGGGGAGCACAACCTGAAATGTCTTGACTACCTTTCTCCCACACCCTACTTGTATTAGCAAGGAAGAGTGTGTTTATGGGGAGTTGGTTGGGTTGTCGGGATTTGGGTGTCCATGGCCGCCGGCTTTGCGGAGCAGAGAATTGTTTACTGGTGTTTTGGTGGATTTATAGATTCTTTCGCAGAGCTTTTGTTTGTGTTCTCAGTCAGAACTGGATTTATTTTTTTAATCATGCTCTCAGTTCAAATCTCCAAGCAGAAGGTCTGTAAACAGAATTTTCCCTGCTATACTGGTTGAGGACAACTAATTGCTCGTTCTGGGGAGCCAAATCTTTTTTCTGTCAGATTTCTCTTGAAGTCTATCTGTAGCAAGCTCTGTACTCCTAACTCCAATTAGGGAGCCTTTCTCCCAGTAACTAAGCATGTGGCGGACCACATGACATATAAGAAATTGTTAAGCTCTTTGTTACTTGGAACATTCAGATGTGGGTAGAAGCTGCCAAAGCAATTGATCTTTTTAGCTTGCGTGTTTACATTCAGACAGTGCATGTCCTGGCTGCCGTATGGTTTCCTAACCGCAGGGGCTTCTCCAGGAAGAAGTGACTCACTTTCTCACACGTGATAGTGAAGTTCCATACCGAAACACCGCCGGTCAGTGCATTAACAGGTGCTGTAAATACCCCCCCTGGTTGCAGATGGTGACATGCCAGCCCACATATGAAAGAGCTATATAAAGTAAAATGGCTCCTGTGAACATATTTGGGGAGCTGATGCAGCCCATTCCCCAAAAGTTCACTTTCGTGCAGACTGGGAAGCCAAGCAGGTTGCTGCAGAAGAGGTTCCGTAGCACGTGACGAAGTATGTTTTTACTGAAGTAGGCAGATATGTTAAGCAACCTCATATAATCCAAGCTAAAAATACGCAGTGGGGCAAATGAAGTAGAGTGTTGTAGTTAGGGTAACATGTCATTACAGTTGGGCTACTTTTTCTGCTAAGCATGTATATTATCTCTAGATTATTAAAAGATGATACAACTGTTAAATCAGTATTTGACATGTCAGGAAAGGCCGGAATGAAGGCTGGCTCTGCCATTTAGCACCTCTGCACCTAGGCTTAAATACAGAAATTTTTCCCCAGGTTCCATGTCTTGGTTCACAGGCCTGCCAGTGAGCAGTTCCCCGGGATTTTGACACCTCTTCTCCATACCTAGCATGATGTTCCATGGCTTTTTCTGCACCATGCAGGACAACATGATTTTGGCTCTCTCCCTGCTCCGTTCCCATTTTTACCTAAGCATTTCATTAACGTGCTCTTCATCCAGCTTCATAATCGGGAGATAAGAGGCAAATCAGACCTCCACTTTTGGGAGGTCTGCTGTGAGATGTTAAGGTCTTTCCAGAAAGTTTGGTGCTGTCGGTCAGTATTTACAAGCCGCATACAGCTCTCCCTGACAGCAGCTGAAGGCTCAGCGTGTCCGCAGGCTGTGTGAGGCTGGGTGCATCGAGGGGAAGGGAAAACACACCCAGAGGCCATGTGTAAAGGTTTTGGTTTACATGACTGGCTTTTACTACATATGAACAGCTCTGCAGCGGCAGGTATAGGACCTAATTGCCAGCAATAATTAGAAGTGCCGTTCAGTTTCCACAGCTGTCATTTCTCTTCTCACAGCTCCCCGTCTCGTTCTCTCTCTACCAGGTAGCAGAAGGGAGATTCATTCTGCTTCCCTCACTGAGAGCTTTCCGCATGGAGCTTCTGTGGAAATAATTGTACTGGGCATGTAATTAAAGATACTGCTGTAACCAACATAAACAACTGGGTCAAATTAAGATTTCAGAATCAGCCTTAGCGCTGCTCTGTCTTAACACTAAAAAGCAAGTGCTTGGATGTTAATGGTCCACCGGCAAAGTTTTTTTAGAGGTTTTTGTTGCATGGAGTTCTGCAAAAATTTCCCTAGGTTGTTTTAAGACAACAAACTGGGAACAGCCCACTCCATCATTTGGAGGAAGCATACTGGCTCCCACCCCCCTGGATCGTCGGTGAGGTTCACAAAGGGAGAGCTGGGTGCTAGAGCCTTACCCCTCGAGGTGACTTACCCCTCGACCATGGGAACTGGGAGCAGATGGTAGCCTTCATGTCAGGGGTTTCCTCCAGCTGACAGCAAAGGAAGTGGGAGTCTGAGAGCATCTAGTAGCTCGGGGGTTAAAAATTCTTATATTGCTGTCAGTTCCTCCTCTTCCTCTCTTTTCTCTGCTTTCTCTTCCTAAAACGTGCCTCAACTTCTGACTCTCCCTCTCCTACCTCATGTCTTTTCCTGCTTCTCCTCTACATAACTCCTCCTGCCCAACCTTTTCCCTTTCGAGCTCCTGCCCTGGTGTGGCTGCTCGTGCCGCCTGCTCAGCTCACAGGACCTCTTCTCTTCCACCCAGGAGTTGTGCATCCTCACCCTTCTCACTGCCCAGCACCACCTGAGGACAGCCCAAGGTGGGCATCGGTCCTGTTTCTCCTTTCTGGTGCCACCGTGAGCTTCCCAGCCCCATGCAAAGCCCTCTTCTCTTTGGAGAGCATGGTTGTCAGTCCCGAAAAAGCCACCAGCCTCTACCAGCACACATGAACTGGTATTTTCAGAGGCTCGTAGCTTAGCCAGATGTCAGTAGGCTGTTGTGGGAAAGGCCGCTTCCCTGGAAGAAGCTGTAAAGCTCTAGGGCTTCTCAGTGAGAGGTGGCAAACGTTTCTGTAGCGTGGATAAAGCAAAATGCCATTCCATAATCATAATCTTGAGTCTTGCTGAGCCATCTTAGCTGAAATTTCCACACGCACAGAAAAGCAGCCTTAGGCAGGCAGCGGTCTCCGATGGGAGACTCGAGTGCAAATTTGCCAAAGTCCTTTTGCAGGCTTTTACAATGGAAGGAATGAGGAAATCTTACCATAGCAGGGCTAATATAGCTGGTTTTTTTCCTGCCAGCTGCATCTTTGTCCTATGGTTGTTATTAAAGAGCTGGCTTGTGTGACTGTGGATATATTGTGCTTCCTTTAGCAGGAAGACTTAGGATTTTCCAGGAAATGATTGGTTAAAACCCAAATATCTAAGTGTTTCAGTTCAGTTCACATCTAAGCTCTCCATTTAGTTTGTAACAGAGACTTCAAATATTATCTGCCCTGAAACCAGGTTCCCCAGGCTGCCGTGAGGCACCAAAATGACTGCACTCATTTTCACGGTAGCTGAGCACCCCAGCATCTCTACTTTTCACCGTGCCTCTCTGCAGCTCCAGAGGATTATTAACTAACTATCTATCAGCAGACAGTTGGTGTAACCTTTTCCACTGCATCTTCGCTGGTAAATTCAGCTCAGACTATACCTCCTTTGGCCGTAATATTTGAAGTGATTTATCAGTGAAAGTGCCTTTCGCTTTCAAGAAGCTACATTGCTATTGGGGTGATCGTATCTCATAAAATAGTTTCCCTCTGCTTCTCCCCCTTTTCTGCAAATATCTGCTGGATATGCAGACAGCTGCATTTTTGGCAGCAGATTGGATGACTTGAAGCTATTCACTAAGAGCCTTAGCCAAGCCCTCAGAAGTCAATACAAAGCCTTCCCTTGACTTTAGTGGAATTGTGCCCTCAAAGCACTTACATGCAGGGAATGAGTGAAACCAATATAATTAAACTTAGCAAATGTATCTGGGTCACTCTGACAGCAAAAGCCATAATGTTTTTTTCTTTCGATCAGTATTTCATACCATCAGTTTTTATAGTATGCTGCTTAGTTTGGGGTATTTTTTCCAACTAAAATGATTCAGGACTAAAGGGATTAATTATATCGAGCAATGCTATTTTTGCATCTTTAATGTTTGGGTTGGCTTTCAATTATAATCCCCTGTTTTTAAGGGTTTAAAAGTTAGCGATAAAACCCCATTCTAGGAATAACCAGAATCAGAGCAAAGGACAGACAACTGATCCCCATAAAAAAATTTGAAATAGTTTTTCCTAGGGTAGAAAGAAAAAAATCAGGCTTTTTTTCTTTAAGATACACTGCCATCAAAGCCAAATTTAAGTTAAAAATGAAATTCTGAAAGCATTTGTTATAACAACTAAGGGTGAGGGAAAGAGTGATAGATCTAAGGAATAATTTTGGATCCAAGTCCTACAGATAAATGATTGGTATTTCACTTAGAAAAGTACAGGTTCCATGAATTTCATTAAACCGTGCCGTGCTGAATGTGCCTTTATCCCTGAGGAGCTCTCACTGCTCATGGATTAGACTGGAGCCAGACAAGGACAATTCTAATTTTTATCCCAAACTTCAGCTCGAGGATGCAAGTCACCTGTGGAACGTTTAAAATGCCTCCCTTTTTCATTAGGAACTTTTGTTAAAAGATATTTATGAGGTGTCAACCATCAGACAGAGAATGTACGGGAAAAGAGAAAACGTGCTAAGTTCCTGGTTCTGCGAAAAAAATGTAAGCATATGGTAACCTTCTATGCCTGAGTTCAAAGGGATTACTCTTGTGCTTAAGCTAAGCCTCTCTTTAAGTCTTTGCTGTATCATATTTTGCTTGGTTTCTAGGTGGCTGCCGTCGGAGATAGGCAGGTAGTGAGGTTTTCAAAACTGCCTTAACAAGTGAGACAACTAAGCATGGCGAAAATCAGATCCACAGAGCACAGTACATTTCCTCCGACTTCAGCCATCCAGATGTTGGTTTTCCAGTCCAGCAGCTTAAGCCCCATCTCTGCTTAGTGCTGGGTGATGGGAAAGCAGAGGGGGCGGTTCCTACCTCTTACCTTGGGGCTGGATGAATCACACAGAGAAACTGTCTCAAACCATTGAAATTAGACAAAACCTGAGTGACTGATCCAGATTAGCTGTCTGACTCCGGAACAATAAAGATAAATGGAAACAACTTAACTTTACGTGCCTAACTTAACAAGGTATCTGCGTAGCTGCAGGTCAGCCTTGCTGTGCCCCCCTCTCATTTTGGAAGCTTTGCACCCTGACACGCAGCATCCTCATTTCTGATTTAGCCTTGGTTTTGTTGCAATATGTTAAAACTTCAAAACCCAGTTCTTGAAATAGTTACGCATTCTGCGTGCCTTGGGGAGATCTAGACCTGGTTGTATGGGCAAATGGCACAAGAAAGTGTTTCCTCTCAGAGGAAAAAGAGGTTTTTTTACACACATGTTGGTCACCAGCACTTGTGGGGAGCTCCATAGAAATCACTGCTGTGTGAATGGGAGCATCAGGCTTAAAACAGGCCCAAAGAAATCAAGGGTAGAAATTAGTCTTGGATATGGTGTCTTTGGAGAAAGGAGCCTTTTTGCTACCCAGTGCTCACTTGGAAGTCTCAGTGCTTGATGCTAAGGGTACTGGGCAAAAGGTGGGCACCACAGCCCCCTCTCATTGCTTCCCTGTAAGGTCAGTGGAAAGGCAGACACTTGTCTTGAAGAGCTTGGCTCGTTCTGGAGGTGTTGGTGCGTTCGCTCTGTAACTGCAAGAGAGAAGTGCCTGAATTCCCCAGAACTGGGTCCCATCCTTGGTCTCTGAATCAGAAAGCAAGAGAGACTATGGATCGACTGCCTTCAAATACACATTATTGCTTGTTTGTTTCTTTTCTCGTAATTTTATTTTGTAGGAAATAGAGCTTTAGCAAAGGAAAAGGCCTTTTGATGTTAAAAAACTTGTCTTATAAACAGCTTTAGTTTCTATTTTTGCGCCTCACACATAGATATGCCCCCACAGGCAGTTCCCTTGAATTCCTATTCCTGAAAGCTCTGGTATTTGCTCTATAAAATGTATATTTAGGGAAAAGATAATCATTCCCCTTCAGCTACTCTCTGTTTACATTTGTAATCTGACTCAGCAATCTGCCTATGTTGAGCAAATCATATCAGTGAGTGAGTTCCTTTTTTAATACGCACTCTCCCAAACCCTTTATAAAGCATAAATAAGAATATTTAGAGATTGTAGGTGGCACAGTTTAATGCTGAATTTGTCCAATGCATACTTTGGCTCTGCGTTGCAACAGATTTGCATTAAGAAGTTTTAAGTCCATGAAGACAAATAGACTGTACATGTTTATTCGTTTTACGTTGCCATTTTCAGGGCTGAAAGAAGGCGAAAAACCCTGAAGAAGTGGGAACAGATAAATTAGATCTTTTTGTATGGTAAAAGCTCAATTTTCTTCTTTTTCTTCCCATTAGCCAAATGCAGATTGCATGGATGATATACCTCCAGACTTGGAAGCGTCCATAGGAGGACCGCCAACCAACCAGATAACGGGAGCCAGCGATATAACAGTGAACGAGAGCTCTGTAGCCCTGGATCCCCCAGTGCGGACTGTGGGAGTACTACAAGTCATCCAAGACGTAGACTCCTTTCCCCAGGTTGGGGAAGGTAACTTCACAACAAGCAGTAAGTTCCTCTTTCTGGCAGAATTTGCACTGAAATAAATGTTTAGAAACCCGAACCGCAAACTGATCTCTAGTGAGGGGAAAATGGCCTTTCAGGGCTTTTTCACTGGAGCAGTGGCCTTACTTTATGCCCAGCGGAGATCTGTATGGTAAGTAAATTTATGCATCATGTCGTTCTGCTGTACTGCAAACACCACCAGCCTGTGTGCAAATCAGTGTGTTGACTAGCAAACTCTAATTGGGGTCCCCTGTGTGGACAGAGCAAGCTATTTCAGTCAACGCAAAACAATATAAACTTACTTCAGAGATTCTTTATGGTAAGTGATCCCATTCACCATGATAACCTGCCGTGTATCACCTGGATTCTTTGTGAAGCTAACTGGCACGTGTCCTTTTTGGCCTGCCTTTGCTCACTGGGCTTCTTGTTACCATGTGGAAGTTATTCTTACGGGCTTATTGTAAAAGAGAATTCAGCAATCACATTTACTGCCTTTGGTGAAGAAAAAAAGAATGTCGAATTCTGGTTTTGCCTTTCCTGTATCTTCTTACATCAGCTGAAGCTCATCTGGTTATTTAATCATGCTTGAACTTCCTATTTCAGAATGGTTGATGCTCAGAGTTGCTGTACTTGAAAACCTGAGCGTAGTGAAATAACGCTGCCAATTTGTACCAAAAAAAGGGAAATTCTGGGTGTTTTCAATGTGTTTAGTTTTCACTTATTTAAGGGGTACCATTTGAACCAGTAACTCTCAAAATGTCTGTGTGTCTCTCTGTTCCCGAAAATGTTCTTTGTTGAAAATCTGCTTCTGACAGCTTAAAAAGAATGTTGTCAGCTGTTGTGAGTGAGGATTGTACTAGTCTAAAATTCTCATTTTTAGATAAAATAGTAGATCAGTAGAAAATACCTATCTGTTTGATACCAGTTGGTGTATTAGTATTGACAAGACTATTGTAGAAAATCATCAGATATCCTTGAAGGGAGGTAGAAGAATGTGATAAAATACGGGTTTGCATATAGCGTCAGCATAGGTCCTGGAAAAAATTACACATTTTCAATGATTTCTAGGTGTTACTATAGGCCTGGGCATCAAAAAGAAGGCAAGTAATAATATGATGTGTAAAAGGTAGGAGAGAGATGAGTGGGCTGGGCTGAAATGGTTTTACATTAGTCTCCTTACTCCGTGGAGAGACTTGATAATCACATTTTCCCTCCTATTGCAGCCAGCGTCGTTCCAGTGAAAATAACTTCATGCGACCTTAGCCACAAGTGACCCAGCAGTGGATTTTTAAGTTCTCTCTTTGTGGAGTAGGTACCGGTTTCAGGTTTGGTCCTTTTATGGTCTAAGTCCTAGATACAGCAAGGGGTGAGCGGCAAAGTTATAGGTCCAGCTGTCATCCATCGCCAGCCTGTCAGCTGGTGGCTTTCTTTCTCAAGCCTCCTTGAGTGCTGTCAAGAGCTGTTCAAAATGAGGTGTTATTTTGTTCCTTCCAGTAATTGTTTTTAAATGCATTTGAGGCTGATTTAAAGCACGAAGGAAAGGTTTTACTTCATGGCACTGCAATGTAACTAAAGACTGGGCTGTACCCTCTTAACACTCCTGAAGGGAGTAAGAACTCCTCTGGCAGATAATTATCTTTGTTCCGCTGTTCTTTACAAGGTCCGCTATTGAAGTTGGGGAGGAGGGCGGTGGGGTGCCCTTTACACCCACAGCCGCACGGCACATACTGAGAGGAGCCAGCAGCCTGGTGGAAAACCCAGCACTAGGGGTAGTCCATGCTTTTCATCCCAGGATCTTGGCACACCAAGAACCAGTTCTGGTTTCTCATCAAGGATAACAATGGCGTTGAGGCAGCCAGGGGAGTACAAGAGCTCAGCAACTCTCCAACCAGTCACTCTCTTCCCCTCCAGTTTTGTTTCCAGAGTCTGCAGAAGGACCCATGTCAGTCCAAACACATTTGTTCTTCATTTTCCAAGTTGCCAGCTAAGTGACTGGGTGAAAAACTTGCTCTGAGCCAGCAGAGTACTGCAGAAATGCTTTATTTTGCCTTCGTGCCCTCTCTTTTTCCCCTTTTTAATGACATTGGGCAGTAGTCACTAATGGTGGGCAATCCTGAGGGCTAACAGCAGAGCCCATGGACAAGGAACTCACACCAAGTCTGTCCAGGCACACAGATAATGAGGCAGCAAACCATGGGGCTCCAGAAGATCTCCATCACCTGAAAAGGCTGGCCACGTGGTCTTGGGAAGGACTGTGAAAACGGGGATTTCCCTGGTTATTTGAGAGAGGGAGGGAGGGAGGGAGAGAGGGAGGGAGAAGAGAGCAAGAAGAGGAAACTCAAAGATGGCTTGAACTCTGTGAAGGCTGTGAGCATCACACTGTCCCAGGAGTGGCTGGGGACCCACTGCTAAAAGCAGAAGTTTCCAGTTGTTCTGTGAGGAAAGAGGAGTCCTGAGAAAAGCTCAAAGGGCCTTGGGAGCTTCGCAGCCCTGGTGTGTGCCTGCCTGCGCTGCGCCCGTCACACACAGTCACTCGGGGAACTCTGGTTTGACGCTTGGTTGGCTGTTGTCACTCACCCGTCATTGATATGTAGGCATGACTCTTCATCTGGAGTTCTCATCTCAAAGTGGGTACAGTACTTGACTACTGGTCAGTAGTTGGTAGGTGCACAAGTCTACCTGCTGTCATCGCCACCTCCAAAGTGAGGCAATTTGCTGTAGTTCCCAGAAACAGTGCCCTTTGGTCCTTTTTTGCAGCAGAGCCACAGCGAAGAAGAGGTCTGTGGTTGGGAGTTAGGGGCTGAGTTCCAGCTGTGATGATAGGAGTTTGTCCCTCCAGCTGCCTTATGTGGATTTGGGGTGTTCAGGCACTCTGAAAGGTAGTTCTTAGCATCTTAGGCAGCTGGAACTCCTAAGCCTGCAAAAGGGAACATCCAGGATCACTGTAGAGTTGCGGTGTGAAACCAAATGCTAACTAAATCAGAAGGTAACCATAGGCTAAATAACTGGGTCACAGCTGTCATATAGATGGGGCTTTATAGGCATTCTGTCTGTTTATTGAATTCAGGCATTGTATTTCTCATTTCCAGGATCCTCAATAGTTACACAACTGCAGAGCTTGCTGAGCGTGCCCTTTCTGTGAACTAGCCTGCCTGGGAATTTGTAAGCGATGACGCTGATTGCTCCTAGGAATCTTTGCTGAAGTTGCTAGGTTCTGGCCTTTTTATATAGCATTAGTGACGGGAGCATACTCCAAGGCTGAATCTGTGCTAGAAGTTTTTCTTCCTCTTGTTACTGAATCTGTGCAGACTGCCTCCCGTGCAGTCTTGACGTGGCACCCTGTACCCGGCATCATGAGTCCTTGCATCCCGCCTTATTCCTGGCAAAGTTCAGTGGTCCAGGAGGTAAAGGACTTGACGCCTTCTTCCCACCCACTTGTGCAATACTTTTTGCTTAATTGTTATTGCATCCTTTTTGGTTGTTGATTAATCATTGTGGTATTGTCTTGTTTGGGGTTTAATTTCCCTTTCTGAGTTTCCAGTGAGTATTCAAAGCCAGCAGAGCTCCCACAGTGTGTCTGGAGGGAGGATATTTCCAGCGTACTGCTCGCATTGGGTGAAATCTTGTCTCCAGTGAAATCTGGTGGCAAAGCTCCCACCTAGTTCAGTGAGGCCAGATTTTCATTTCTGGAACTCGGCCAGTGCTTTTCTTTTTATTTCTGTGTGTATGCTCAGCAGACATTTCCTTGCTCTCCCTCCCTTTTTCTCCCCATGCTCCTGAATAGATAATGTCTACCGTGGGACCCTTGGCGACATGGTGCACTATGAACATCTGGATGGGAGTTCATTTGGGGGCCTATCCCTAGGGTGCCTTGCTAAACCAAGCATCTCCTGTGTAGTAGCACTGAGCGCTTAAAAATGGACCAGCAATTTCTCTCAGCTGGCTTCTACCAAGTTCTAAGCCTTCATCAAGTCCCTTGGGTGTATCTACAGCCCAAAGTCTGTTCAGTATTTAGTCTTAGTGAGTGTTTGCTCTCTGTGGTGGGATTTTGTGTGCAGGATCCTGGGATAGTATCTTGTAATTTGGTATTTCTGTAATAAGTTGCTGAGAATGGATGGATGGAAAAATTGAAAAACTGGATTTGGAAAAAAAAGTGGGGGGGAAGAGGGTGAAAAAAGTTGTGTGAAATACATGAGTTCATCTCAGCTGAGTTTCCTGCTTTGACCCTATTAATTTTCAGCTCTCCAAAGGTTATGAAGGAAGATAAGCTAAGGACCGTTTTCCACAATAATGCATCATAGCAATCTGTGTTGCCTAATTTTTAATAGGGCGTTATACAGAATGCTAACATCTTTGGAAGTTTCAGCGCAGGTGGCATTTCCT
Source organism: Chionis minor (assembly GCA_013398295.1). Lineage (NCBI taxonomy): Eukaryota > Metazoa > Chordata > Aves > Charadriiformes > Chionidae > Chionis > Chionis minor. The sequence goes on along the minus strand of VZSF01004739.1, from coordinate 296,680 downwards.
GCTCTGCAGATGATGTGAGCGTGAGCTGGACTTGGCTAAGATCTGAACTTGAAGAAGCTCTGAGCTACACCAGCTTTGGAGGAGGGGAAGGTGGATTTGAGGAGGACATTGCAATATTCTTTGGGTCAGGCTCATCTGGAATTGAATGATATCGTTTAAAAAGGTAGTTTGCTGGGAAGGTAGCACCTGGGTATTTTTAAGGTTGTATGGTGGCACTTGCAGGGGAAGATGTAGCTACTTTTTTTTTTTTTTAAATCTTTTATAGCATCCATGGTCATTCATCTCCCTCAACCTATGCGGCACTTGCTAATTTCTGCCACAGATTTGTAGTCTTTGCTCTCTGTTGGTTAATACCTCTAGTTTTTCAATTTAGACAAGCGTTTATATTTCCTTCAGCAGAATGTCTCATCACACTGCATAAGGCCTCAGAAATCCCACCAGCACTGTCTCTGTAGTTGGAGGAAGATCCATAAATAATTGTACTGCAAACACGGGCAGGAGTTTTAGTATGAAAAACCACAAACTGTCCCCTAAGGTGTCATATCGCCTGCAAAGTCCGTCGAGTTTGGCGGGCTGTACAGCAGTGTCTAGAGCGTACTGGCAGTTCCTTTTCTGCCTCTCATTTTGTTCTTTCCAGAAAACCTTGTCAACGTATAGCTCATCGTGACTGTTAGGACAGTTTCAAGTCTCTTTGATAGCTCTTCATTAAATCTATTAATATAACTTCTGAAGTAATTATTTTGATCTGTATATGTCTAAAATGTCTTTGGGAAGAATAATCAGTCTTTCTAAGTGGATGAAAGTGCATGATAAGAATCTGATCCACTGTTGTCTTGCAACCACTTAACTGTTCCTCCTTGCTATTAATAAGGTGGGTTTTTAGGCAGAATGTGAAGGGGGAGGAAAAGGTGGAAAAACTCCCTAGACAGTAGTTAATACGGAAAGTTATTAGCACTTACATTCGCACCTAACACTGTCCTGGAGACAGAATACTGATGGGACCTAGTTAAAGATTGAGCAGATTGGGTCCCATGTGCCTGGAGCGTGACATAGCTCCTGGTGGCTCTATTAAAAGCCTGTGTGGATATTGCATTAAATAGTTATCACAGACTGAAAATACAAGCAAGCTGAGGTCCTGCATTCGTTTTGAGACTCGCGCCAGTGCCAGCATAGCATTGGTGGTTTGAAAGGCCAGCAGTGGTTTGAAAGAGTCACCAAGTGAAACCTTACTGGCACTAAAAATGTGCTCTGGATTATTACATGCACCTACAAAACTCCTGCCAGGCTCTGTGAACGGACAGTGAAGTTTTCCTGTTATAAAACTGTTCTTCCTTTCCATATGTTAAGCTGCGAAATACATTTGAGGTGTTTCTGTACAGCAAATTGCAAAAAAAGCGATGTACAAAAACGCTGTGAAACAAGAAGCAATTTAAAGTCTAAATTTGGTTTTGGTTTTGTTTTCTGTTTCACATCTACTGTGTACATTGACATTGTGGGCAGAGAAAGGATGAAACCACCAGTTCCCGGATCTTCCTCCTTCCCTGCAGACACGCTGAGCTGCCCAGTCAGAGGGCACAGTAGGTACACGTGTTACCAAGGGTGCCAAAAAGGCTGCAGATCTTAAGAAACTTGCTTAATAATTGACTCTAGGGAGAGATTGAGAAGAAAATGTTCTCCTTCAGTAGTGGAACCTCCACTTAGAAGGCTGTCTCTACATGTGAATGCTCTGGCAGTTCCCAGCTTGACTCTCTCTGTCCCGGATTACTTGTTCCTGCCTCCATGTTGCCTTTCTGTTGTGCAGCTTACCTTGTGAGCCCAGAAGCTAACCAATTTCTTCCTGGGGTTTTGGGGGGTTTTTTTTGTTTGTTTTGTTTCATTTTTTTACTTGGATCAGTTTCCTGATCCAGAAGTAGCTGTGCCACTACAACAGGAGGAAGGAAATACAGAGTGCAAGAAAAGAGAGGGACGTATAAGCCAGCTTTCACAACATTATTGCCAAAAAGCAAGCTCACTGTATCAAGTACAACGAGACCCTACACAGCTGTCTGTTTTGCCCAGAAATCAGGATAAAAAAATAGGCAAAAGTAAGCATGAAGTGTCAAATCTCATTTGAATGCTCGTATCTGAGTATATAGGCATCGTATTAATGGTCAGTGAATATGAGAGACATAAGGGATTTATTATCTATGACGATGAAACTCAGTAAGGAAAAGTGCTGTTGTAAAAGCTGCGATGGTATGTAAGCGTGTCCTTAGATACATCCTTCCCAGTTGCTCTGAATGCCCTTTACATGCATGCAGGGAAAAAGGGGATCTGAGGACTGGGATCAGTGGTAACAGCTTTTATCTTTCTTTATACTTCACTGTCTTAAGCAGACAACTAGATAAAATATTGAACAAGAAAGCTTTTAAAGCAAAACGAACAAACAGTAAAGAGTAAAATACAACTCCGAACTGCAGAGAGACCAGATGACTTAATACTGGGCCTATTTGATTTATACTTGAGAATGAAAGCCTTGCCTTGCAAGAGATGTTCAGCATCTTGCATACAGTCTGCTTGATTATTTAGGACTCATTCTCACATCTCTAATGTCTGCGGAGTTTTTATTCTCATCAGTTTTTACACAAAAGCCTCCACTGAAATCGTCAGGAAGTGCTGTTTAAGATACAATGTGCTACTGTGATTCTGAATCTTTTTCTGACCAATTCAGCAGCAACTTCTTGTGTTGTAACCAGCAGTTTTGGTTTCTCAAAAAGCATGAGAGCACTGCATTTAAAAGCAGATCAAGTGAAAGAGGTTTGTACCTGTGTGATGTTCATTGTTTGATAAATAGTCTTGCAGGAGATGACAAGCCTCTCTTCAGATTTTGCGCCCATATGCATGGGATATTGAGTTCAACTGTGACGTTGCTCAACTTTATCACTTCTTTATAATTGCTTTTTTTAAAAGGTAGTGGCACCAGCAAATTGTCTCTCTGTGCATGAAAAGCTATCAGTCTGCGAGACCAAAATAGTCTCAGAGTAGGAGATTTTTAGAAAAATGACCCTCTGCCGACCAGCTCTGGGAGATGTAACGTGCTCCCAGCTGCTGAGTGACCTGCAGCCTAAAGATGCGCTTCAAAGGAAACAGCTTTGAAGAAAACCTGATGGAAAGGTTATATTTTCAGTTGTTCACCCTCAAAAGTGGCTTTTTTTAAACTACTGTAATGGCTGCATACTCCACAGGGTGGAAACAATTACATTTGTTTGCAGAAATTCATTCCTTCTGTCTCCTTTTTTTTTTTTTCATTAATCCTTCAGGTTTTGCTTGATTCCAACTAAAAGATGCAAGTCCGCTTCCCTTGTAAAAACTGAAAATTTACTGTAAATTTATATTCAGTTTCTAAAAGCCCTCTTTCCAGAATAGATAAATAATATAACGATATTTTAATCTTTAATTTTTTCTGAAAGCTCCTGAGGTCTAAATATTCTTCTGAAACTGCCTGGGAACCTTCTAGAAACTACCACTTTTCAATGAGACGAGTTGAAAGTGAAGAACTGGAATGGGAAAGGAAAGGCAGAAGGGGTTAAAACTGAATGTAATGTCACAGAATTTTGAATCTAGCTTCACAGTAGTGTTCCCAAGGGAAATAATAATGAACCAGTGCAAAGTCATTTACCTTTTTTTAAAGATAGATAGTTGGTTTCCAGGTTTTCAGATAGCTTTTGTTATTTTTACTTTTCCAGGTACGTATTGGTACCTAGGGTAGTATCTCTTTTTTCTGCCTCTCTGAAGGGTGTGAATACTCAGAACTCAAAACAAGGTGGAACAGGAGTATGTGTTCACTGAAAAGACTGATACAGAGACAAACTGTTTTAATGCAGAGAAACAGTATTTTAAAATTACTCTGTCACCAATTTGAGCGTCGCTTGTAGAATGTTGGGGAGGTGTTGATGGTAGCAGTGGTGTCCAAGTGACCCAACAAACATATTTTCTAGTAAAATTCCAGCTGCGATTTGTTGAAACTTAAATTGACCTTTCCCCTCCACTGGCCCGAGAAGAAACTCTGAAAATGGGTGTCTCAGTCTTGGCCTTTCTCATGTTCTCGCGAGCATTTCAGCAAGAGTCCCTGATAAAAGCAGTGGCTTGGAGGGGATTTTCTGATGCCAGAAGTTGTTCACTTGAAACTAGGTTGTGAATGCAAGCTTATTTGAAAGGAAATGCTAAATCGCCTGAGATTTCTATAGCCTAAGACCAGTTTCTATTGATGTCCCTACTGGGTTTCCTACCAGTCATACCCAGGCCTTCAAGGGCACTTGACCAGTGAGAAATTACACTGGGTGCTAGGACTGAGGTGCCCTTTAGGCGAGATTGTGTTCCCTCTTTAGTGTTAGCCTTGCTGCTTATTGTCCTGGTTGCCCCTCTCTGGGTTTTAATTGTTGCATCTCGCAATTTACGAGCAAGTAAGTGGAGCTCACTTTTTTCTGATGTTACTTGTGTGAACCACAAGCCGGGAAGGCAAAAGGAGATAGTTAAATAAAGAGGGAGCACGTTTGCACTCTTGCTTTAGGCTGGTGGGACAAATCTGTTGGTTTCACATCTCAGGTCAAGGAGTTAGGTCGAGTAAAACTGTGCTGTGTTGTTTTTCGTAAAGGCTCATTTTGGGCAGAAAGGGAGACAAAGTATCAGGGGGCGGCTCGCATTAATTTAAAATCTTTAACTCAAAATGCTTGCTAGTTTGGTTTCAGTCGTTATAAAGGCTGATTATTTTTCTTCTTTACATATGTCATTTTTATAAATGTGTTTTCAGACAAGATTTGAATGTAGCAGGCCTGTCCTGGCGGATGAAAATTTATTTTTTAATCGGAAAAAACCAAAAACGTTGAGGTATTGCAGCATTGTCAAAGAAGTGTTCCAATTAAAAGGAGATTGGCATCAACTGATTTCAAATTTCTTAAACGAACATAACGAGATAAACTGTTGACCTTTTTCCCTTATGAATGCTTTTCTAGATTGTTGTGTACTCTTTGTTTGTCTGTGAATGTGCGTTAATATACACAGCCGAGCTTGTTAGAATTTTATCTGGTGCACTAGCCCTGCTGCAAGAAACAATAACATTTGGGACATTTGTGTTCCAAATAAACAGTTTGAGGAGGAGGTTCTCTGCACCTACTGGTCTTTTCATATGCTTGTGATGAGTTTTAAATGTGCTGATTTTTCTTTCCTGTAGAATGCTTTTGGTTATATCAAAAAATATGGCTTTTAACGCAAACTGTGAAAGCAACATAAAGGAGATCCAAAGGACATTTAAGAGGTTTTACTTTTCTAAGAAGAAAAGGTTTTGATACAGTCTCTGTTTGGGGGTGGGGGTTTTGGTTTTTTTTTGTTGTTTGTTTGGGGTTTTTTGTTGGTGGTTTTTTTTTTTTTGATTTCTAAACAAATGAAAAGAGCCACATTTCTCATAAAAACAACTATGCGGAGACAGATCAAATCAGGAAGTCATGGGAAATGTTCCCGCAGGAAACCATGAGCGGTTTCTGTCTGCGTAGATCTACTTTATTCTTCCTGCTAGTGCTCAGTCACAGTTATACAAGATTTATAGATTATACCAGCGCTGACAATGTCATATCCCACCTGCCGATCCGTAAATGTCAGCAGCGGTTTGAGTCACTTTGCACCCTGTGCAAAATGCCAGCCCACAGCCCAGCACGCGGCGCGTCCTGCTTACAACTGCCCGGTGGCACACAAGGACCTTCATGGTACGTAGACCATCCAAATAGCGGGAAGCTCCCGTTTTAGGAATTCTTAAGTACAAAAGTTCATGTTTTGATAGGGAGATTTCTGTTTGTGGCCGTGGTCAGAGTGGCTTCTCAGTCAGAAAACCGGCCACAATCATAGGCAGAAAATGCTACTGATAGTCAAACCGATTGAGTAGGCTGAAGGAAGATCGGAGCTGGAATAATTCATGTTCAAAAACTGCATAATTACACTGGAATATAAAACGTGCTGTAAGGTTTGATAGGCTTGTGCGGTTTAAGAGAAAGGAGCGTTAGCAGCAGAACTCATCTGTCATCGCAGGATGTTTAAAAAAAAAAAGAAAAAAAAATTAAATCTCTGTGGGTTGGTGTTGCATGAAGGGTTTCTTTAGAAAACTAGGTATTACAGCTTTTCACTGACATCCGGCTGCGGTTCTGCACTGGCAAAGAGATGAACTAAGTAGCTGGGGACCTTGTTCAGTGAATGATGCTAATTGCTAGCAAATCTGAAAGGGATTATATCGTGCAGCCACTACAATAATGGAGAGTAGACTCAACTACCCAGGACATCCCTTCCAGTGCAAGTCTCCTAAGGTGTCCTCTTTAAGTAAAGAGAAATGCTCCATGTGCTAAAGAAATTGTTCTCCTGAAGCTATTTTGAAGCACGGTTTCTGCCCTATCCGCCCTTTCTTGCTATTGTTTTAAAACGGCATTGTCACTTAGATGCCAGAGAAGAAGAAAAATCCAAAAACACTGAAGCATTTCAGGTTACTCATTTCAAAGGAGACGATTGTGGTAGCTCCAGCAGTTGGATGTGACGCGTCTTAAGTGTTTCCCAGTGCTCAGTGAAGGTCAGGGCTGTCCTTTCTGCGTGTGTATGAGGGAGGATCAGACACAAGTACCTACCAAGAGTGCACGCAAACACAGGGCAGTAGAAGTGAAGTGTACCCTGTTTTCATTTGGGGTAAAATTCCCTTATGTAAAGATTCTGCGACACGGGATATTAAAGAAAGCTTCCTTGCAGAATTTTTAAATTATCCTGGGCGCCTCAAAAGAAAAGGGTATGAATGCTGTAAGAAGCCCGTAGGAAGGAGATTCAAATTAGCAGAATATGTTACTTTCAAGGCATCTAGAAATTATTTAAAAAAAAAAAAAACAAAAAAAAACCAACTACTGCAATTCTAATAAAATTAAGGCGTGACACTTCAGCTTGTCATGTTATTTTTCTTCATTGCTAATGCACATATAAATGGCTGGAATTGTTTCTTCTGCATGGAAAACTGGATGTTCTTACTTTATTTAATCGATCATTCTATTAATTCTTCAATGTTTTGTGTAGACATACAAAACGCATAAAAAATGCCTGGCTAATCAATTGAACCATCCCCTGCATGTATTCGGAAAAATGTCTATTTACTGATGTGCCCATCTTAGCATAGCAGAAATTGCATAGTTGTAGGGTATGGCTGTATTCATCTGTTCAGGTTCTTACTTTTTTCCAAGACATCAGACGTGTCTGCAGAATATTGTACTGTTCCTGATGCCACACCATCAAGAACGACTACGTCTCCCAGTACCTGGTGGAGTTTGTGAGAGTGAGAAGCATGTGCTTTGCTTTTAAACAGGGGTTTTCTTACAGAGTCACCGAGACACTGCAGAGTTGAGGCTCCTGTGATTCTGCGCCTCTTTTTTTTCATACAACAGATTTTTCTACAGCTGAATTGCACTTAAATCAATCTTTATCTTTTGAACAACAGTAAGTAGATAAGCCGTGGCCTATGACAAAATATATGATTAAGCTGTCCAATTCAAATCAGGTTAGATGGTCCTGTAAAGTTCAAGAACATAAGTTCTGTGGGTTGTTGTGGTGTTTTTGTCATGTATTCTCTGTTTTTATGGACTTGTGACAATTGATCTTTAACCTAAGCAGTGCACTTTGGTCAAATGTCTTCCAGTTTTTTGGGAGCGTGTGCCTGACCATCCTGTAGGAGCGTGAGCCTGTGACAGGAGACTAGAAATGGCCAAATCCTGCAAGTCCGCATGTGGCTGGTGGGAGGTCAGACACTGATTTTGCATGTGAGGTGTCAGAGGGGGGCAAAAAAAAGGAAAAAAAGTGTGATACACAATTTGTTATGGTTTTTGCACGTGTCTGGTTTTTGTGGGCAGCCCTTGGGTAGCGCGGAGGATGCTGTAGCTGTGTGGATGGATGACCACAGAATGCCGGCTGATCTGCCCAGACTTGGCAGGCACAGTGGTCCCGCAGCTGTGCCCTGCTTCAGGCGTTGGAGCTGTTGCTGCAACAGCGCCAGGCCCATTCTCAGGCATGTTGTTTCATTATACTGAACAAAAAGGAAGACTCCCCCTTACGCTAAAAGTTACACTGTTAAAAGCTGCATTTTGCTAGTGACAGCAGTAGAAAGGACATATCCGATACATGGCTTCCTCCCCTACCACCGTGGGATTTTTCTCTTTTGGGTGCATTACTGTGTGCATTTTTTTTCATATCTAATGAGCAGACACCCCTGGGTGAAATTTTTATCATGGACATTTCTAATGGAATTTAATTTCAGCCAAGCATCACCATCATGCACGGTGTGGAAGGGGTTCCTAGCGACGTGCACAGAATTCAAGAGCCCAGGAAGTGCTGGGCTAATGATTTACCCCTTTATCCTGGAAATGTCCTGGAGATCTCAGGTGGAGCCCGGCGTTAGCAGCATTTGAAAGGAAGACAAGACCATGAGTGAGGGAGAGTGAGAGAAGATGCTCCATCCCTGGAAGTGTTCAAGGCCAGGTTGGATGGGGCTTTGAGCAACCAGGTCTAGTGGGAGGTGCTTGGCAGGGGGGTTGGAACTAGATGATCTGTAAGGTCCCTTCCAACTCTAAGCATGATTCTGTGAAAGTACGCATGCACTTTATTCAAGTAATTCCACCGCTCTTGAGCTTTTCAGCCACTTCCTCGTGCATTTTCTCATTAAATCTTCTCATATAGGCCCAGGCAGTTTTGTGACGCCTTTGCACACAGATGTACATTGTAGCTGCTCGCGAAGCTTCATTTTATGATTCCTCAGGACTGTGCTTTGCTACTGACCTAGGTTTTTTGAGAGCTTATGCAGGAAAAGGTATTTAAAGAGACAGTTTTGAAAATCATTCACATGCTGCCATGACAGACAAACTCAGCCAGACTAACGTGAGCTTTTCCAACCCCCTCATTCAAAAATTAGCAGGAATTGTCTTTAAAGCAAGCTGTTGTTTACTGTTACAGCTGTGTGCATACTCGTAATTGAGGAAGCAGTTCATAGTGATTAGGCAGAAATGGTTTTCTTTCTGCTTGTCACAGCCACCTGCATTTCACATCACGTTCTCAGAATTAATTGCCCTCGTGCAGCTTGTCGCTGGCTAGTAGCCACCTTGCGCGTGAGCTGAAGTAGGATTGAGAAGCTTCGGCCACCACCCAGCCGCAGGTGCTCTGGGATGGGTTCTTAGGTTGCCGCAGTGGGAAGGAGGGTGCCTGTGGGATGAGCATCCCTTTTCTCATTTCTCCCAGCCAGGAGCAGGGTGCAAAGCAGCAGGACAGAGCAGAGCTGCTGTGCAGGTGGGGCCAGCAGGGATCTGCCATCCTGAGAAGGAGCGATCTCGGGTGGCTTTGTGCAGCTGCTTCTGCCGTGGAGGCCCCCTCTGCAGCATGATTAGACCAGAGAAAAAGGTTTTGGAAACCACTAGTTTACATTGAGTCTTCTGGTTTAATATTGTATTATGCTCGGGGGTATTGCGATACCTCTCCAGTGCGAGTGCTCTGAGGGATTTGTGTGGTGTTGGCCAGTACATCTCTAAATCACCCTGTGAAAGGGTATTTCTTCCTTATGTTCCTTAAGAACAGAACAGAACAGAACTAAAGTTTCTCTTACCATTGCAGTCTCTCTCTTCAATCCAGCACGTTAGGTGTCTGAGTCAGGCTGTAATTTCCTTCTCCTTTCAGGGTTGCAGGAAGCAGAGCACGCTGCTGACACGGGTTTTTAAAATGTAAATAAGAAAGTTCAGTCACAATAGCAGTCACCAGTATAGCCCATCAAAACTGAGATGCAGACGATTAGATTGTGTGATTATACTTCTTGGATGTTAAAGTCTCCTTATTAAGACAGCCTGCCAATAGGCCATGTAGCATATAACATATGCTACTACAGACAGCTTTTAATTCTACTTTTGTCACATACTTGCTATCCCTTCAGACTTTTAAATGGCTGGCGGTGTGTTTAAAGATGTTTGCTCACTGCTCAAAGGCTGTATGTCTCTCCCCACTTCTGACCTTGGCTACTGGAAGAATCCTTGCACACCATTAACGTGATGAAGCATGATTATTTTTGACTTTATCACTTAATGCTATTTGTTTTGCAGTAACACCATGGAGACATGGTCATTTAGCAGCTGCTAAGAAAAACAAGTAAAAAAGTAATCCCCATGCCACACCTGGTATTTTAGATTTACAACATCATGGTACTGCAGGGACAGCTTGCAGATGTTGAATGGAAGGGCNTCCCTTCCCTTCCCTTCCCTTTGACTGAGCCAGCCTGTTCAGCTGCTAGCCTAGCAAAAAAATGTTGCTACGGTAGTTTGCAGACATTTTTTTTTAAATTAAGCCAATTCCCTGGCCAATTAAAGGAATAGCAGAGCTGACACAGGCTGGGTGGCAGGAGGGTGAGCTGGGACAGGGGAGTTGGGCTTCCACCGCTTGGCTCCGTCATGCTGCTGGTCCACGGAGCTGGGCTTCAGCTGCGTCAGAAACTTGGTCTGCCTACAGAGAAATTAAATGGAAAAATAATAGAAATGATCGGAGAATAATCCATGCACATGAAGTGTTGGTAGCAGCGCTTGGGACTGCACGATAAGAGTGATTTTTAGTTCAGTCTGGGCCTAAGAGACTTTTTTGTGAGTGAATTTGGTGAAGAGTTGACTTAAACCTTTTGTTTAACATGAAATGGAAAACTTATTTTGTGTTTCTTAGGATTCTTAGTGGCAGACAAAATGGCAGGATGCTACCAAAAGCAGCTAATTCTTTCAGAATTAAAGATCTTTGACTGTTTAATATACTACCAAAGGTAGCTAAGGTACTTGAGAATCCAACCTGTCAGGTAGCTACAGCCCCATGCTTCAGTATATTTGAATCTTTTCCCTTGTTATGGGAGGTCTGATTTTCCATCAATGAATGGATTGATGAATTCCAATCCATGAATAGTTTTGCATGTTCTAAATAATAGTAATTTCTAACAGGCTGTACACTGAATGAAATGCATTCAGATTTGTTTCTGCAACTTACTATGGGCATCAGAAGACGGTGCTGTCCTGACCAGAGGTGCACCTGGTGCCGTATTTGGGCACTGCGGATGGCCAGTGGTGAACAGTAAGGAGGGTGTGCGGCGGCGTCCCACTGTCGCTTTCCCCTTCCAGACAGTGGGAAGGCTTGGAGGGAGAAAGGAAAAGCAGATTTGCAAAGTTTTCAGAGGCTGGGTGCCCTGTTGTGAAGGAAGTAGGGTGGTTCTTGCCTGGCAATCAAACAAGGGGAGGGTGTGGAACTGAAGAATGGTGTCAGTTAAAGATGGAAGAGAACACCTTGTAGTAAGACCAGGAGGACCTTGAATATGGGGATGAGCTGATATGAGAGCATAGGGCTGGGTGCAAGAGACCTTAATGCGATGACTCCATTGACTCTTCAGGTAATCTTTCTCATCATATTTTGACTGAGTTTCTAGTAGGAAAGAGGAAAGACCAGTCATTGGAAGAGAAAATGATATTGCAGTAGCTAGGCTGCAGAAGGAATTTCCCTCCTGGTCTCGGGACAAGAACATGATGAGCATGACCCGTAAGAGTAAGGAGAAAGAGGACAGTATACTGCAAGCAAAAATACTAGGTTGTCTTGTATTGTACTTGGCAGAGGAATGTTCATTGTATCAGAGAGCGGGTTGGCAGCTCCCTGCTCAGACAGCTGATCAAGAGTTCCCAAAATGTCAGCCAGCCTCTTAGAGGGAGAAGACAGATCTCCAAAGCGTTGTCTCCTAAAATAATATTAATACGTGCTGTGAATTTCAAAGGCCTTGTGTTCTGATTCATGAACAAAATCCCAAGGAGCTAGTATATGCTCATTAAAGGTAGATATAGATATAAATATAAAATGGGGGAAAAAAAAAGCCTTGCTTTTCCAGCCAGTCAGGTCCAACTGTCTCCATGCAATAACATCTGGTATGTGTTCTTCCCCTTTTGCTCAGCTTTCTGCAAATGTGTTTGCTATCAGCTCCATGTGTTTTATATCATATGCCCTTATTTGGACAGATTTTTTTTTTTTTTCCTTTTTTTTGGATAGAGCGTTTGGGTGCTGACACTTTCTATGCTGTTTATGAAAATGAGTTTATTGGTCTTGCCAAAACACAGAATGTCTTCTCAGGTAACTGGTGTTAAACTTTATTGCATAAGTACAAAATGTGCCAAATTTAGGCTTCAGAAAATTGGTTGTATTGCTATTAATTTCCCCTTCGTCTTTTGCTGCTTGACTTGAGGTACTGGGATATGATTTCCAGAAGTGCTGAGTACTTACAGCTGTAGCTGAAGTTAGTAGAAGGTATGCTTGGGGCATACAATGCGCGGGTTAATGCTGTAACTGAAAAATCAGGTGTATGGTGTCTTAACTGGGCACCTGGAATCAGTGAACGCCTTGAAGAGTTGTGACTCTCCATCTCAGTTGCTTGTGTCTAGAATCATGACAATGACGTTACTTCTTCATCCTGCAGGATGTTTGAAGACAGGGAACTATGTCTTTGGCTTTTTCCCCTTAAGAGATACTGTGTATTCTCCCAAACTAGATCCTAGAGAAAGATAAAGGGAAGAAAGTTTGTTGCCTTTTCATTCAATAAGAAAAGAACAAGTTTGCTCTGGGGGGAACTCTAGTCTCTTATGTCATATCCAGGCCCCTTTATCAAGTCTCTCAGCTGCTGAGGGGTTTTATACAGTTAAACACATTTTTGAAATGTTGTCTTGAATTAATCTTGCCAGGTCGTGGCATTCAGTTCTTCTTTGTGTGCTGATGTTTGTGTGTTCTTTGTAATGGGTTTCAGACATCGTCTGCCTTGTCCTCTGGATGAAGCCCCGTTGCCATTAGTACATTCACAGAGCTCTGGCTTGATATTTCTGGAAAAGACTCTAACCTTTTCTTCTAAAAGCAGTTACCATGCTCCAGTACTTTTTCCCCCTTGCTGCTCAGATGAGTCTCTCTCTGATGCTAGGGAACAGCAATAAAATATTTCCCCAGTACTTTGTTCTCAATTGAAGCCAGCCAGACTTCTTCAACCATTTTAGTAGCCTCTGTGTACAAAAGGACCGCGTTAGTAACAGGTTTTTTATAACCCTTTCTCCTCAAATATATTCCCAGTGCTTCTTTTGCATTAGAGATTTTATTAGGCTTTTTTTTTTTTTCCCCTGTGTGTTTTATTTCAGTTGTTTTGTTAGTGCAGTTCTGGCCTGTTCTAAAGTGTTACCATTATCAAGATGATACGGAAGGAATTTGAGACTTATAAAGTGATCCAATAAGAAGAATCAGATGATTAATTTGATAATAATTTTAAGAATGGGTAGGTTTTTTTAAAGAAGAGGGCCTTAGCGATAACATAAATGTGATTGGTATGGTTGTGGAAGGAGTTGCCATTTGAGGTACGAACTTCATAGGACTGTGCTCCTCCTCTTAGACTATAAGCAGGAACGTGATGCTGTGGCAATGGGAGGGAGAAGTAAACTCTGTAACGGTAAAGTGCATTCTTGGGCAGACAAAGAAAAATAGAGGGTTCTAGAAATGTCTCTCTCTCCCTGTCATAAACTGAATGTGATGAATAGTGTTCTGCTTGTCCCGATACTGGAAACAAAATCTGGATTTTCACCGCTTTGCATTGGCAGTTCGCTGTGGCTTCGTGCTGAACAGAGTCCGTTTTGATAAAGGTCCTGTGTCAATGCCTCTAATGACCCTGGATATATTTTCTCCTCGGAGCTCCAGGAGGTGGTCACATTTCTGGTTTCTTCTGGAGCAAAATGCTTCTAGACACATCTGACTGGGGGCAATGTTTGTTTAGTGACCCCCAGCCCAGAATAAGGTTCCTGCTAACACATGAATTTTTGATATTTGTCTAGATCTGAGAATGTACCTGTCACCAGGGATTTCATGTTTTGGCTTAGGTCTGTCTTCAGAAAATGGAGAGTTCTGAAGTAAGGCATATTTCCCAGTAGTGAGAATGTGAAATGAATAGTGAAATCAAGTCCAAGTTTTGCTGTACATTTATTGTCAAAATGAGGTTTTAGACAGAGTCCCATTGTTGGCTGTACAATTTCTGACAGCTGAGGATGGGGATAATAACGGATAAATTTTTCACAGCATTTCGTTAGACAAAGAAATCAATGCTCATTCCTTTCTCCTCAAAGCTGGGCATCTACCATCAAGAACCAAAGATCTGCACGAACAAGACTTGTTTCTTGTGCTAACTGCTCAACTTTACAGCTAGGCAAATAGGTTACACCTCAGTCAGTAGCACGGCAGCAGCTTTTTCTTACCCTCTGATTCCTGTGACTATCCTGAGATGAAGAAAACCATTGGCAGCTGCACAGCTCTGTTCGACAGTTTAATTGTGTGTGGAGCAGGACTGAGTATGCTGAATTACTTCACAGAGAGCTGATAATAAATGAGGGAAGGGAGACTGACTCCCAACTGAATAGTTTATTGCTGTGGCCCATGTTTTTAATCCACAAGAATAGGAGGTTGCTGGCTTTAGTTACACTTTCAGTAGATGAATTACACACTTGGTGGCAGCTCTCATTTGACATGTAATGATCGATACTTCTCTGCTTACTCACAAATGGGTGTAATAACAGAGAGATACCTGAAGGTCCAGAGAAGGAAAAAAGTCTGTCATCTTAGACAAACCTTATATGTATTCGATGCTGAGAAGCTTCTGCTGTGTAACATTTTAGTGTATTCTTATTTTTCTGCTGATTTCCTGGGTGCAAATTGCCTGTGGACCTTTTAGCCCAATCATGGGGTTCTGCAGCTTTTCCAGCTCAGTGAGTTTGGGGGAAAACCTCAGCCTCTGGAGCCAAGCAGGAGAAATATTAGGAGACCCCCATGGCACTGCCCATGACCTGGGGACATCAGAGCACAGTGTGGGACGTGGCCTCCTTGGGAAGAGCACAGTGGTGAGCAGGACCGAGGTCTCCATGAGTGCAAAACCCCCCACAGTTACATCAGCTCATTCCTCATCCTTGAGCGGGTCTTTGCAAGTAGATCTCGATTTGTGGCTATGCCCACATGCTTACCTACACGTGGCAGATGAATGTTTTTGTAAATGCACTTTTCACTCACTGTGGAATGCTTAGGTCCCTCCCGAGACTCTGGCAAAGAGTATCAAATTCTTAGAAACCCATCGTCTGACCTTTTTCTTTTGGAATATTTATTAGTGTACAACAGCTACAGACTTACTCAAAGTGTTAGGAGCAGCAGCGGCAGTAGATAACTATTACTAGCGTGCAGTCTTACTGTTTTTAAAGCACTAGAGTAATTAGATATTTTCATCCTTGTTTGATTGCAATTATACTCAAATATAAACACCACTTAATGAACTTTGCAACTAGGGCGGTACCACCGTTATGTAGGGCAGTTCCGTAGCTATAGGGTGATATTCTTCCTGCATTAGCATAATTAAATTGCAAGTAATGTTGGCTAGAGAAGGAGTTTGTTTTATTGCACCGCTCAAACGAATGTGTGTCAGGGAATACAAGTGAGTGGAAAAAGTCTGTCTGGAAGTAGGCAGCGTGCTGTGGTGTATTGCGTTTCGCTGACACGAGAGGAATGTGGCAGTGAGGTCTACGGTTGCCTGCTGTAGGCTCTAGCACTCAGGCTGAAAAAGCAGCTTGGGGTGTGCCTTTTGCTTCATTAAGCAAAAGGCTTTGTGCCTGTGGCATGAAGTGCTGTGAAACACGGTGCAAGTATTACAGTGAGTGTTGTTAGACAGGATTGCCAATCTCAAACGTCTAAAATCACCAGTCAGATCTTCCAGCCTAAAATCTGTCTAGAAATTAGGGCTATGGTTTTTTTTAAAAAGTCTTTTGTTTCCTTTTCACTTCTTAGGATTCATTTATTTTTAAGTGAAAGCTGAGATCTTCACTGAAAGTTGAGATCCTCACCTGGCTTCAAGGCTTTGAGAAAAATACCAAATTTAAAAAAAAACTTGCAAAAGGTCCTAAAAGTTCTTAACTGCGAGTCAGGCATCTTCTGTAGCAGCTCTGTGATTCTATAAGCTCTGTCGTTGTAAACAGGAGGTGAAAACCAGGGACGCAAAGTGCAGGCTAAGCTCCTGGCACTTGCAGTTCAGTTGAGGCTTGCTCACCTTTAACAAATGTCACTAACTGTCCTGGCTCACGTTATTGAGCAGCTGCCAAAAAAAAAAAAAAAAAAAAAAAAAAAAAAAAAAAAAAAAAAAAAAAAAAAAAAAAAAAAAAAAAAAAAAAAAAAAAAAAAAAAAAAAAAAAAAAAAAAAAAAAAAAAAAAAAAAAAAAAAAAAAAAAAAAAAAAAAAAAAAAAAAAAAAAAAAAAAAAAAAAAAAAAAAAAAAAAAAAAAAAAAAAAAAAAAAAAAAAAAAAAAAAAAAAAAAAAAAAAAAAAAAAAAAAAAAAAAAAAAAAAAAAAAAAAAAAAAAAAAAAAAAAAAAAAAAAAAAAAAAAAAAAAAAAAAAAAAAAAAAAAAAAAAAAAAAAAAAAAAAAAAAAAAAAAAAAAAAAAAAAAAAAAAAAAAAAAAAAAAAAAAAAAAAAAAAAAAAAAAAAAAAAAAAAAAAAAAAAAAAAAAAAAAAAAAAAAAAAAAAAAAAAAAAAAAAAAAAAAAAAAAAAAAAAAAAAAAAAAAAAAAAAAAAAAAAAAAAAAAAAAAAAAAAAAAAAAAAAAAAAAAAAAAAAAAAAAAAAAAAAAAAAAAAAAAAAAAAAAAAGAAAAGCTACCACAGTCTAGAAAGAACAATGTGAGTTGGTTGGGTGGGGAAGCCACGGAGAGGCAGTTTGTAGACCTTGCAGCCAGAGTTACCTACACCTGATCCATACCTGGTGTAACTTCTGCAGCCTCACGGAGTTTCATTCTGTGCATCTCGGGGTCAGTAGTAGGGCTGCTCTTCACAGGAGCAAGCAGGTCATGCTGAGGGATGCATTCCCTCCTGTTGTCTGCATCTTCCAAAGAAATGGCAGCGCTGACCCTTCTCCTGAAAGGGAAGGTCTAAGGGATGGTGACACCCCAAGTTTTTCTGCCCACTCTGCTAAAGCGGCAGGCTGTAGCTTGAGGATTTTGAGCTGCTGCGCTGTTAGCGAGCCGGGAAGGTGGAGCATTCATCTTTCCGGGCACTTTTGCAGCACTGGGGAAGCAATGCCAGGGCATAGGCAGGGGCATTTTTGAAGATCCTACGTTCATTGTTCCTACTGACCCACACTTCAGTCCCAAAGAAGACAAAACTGCGCAGCCCACGCTTTGGAAAGACTTAAAGTCCAAGAATCTGACTAATTGTGCAGGATTTTTAATGTAAAATTCAAGTTTGCTGGTTTGGAAAGCGGGCGCTCCTGTACACGGATTAATTAGACTGTTGGTAGGTGAGCTGTAAATCTGCTTCTGTTCTCTCTGCCTGTCTTGAACTCAGTTGAGGTCTCTTTCTGCTGTGCAACCCTAGGAGAAACAACAATTCTTGAAATAACTTTTCAGCGCCATAAACGCTTCTCATTTGACGCTCTGACATTTGGTGGCGGCAGCTTGGCCTGCCTCTTCGGCGTGTTTGTGGCTGTCACCATCCAGCCAGTCCTTCTTTCCTGCACAGCAAGTTCAGGTGAAAATCACCTCTCTCTCTAGAGTGCTCCAAACGGCTCTTTAACACGGCTGAGCCTCAGGAACTCTGTCATGCAAATACAAATTTGCTCTTAGGTCAACATTTAAAGCGTCATTTTCATCGTTTTTAAGAATCCTATTAGTTAGAGAGGAATTATAAATAATCCAGTGGTCTGGAACCACATCGGTCTGGCTCAGGGAGCTGTTACCACTACAGATGACATTTTAGGTCTTGGAGGTCTGTGTGATGCATTTTTGTGCTCTTGGATCTATCAGCGCACCTAATGGTTCGGTGTAATTGAAGCCCACTGAAGTCTGCAGGAGATACCATTCACTCCCTAAGTACTTCCTCCACCTCCAGTGGAAACATTTATCGTCCAAAGCAATGCCTTGGAATGTTTTACTACTGTCATATTGATAGGAGGAAAAAAATATACAGATATAAAGAGGCTGTGCACATTAATTATTTATCTTGCAATCAAGAAAGTATAAAAATAATCCAGGGTGGAAATCGGGGAGGGTTGTGAAGGAAAGCACTGGCTCTTTCAGCTTGAATAATGCAGACCCCACTCAAGCGTTCTCCACAGAACATGAGGTCTAATCCCAGCACAAGTAAATACATGGGTTTTTTTCTCTAAAACAGATTTAAAAATCATGCAGCTCTTGAAAGGAGACTAATTGGGCTCACTTAGCTTCAAGTGAATAATTAAACTGTGTGGAGTTATTATTTTCCTGGCTCCTCTGTAATGTTTCTTACTTATGAATTCTTAGATA
Organism: Chionis minor; assembly: GCA_013398295.1. NCBI lineage: Eukaryota > Metazoa > Chordata > Aves > Charadriiformes > Chionidae > Chionis > Chionis minor. The sequence continues at coordinate 278,295 of VZSF01004739.1, read as the reverse complement.
TTCAACTTTTAGACTTTTTAGCATCAATCAAGCTCTGCTTCTATTGTCTGAAAAATAAAATATGTAAAGGAAGAACTGCCACAGATTTAAATACATTGTATTGTTACAGCATAAATATCGTCATTGTAATTAAACCACTTGAAAATATTAACTTTTTCTCTCAGGGACTCAGCCACTGATGGGATTTTTGCGCCTTTGAAAATCTCCCCAGAGCTCCAGTGTGCTTCGCTTCTCCTGATTGTTCTTGCAAGAAAATTAGCTTTTAAGTCCTTTAAAATATGTTGCCTTTATCTGCTACTAAATACACATGTAGTAAGTACTGTGGGATCAAAATAAAAACAAGTTACTCCTAGGCTTGTAGTTTTGATGGGATCTGCAGTTTGGCGAAAGTCAATAATCTGACTCTTACTGTATTTGGGATCATGGTGGATTAAGGTAGATTCCTTCAGCCTGGATCAAGAACCTGCAAGGTATCTTCAAATCAGAGGAAAGAGTGAACAGAAAAGAGACTGGAAAAGGACGAAAGAAGGCACCTGAGAAGGCAGGTCCTGGGGCAGAATTATCGACACTCGTGTTGCTCCTTGCAGGCATTATTAGCCTAGCACCCTCTTAAAAGTCTCCGCTAACAGAGATGCTGTCACCTAATGAGGGTTTGAGCAGATTTTTTCCCCGTTAGAAATGTTTTCCTGATGGCCGACCCGCTCCACCGGGTGCCTGTGACTTTGTCCTTAACTTGCTGCCTTTGTGGGGAAAGCAGCATGATGTCAGGTTGAGGAAGTGAAAGGGGATGGGGAGGGAAGTGCTCAGACGGTGGGAAGAGGGTCATGGAAATGAAGGGCCTGGATGGAGAGCCCTGGGAGGATTAGGAGGAGAAGAAAGTGTTACCCATCCGGGCTCCTTGTCATCGTGTTTCTCGTTACTGATGGCTTGAACTTTCTGATATTTTTGAAATGCTTTAGAAAGACATTGAGTAAGAGCAAAGTTTGGAATCTAAGTACGACCTGTGGTGGAGAAACCTCTGAGTCCCATGTGCAGAACTGAATAGCAATAGGTTGACAGAAAGATATGACCCTAATGGCCTTTTCCTGTCTTTTCTACCCTCACAGATGAACAGGAGCCAGCAGTCAGCAGTGATTCAGATATTTCACTAATTATGGCAATGGAGGTTGGACTGTCCGATGTGGAGCTTTCCACTGATCAAGACTGCGAAGAGGTGAAGTCTTGAAAAACAAACAGAGATCCAACACTAAACTACAGGGGAGGGTTACAGGGAGGGACCGAGTCAGCTTTCTAGGATTTGGACCAGTCATGCACATGCCTCCAGAGCACTGTCACTCCTGCACACTCCATTCTGAGATGGTCACGAAAAGCAATAGCAACAGTTGTGTCTGCCTGGATGCGGTTTCATCATCTACATATGTTCGTTTTGTTCACATGGGAGATGAACACTTCCAGTTTACCCACCTGCTTGAGAGCAGAGCAGTCGTGTAACTCCTCAGTGGCTCATAAATACGCAACTGAAATGACAGTTTGAGTGTTTTCTACACTTGTTCGATCGGGGGGTTTTGTTTCTTTTTTTTGAAAAGACGTCTGTTATGTTTGTTTGTCTGTTTATAGTTTGTTACAGATGGATGCTCTGTTTTTGTTGACTGACCCCAGCTTTTTCAAGAGTTCAATCCAGAAACCTGAGTTCCCGTTCACTGGTCACTTCATGATCTGACTCCAGGATTTATCATTGCCTTGTTGTTTCTGTGTGAGGTACGGGTGGCTTCAGAAGAACGGTGCACGAGCACCCTGAGTTAACGTGAAGCCTGCTCTCATTAGGCGGGAGCCTTGGAAATGGTGTCATCTGAGGGCCTTTATTTGTAGGAGAGCTCTGAATTAGCAGAGATTGCTGAGATTTGGGTTAAAACTGCATTATGCTGGCTTTTACTTAGAGCTCTGTTATAGACGAGTATCATACGGTGTGAAGGAGAGAAACAAAAGCTTGAAGCTTCGCTCCGTCCTTTTAGTCCTTTGCTGTATTTTATGCTATTAGCAGTTGTCAATACATTAATGGCCTTCCTTCAAGTCACAATTCAGTAGCTGGAAAAGAAGATCTAGTATAACATCACGTCTTTTCTTAATTTTACAGACCAAAATCTGACTGGTAGGCTAAAGGAGTGTCTGAGAGGTTTCCAGAGGCTGCTTGTTAACAGCTGTGCATTACGCAGCTGACAAGAATATTCATAGAAAGGGTCTGGACGTGCTGATACCAGTGTCAGAAATTGCTAATGAAGCAGGAGACAGCTGGCTTAAATGTTTACTTCCTGGTTTGTTTGTGGGGGTTTTTTTCCTCAGTGCATTTCACTTCTGATGTTTTGAGGGCAGGTTTTGCCTGCTTGTTATCCAACACAAGAGTTCAGGGGGTTGATTGCCCTCCAGAGTCCATGTCAACATTGACACAAGCATAATAGAATATTTGCAATTTGTATATAGATACATATACCAAAATATTTTGCATAGAGGGGAGGGAATTGGAAAACAAACAGAAGTAACATAAATCAAAACACGTAAATAATAATGACCTGTGATGATTATTTAGTTCATCCTGAGCTCTGCTTTCCAGGGGAGAGCTCACTGTTACTTGTTCAGCGTGTGACTTTGTTTTACAGTCAAAATACTCAACTGTGGAGAAGCATTTTTAGCTTACAAGAGTAAATGGTTTCTGTTGACAGTCAGATGATTTGAATCACATTACTGCCTCCTGAGTAAGTCCATAGAATCAACAATTCCTCTTACATCGAAATTTCGTGGAGAGGTCAAACATTTTGACTTGATGGTGTCATGGCAGCATCTCAAAATGCAGCTCTTAGGGTTCTTGCTGCATTTAATCTCCTTGTGGATTTACTCGTTAGATGTGGAAACCAACTTCCAGCCAAAACTCAGTTTGTCAGATCCTGTTCAGGAACAAATGTGTTCAAAACTATCCTTAAAATGTTGGCCGACTTGCTTCTTTAGTAGAGGAAGAAGGAAAAAATTATAGTCTGTGCTTTTCGGTCCAGTTAGAACTCAGTTCATTTTATAGCTTAATTTTTTTGATGTTCTTAGTCCCTAAATCACCGGGTAACTTTGAGGCAAAGGAGCACAGTCTAATCATCCTTCAAAACCATGATCCGGAAATGTCCCGTTCAAATAAGCCATTTGAAAGGACATCTCTTTTTAATTAAAGGGATACAGGCGGCTGGAAATCTGCTTGGTTTAAAAAGAAAGTGAGAGATCATTCCAGAGGGCGCAGCTAGGTCAATCTTGCCAATATTTGTGGTTCTGTAATTGTTTTTTCCTTATTCTTTAATGTCTTCTTTATTCCTTGCTGCTGTGGAAAAGGCCCACGGCGTCAAGGGAACCGATGCTGAAATTCACCCCTACACAAGAGAGTTTGCACAAGGTACTGCATCAGCTCCATTTAAGCTCTGGAAATAATGCTGAACTGGATTTAAGTGGTGCTTACACCAAATCCTGGCCCTTCACAGAGGAACGAAATTGATCTCAAATGACTGCAAGGGAAGGAGGGAAGCTGTTTATACGCAGTCACATCTCCCTGTGGAAAGTACACGCGCTGGCACAATTTCTTCTCTAGTGCTGGAGCCTGGGTGCTACATGTCACAGGAACATCACGAACACGATGTCCGAGTTGTCAGTGATCCTTTAGCATCCACCCACTGCAGCCCAGCACGCAGACAGAAAACTCACGGCCGAACTTTTTGGGTTTCAGAGGAGCTGTTGCAAAGTGGTCAGGTTTATTTCACAAATTAACTTAATCTCAATGGATAGGTTGACCAAATTACCCGTTGCCGTGGCGGAGTCACCCACCATGCAGCAAAGCAAGGAATGTCTGTGGAAAAGCAAGGCAGGAGGTGAAACTCCAGGCAAAGTCATTAAAGGGAGCTGTGCTCTGAGGCGCATCGCATACATGGTAACCGAGACCTTGCCCGTATTTCTAGGAGTCGGTGAAGGATTTCGAAGAGGGATCACGCGGCATGCTCTTTTCTGAAGCGTTCCATCCTAGGTGTGGTCCCTCGGGCTGCACAGGTGGCCACTGGCAGAGGCAGGGTGCTATAGGCGAGGTGAAAGACTTTTACGTGTCACCATACTGTGGTCTTTCAAAAGAGGCATCCTAGCAAATCTGGGTCAGGAGTCTTTCTGCTTTTGTTTACCCAGTTCCACCTGCAGTTTCGCTCAGGGAAGATGTTTTTCCGTCCCTGTCCTCAGGTGTTCTGCATTTCTGAGCACTGTTAAGCGACAAGCGCAAAGCCAGGTTACAGACCACTGAAGCCAGAACCTGGGAAAGCGCTTAAGTAAATGTTTTATTCCGTCCTTCTGCAGAAAAGCACCTACGACTAATTTTGGACTTGCACCAAAATCACGTTATTTTCAACGGGTCTTCTCTAAGCATAATTAAGCCCCTGTGTCAAATGGAAATGTTTTCCTAAAGCAGGACCTGGCTGACAATATTCTTTGTATATATAACCTGTGAAATGCCTTGGAAATTTGAGGTGCTTCATCAATATTAAGACCCCCAGACGTATGTTTGTAACATGTATGAAAGCCTTAATTCTGCAGATCTGCGTGCCCATGCACGTTTTTCTTACGTGAGTCTCTCCACTGAGATTCCTCACAGGGTAAAATTAAACCCCTTCAGTTTGCCGCGTTGGGCAAGACGAGTCCCATCCTGAGCGTTGCGTGAGTGCTCGGTACTGCTGCCCACTAAGCTTGGGCTCTGGCATTAAATCCGTGGGATTCAGATGCTGGGGACACAGCAGTGCCTGCTCAGAAGGGAAAGCAGCCTTTAGCATCAGCCAGGAAAAAAAAAAACAAAAAAAACAACAAAATCCTCTGGTGCCCTTTGAGGAACAAGTGCTTGCTCATGCATGCAATTCCGCAGGCTCCCGCTGTGGCCACCCACCCAGGGCGCCAGCAGTGGGGCAGGGGGACACCTCCTGCGCAGGGCTGGTGGCCAGAGGATGGCGCAGCCCTCTGAGAGCGGCGCTCTTGTCGCTAAGCTGATCTGATGTCTGGCCGTGCTCTTCCTGTCCTGTCATCTGAGGCTTCTCTTCCCTTCTTTTCCGTGGGCGGGAGACGCATTTGCTCATTGTCACTCAGGCTGGGTCGCAGGATGGAACTCGGACAGACAGAGGCCGCGCTCCGAGTCTCCTTTGGTTTTTTCCACGGGTTTCACTCAACTGCCTTCCCAAAGGTCTGTTCAATAGGTAGGACACATAAAAAGTTATCTGGGCTGAATTCCGCACTCGCAAACAACCTGACATTTGCATGCGGACGTGCAAGGCACCAGCTCTGCATCCCTTCCCCACGTTCTGGTGGGGATACAGATCTGGCACTTGCTGAGGGTTTTGGGGTTGGTTGGTTGGGGTTTGTTTTGCTTTTTTTTTTTATTTTCTGACTGCTTTCGAGCCTCAAAACCAGGATCAGGAGAATCATAGTGCTGCAGTTCATTCTTTAAGCATTCCATAGAATTAAATTGCCACGTGTGCATATAAAAAGTACATTGATAGGGCTATGGAAACCGTATTGTAGTGAAAAGAGAAGCAGCTGCCAAGTTTAGACTTTTTATATGAGGGAGATTGTGGCGCTAAAGAAAAAGGTTTTATAGAGGCAATTTGGAAAAAAAATAATAATTATTGAAATCACAGATGATAAGAGGTCCCTCAGATCTCACTACTTGAATGACCCCTGGATCAGATCTAGAGGAAGTCATTGCAAGAAGGGCAGTACTTCGTCTCTTGCTGAGTGGCTCGTTTGGGATACGTTCTTACTTGGTTAACAAAATGAACCCGAGCACCAGAGACGCATCCAGTTCTGAATTTAATCTTTCTCAAAGAATATGCCTTCTGTGATCCAAAGTTTTTGTTGTTAGACCTGTTGACCCACCCTCTTTCCCCCCCGTCCTTGCTAAATAAAAAGAAATGCTTGTCCAATTTGAAAACCACCTAGCTCAGAAGACCTTTGCATGTGGACGGGTTGCCCTGGCAGGTATCTGCAGATCACTTAACACTTCTGTGGACTTTCAGTCATTAGTACAACACAGCTACAGATTTTCCATCAAGTACGTTTTATTTGCCATTCTTGTTAAACCTGGAGCACAGTCATCCTATAGGTTTTCCAGATTTTTTTGCCTTACAGATTTTTTTCCTTTGAATACATGCCACAGCCCTTGGAGCGGATTCTGCGGTTAAAAGGCAAAGATCGGGGCACAAGTCTTTGTATAAATTTCTGGACTGTGGGTCCTTGTTGTGACAATTGGTGTGAACTGAAATGCCGATGGAGGTTATGCCTAATGGCGTGGAATGCCGCACAGCCCAGACAGCTGGGAATCTCCCAGGCTTGCTTTGTAAGAAGCTCCCTCCTTTGACGTCTCTGGCTGTAGAAAAGTTCATGACTAAGCATATAGTTTGGAATAAGCCAGGAACAGGGATTTATAGGCTGCACAAATCAAGAAAACTGATAGTCATTTGTCGATTCCTTTTCGTTAGCAATAATGGACTTTTTTTAACCGCTTGTTGATCTTGTAGAACCCTGTTGTAGGGCCAAAGTTATGAGTCTGCTAGGAATAGGGGGCCAGGACGAGCTGACTCTAAACACAAGAGGGAGGGCTTGGTTTGCTGTTGGGGCGCACCCGTTTCGCGGGGGCGAAATGGCGGAGAAGCCCAGCCCGTTCCTCCCCGGCCCCTCTCCCAAACGTTTGCCGTCGTTGCGTGAGCCTTTGCTGCAGGGCAAGGGGATGGTGGGATCCAACGCTGTGCCACTTCCTCTCTCGGTGTTCGGTGCTGCCTGTATCTCTTGTGGCACGTGGGATGGCGCCGGGGCAGCACGGAGGGAAGGAGCCAGCCGAAGTTCAGCGTGAGGGTTTGGTGAAAGAGAGCCCAGGGGCTTCGGCAGGTCCTGGGCAGCTGAGCGGCTTCACGTAACCGGTGCTTCCCGGGATTGCTGCTTCACTGAACAACACCAAGCAGCGACTCGCCTGTTTTATGGATGCAAAACATCTATAACATCTATAAAACGTGTATGGGGCAACCAGCGCGACAGAAACGAGTCGGCTCCGTTAATGCAAGCGGGGAAAAACAACGTCGTGAAATATTTCAGGGGTGAGGGGAAAAAGAGGGTGGAGGTGTTGCTTTAGCAGACTTCTTAAAACAGGGACAATTGATCCAACGCAAGCGCTGCTTTTATTTCACCAAGCTGTTACCTGAACTAATTGATAGTTTCACAGTTGAAAGAGGAACGCCAGATGGACTTTTTAGCCTGGATTTGTTTGCGTAGCAGATGGCAGCGGCGGGCTGGGATGGCGAGTGAGGGAGACGGCTGCCCTCTGCCGCACAGCTTCCCCCGCCGGGCTGGAAACCCGCTCTGCTCCCCTTCTCTTCCTTGGCACTGCTTTCTCAAGGGAAAAAAAAAACAACCAAACAAACCTTCTGAGCAGGAGCTATATTTCAAAGGGAGACATAGAGAAGAAAGATGAACGAAAGATGTTGTGGATTTTGAACGTAAAGCCAAAGGATGAATTTTCCATCTGAAATCAATCTTGTTTCTCTCAACTATTTTAATTGTGAATCAGTGGAAGTTATTTCTTTCTGGAGTGAATTCAAAAAGAAAAAAAAAGGAATAGCATTTTCCCTTTCTTGTTTATTTGTTTATTTCTTAATTCTTCGGTCCTGTGTAGTGTTAAAAACAATAGCAAGATCAAGACGCTTGTTTGCTCTGAATGTATACAGCTGTTTCAGATGTCAAATATCTAAATGTTTTGTATGTGTACGTAATGCCATCCTCCTCGTTTCATGTTAGGAACCTGAAATGACCGCACCATTTTATAATTAGAAATGTAAACAGGGGACAGTGGGTGGGAGGGTCTGTTATTTTTATAGCAAGATGTTCCTTGTATCTAGCGAACATTTAAAATGGTTTTGTACTTGTCAAAATATACATTCCATCCATTTCCAGAAGAGAATTATTTTTGTTTAGAGTAGTTTCTAAGCAAACCGAAAAAACGTGGCGTCCCGTTTGTACGCAGTTCATGAACAGAGCGGAAATATCCTGGTTTTCAGTGATGGCTCCAGAGCTTTTTCCAGCCGCATCTCTTCTCACGCACTGCAGAGCCGTACCAGCAAATGCCAATGTTAAAAAGGGAAGACAAAAATCCCGAACGGAATAAATACCATGCGGATGGGTGCACAGCTTACCGAAATAACTTCCAGTTCGGAGACAACAGTCTGTCCCAGTGAATTTCTCCAAGGGGATGAGCCCTGCTCCAGACAGCAGGAGTGGGTTTACTGGGAGGCCTTCAGCCCTGCGCCTGCCTTGGCCAGCTGGGGGGTGACCGGGGTTGTCACACTTAGGATGGCAGCCGGTTTTTGACCGAAGCTGTTTTGCTGGTAAGGCCGTCGTTTTCTGCAGGCTGACCACGTTGTCTTTCTTTCAACTGGGGAAATGACCCTTCATCCGTACATCCAAAAATAAAATAAATTAAAAAAAAGTTCCTTTCTCCAGACAGCTGCCCTTTGGTTTGTGAAACACCTAGCGAAAGACCACGGCGAAATCACACCGTGGCATTTGCATAGGCGGTTCTTTTTCTTGTAGTTAGCTTTTTTTCTGTGTTCCCCCCCCGCTACCTGTGACTTGCTGCCAAAACAGTGCAGTAGCAGTTTGTGAAGCGAGCCTTTTTTTCTAGCATTACTTTCTGTACAGTATCGCAAATATACTTTAACTCTTTGCTGATATTTTATAACGTACACATCTTCCCCGCCAATGCACTTTATCTCTCTTGAAAAACGTGGGAGTCGGAGAACTACCATCTTAAAGGGATTTGCCTGAAATCATGAGGCACACACTTTTTTTCTTTTTTTTTTTTCCTTCTTGCTTTGTTATATACTGTAAATGCTAAAGAGCATGGACAGTGACTCAGCTGGGGGAAGTACCGAAATGTCGAGGCTAATATTTGGAAGCATTATTCAGTAGTACAACATGGCTATTTTTGTTATATAGAGGATTATAATGTAAATATGTGAGACTGTGTTATTATGTACTAGTAAAATATTGCAACTCTGAAAAGTTAAGATGGTGAATTCCAAGGAATTTTATTGCAAGTTTTTTAATAAAACGAATCTGATTACTGTGTCGTACGTATTTTCTGACAGACTGCGTAGAAGTAGCATTTCCTGATGTGTGACACTTACGGATTGTTTCTTCCCAAATTAGGCCACCGCAGGCTTTGGCGTTCACCGGAGGCAGAAGCTACAGTGGGGAGAGACCCGAGTGGCAGCCTGGCCTCTGTGCCACCGCTGCAGCCCCAGTCACTGCCCTGGTCCCCCATGTCCTTAAGCTTATTTTGATCAGAAAGCAGCGATTTGAGGGGGAGGTAAAAGCTTTTCCCCGAGGGAAAGCTGCAGCTTCACCCCAGATGCTGGGCATGATGTTGTTAAAACAGGTTTACAAGGCACCGCCATTCCCGAGGGGTCGTCCGGCTGCTCTTCCCTCTCCTGACGGGACACCACGCTGCGTCCCTGCGAGTGGGGGGCCATGGGAGAGCGCCGGGGGTCGCGGTGCCATCCTGCGTAGGTGTGCTACTTCCAAGAGGTTCCAGGCGCAGCAAAACATCCCGCCCAAGAGAAATCTGAGAGACTTAAAGAAAAGTTTTCCCACAGGTGCAAAAGAAGGCAGACGGAAGTCCCTGGAGATGGGTGAAATCCTGGCTGGAGCTGTAGCCCCGTGGCGGGAGCCCGGCCAGCCCCCGTGGTGTCCCATTCCTTGTGCTTGCTGTCCCATGCCGCCCGCGTGGATGCTGCTCTCTCCCAGCGGTACCAGCGTGTTCGAGGAGGCATCAACGTGCCAAATCATTTGGGGCCCCAACTCAGAGTTCCCCCGGCAGCGAGGACGGCGGCAGCCATGGGCCAGATCCCACCCAGCTCCCCCAGTGCCTCCACCCTCCCGCTGGGCTTTGCTCTTGCTGTTCGCGATGGAGGGGCAGCGAGCTGGCTCGCAGCTGGAAAACCCACGTGTGGTTCAATGTGGCTTTATCAGCAACACCGGGAATTATTTTTCCCCTCCCAACCCGCCGGAGCTCCCCATCCTGCCAGCCCTGCTGCCAAGGCAGAAGCCCACTGCACCGAAACGACCCCTGGGCTGCCTGCGGAGGGAGATTTTAGGTGTTGCTAGCCAAGGAATCTGGTCTCGCTCTTCCCCACGCGGCTCCTTCCCTTTCCCCACCGCTTTGTTCTCTGCCTGCCTTTAACACCCGGCCGGGGGAGCGGGGCGGGTGTTCCTGGGCCGGCAGCTGTGTGCAGTTGCGATGTGATCCGCAGCAGCAGAAGTAATGCAGCGTGGAGCCGCTGGGAATGGCAGCGGGGCTATAAATAACGAGGGGGCGTGAGGCAATTAATTCTAGGATGCAAGTGCATACTTAGGGCTTGGGTTACGTCACTCGTTTCTCTGCTGTGTATGGGATTCGCTTCTGGGCAAAAATACATAAAGCAAGCCGTGCTGATCCAGGCTCTGGTTTTGTGGTGGTGGTTTTTTATCTCCCAAAGGAATAAGGCAAATTGTCCTCACTCCTGTGATTCAAGGAGGTGACCCTCCAGCCCCTCACTGTCAATGGAGAGGACTCGGGATTCAAAGGGAATTCATCCAGATTTGCAGGACCCAGGGTCCCTTCTGTCCCGTGGTATCCAAACCGACCTAGGAAAGAAAGCAAGCTTTGTGCTGCATGCTTGAGGGTGCCCCAAGGGGAGCTGCAGTCGTTTGTGCCCAGTCTTGGGGAGCCACTCTGGAAAAAACCACTTGGAGACTGCAGTTCTGCAACGGGGGGAGATCGGATTGGGTCTGGGGACATCCCAGAGGGAATAAGAGGAGTTCACAGCCCAATCTAATGGGCTAGTGTATTTATCATAGATAAGCCGTAGGAAATTGGCGCTCAGTAATCCTCAGCTTTTGATCTCCATGCAAACATGGGGATCATGCGGGCAAGCCCTGGCAGTGGCAGAAGTGGGCAAAGTGTCACCAGCCTCACGTGCCTGGGCCAGCCTCTGCCGCAGGCTACCACATGGCTCCTCTGGGCACCTGCATCCCAGCAGCCTGGCCTTATGGTCCATCCTCTCACCTCAGAGCTTGCACGGGGAGGCCGGCAGTGACTTGCGGTGGCTGAAGCCCAGGCAGATGTCCCTCCGCCTTGTCCAGCTAGGAAGCATGGTAGCTCCTGGCAGAGGGACAGAGCAGCCATCTGGGGGCGGTAACGCCTTGCATGTGTTGGCAGAGCCCCAGCGCTCGTCCGTCAGAGCCCGCAGCTCGGACAGGGTTGTTCCTCTGTCCCTGCTTGGGGCAGCCAGAGCAGCAGCCCGCCCAGCCCAGGTCTGACTCAACCGAGACACCCACAAAGGAGTAACACCAGGGCACTGCCCCAACACCCTCCACGTCACTCCTGGTTTTGCAGAGGTCTATCCTATCCCTGCGGTGTCGAAGCTTCCCGGCTGCAGGGGCTGAGCTGGCTCAGTCGTGTTTTGTGGGACGCTGCCCCGTGCCTCCGCATGTCCTCGCTGCCTTTTTTGAGACCCCCCCCCCCCCACTGCCCTTTCCTTACCTGCATGGCATGGGGACATCCTGGCCAGAGCACAAGGCCAGGAGGGAAGGATGGAGACAAGCCCCGCAGTAGGGATGCAGCCAAGCATCATGACGGGGAACACTCCCATCTCCCACGGGTTCCAGGTGGCACCCGCATGCAGGGACGCAGAGCGCCCAGGGGTGCACCCCAGCCAGGGGGTGCCCGCCCGGGGGTGCCAGCCCACCTGCTGTCTCTTCCGCTGCTGGTGATATTTGAGGTTTCCTGCCAACCCTCCACTCCCGGGGGCAAAGGAGCGCGGGTTAGAGGGGAGGGATGGCGAGGGAGGGTCGCAGCGCGGACGGCTGAGAAGGAAGCGTTTCCAAAAATGGGTGAGAAAGGGTCTTTCTGGCTCCGGAGTGGGGAGCGGGGCGGAGGGAGCTGCCCGCTTCCCTGCTTTCCCGGGCCGTGTCTCTCCAGCAGGAGGCTCCCACGCCTCGCGAATGCCGCGCCCGGTGCCGGGCGGCCGCGGACACCCGTGGGATCCCCCCGCGCCGTGGGCGCCGTCCCGGTGGGGGGAAACTCTTTGCCCTTCCCGGCAGCCCCGAGGGAGCGCAGGGGGCTCTGTCGTCCCATCCCGTCTTGTCCCCGTCCCGTCCACCCCCAAAAAAACCCCCAACAAACGAGCCCCTCCAGGTTTAGGGCGCAGCGCAGCACCTTGCGGGACAGGGACGGAGGTCACCTAACTCTGCAATTAGCCCTCGGCGGCCACTTGGAGAGGTCCCCCAGGGTGTGTTTGCAAGGAAAGCCCAGGGAAGCTGTAAGGACAACCGGGTTCATGCGTGCTGGTGTGGCCAGCTGGCCCAGTAGCCGGCAGATCATAGAATCATAGCATCACTTGGGTGGGAAGAGACCTTCAAGATCATCGAGTCCAACCATAAACCTCTGCCAAAACCACCCCTAACCCATGTCCCTCAGCACCACGTCCACCCGTCTGATTCGGCGGAGGGGAGCAGTACCCCAGTTCACAGAGAGGGAAAAGGAAGCGAAACCCAGCAAGGACACCTGGTGACGGTGGCTTTAGCAGCCGGTGAGCAGCAGGACAGGGACAAGAGCAGGGCTGGAGGCCAGCGTTGCGGCCCCCACCACAGCCCCAACCCCCTGGGTGAAGGAGCTGGCACGTTTGAGCTAAAGGAGTGGGTTTACAGCAAACTTCTGTTTGTGCACGCACTTGCACCATTTAAAAGTGGGGTTTTTTTTGGCATGGCTTTGGCTACGGATGGGTCTGTGGAGGAACAGCCCCCAGCATGAATTGCCAGAGTCACCCTGCGTGGGGAATTGCACTTGAACTAGGGCAGGACTTTGGATGGGGCGGGGGGAAACCCAAATGGAAGCAAGATGCCCATTGTAGGGTGCTGTATCCCGTGTTCTCTTCCAGCCCAACCATGAGAAAGCCCCATTTGTACACAGAAACTTTTAACCGGACACAGTTCAACCGAAATCCAGGTCTGCTTCGGTCCCGTTCATCGCCGAGGCCAACGTCCTCACCAATCCAGACTGATCTTCATGCCCTCAAGGTACAACACGGAGAGATGCTCGGCAGCCGCTCTCTTCTCCCCGCAGCGCTGCTCGGGGGCAGGGGAGGTTGTTGACACCCAGGCAGCACCGGAGGAGCTTTGGGGAGGCAGGAGTTCAGTTTTCCTTTCAGCCTGGCTTGGGTGTGAAAGCCAGAAAATACCGAAGAGTGGATGAGGAGAATCGCACCAAGGTGTGTGACTTACAGCGCTGTTTTGATGAGGGTGGGGTTTTCCAAATAATTGTCCTAAAGGACAGTAGAGAAGGGGATTTTCTTAGGGAACATTGACCCTGATGACTTTCAGCTGTGAAGCTGCTCTGGAAAAGAAGGATCCTAAGTACCAGCAGCTGCCAAAATTCCCTGGATGTGTGTGATGATTGGTTGGCAATGCCCAGCCTAGGTCATTCCGGCTGAGCCAGGTGTGCGGGAGGGGGGATGCCCCAGAGGCTGCGAAGGCAATTGCAGTACCTGGAGGAACTGGTGGTATAAAGCAAACCCACGGAGCTGCTTGTTTTCCTTTCCCTTGCTGTGCCGTAGGGGCTTTCTTTGCCTTCTTTTGGGTGGCAGAGAAGGGGCTCAGAGCAACACTGGGGAGCTGCTCTTCAGGCTGTGAAGAAAGGACTTGACTGTGTTTTGACCGGTAGGAAAACGTGAGGGTTTTTTTTTTTTCCCTGAAGCTGGTTGTCTCTTGCCAGAGTGGTCTGCCCAGGTCGTGGTCTAAAGTGCTCCTCGAGTACCCTAAGTATTGCTGCCCAGGGCTCTTCTGGTTTCTGCTAAGCCTGAGGATTTCCCCCGAGCCCTCCCGCTCACCAAGAGGGAGGCATCCACCACTGGAGGTGGTCAGGCTGATGCAGTCCACAGCAGGAATGTCTGCTCGGGAGCGGTGATGTCTTAAATGCCCTTGGGACAGGTGATCCTGCTGCAGGTGGGCAATGTGGGAGGGCGGTATGGGCAGGGCTGAGAGCCACAATGCTGTTGTTCGCAGGCAGACTGGTCTTAAAAGGCCACAAGGACATCAAACGCATCTCAATTTGGGGTCTGTAGGACCTCTGACAATCCTTGCATAGTGTGGGCTTAATTTGGGCAAATCACTGATGGAGTGTTGAGTGAACCGATGGAGTGCAGTCTCAAGTAAAGGGTGTTGAAACATCAGATGGGGCGGGGGGAGTTATTGCTTGAATGCTGTAAGTGTGTTTTGTCGGCAGCCAGACTCCATCAATGGCGAAGAAGCTTCATTCTGACCATGCGAGTTTCTCTCTCTCTCTCTCCTGTGCTGAAGGTGATAATCTTACGCAGCGGTGAGATCATCTCCCTTGAGATGCCAGCAGAGGAGCAAATCCATACCACTGAATCTCGCTCCTCAGATGTCTGAGATATTAAACGGAGCAGTTCAGAAATGCATTTGGCCACCTCCGAGACATGAGGTCTGACTCCACACAAATTAAATACATATTAAATACAAACTGCATGTGGAGCGTAAATGTGATTTTCTGACTTTCTTGCAGAAGCGTGTCAGCTTGCTTTGCTTTGCCCTCAACTGCAATGCCAGAAACGTTCCTAAATTGGTGTTAGGAAATAATATTTGTTTATTTTCTAATTTGGATGGAAACAGATTACTCCTGCCTTATGGCTTATGCAATGCTTGCTGATAGCTAAGGAGTCAAATGCTTTTCTTTTGCTTTAAAGACTTTACTGTAAATATGGTCATCCTTGCTGCTCCTTTCTCGCTCTTTGCTACCCCCTTTCAAAGGGCTGTGGCCCTCTGACACCAAACAGGGCTTGCAGAACCTGCAGTTGTTCCAAGGACCTGACTGAGAGCTTGCATTAAAGTGTTTAAAGCTCAAACAGCACCCGTGCTTCCATTGTTCTCCCCTTCAGAAGAAGGTGATGCTGTTGGCCCTTCTCAAAGAAAAAAAAAAAATTCTTGAAAGCAACATGTTAAAATACTTCATTTTTTATAAATATCTCAGGCATTCAGCTGGCTGGAGGGGGAATTCAATGGGGGGAAGGGGTGTTAAGGAAGCGGTGTTTGGATTATTTTTTTTTATGGAAACCATTGGAGCTGGGAATCAATGATCTCGAACCACTGGCGTGAGCTGTGAGAGCACAAGCTCAGCAGGGCTGCACAAGAGGTGCTGCTTGGGACTTTCTTGCTGGAGGGGAACTGGTGACCAAAGGAGAAGACCGGTAGCTTGGGCTGGGGCAGCATCTTGGTGGGAGAGAACCATGGGACCGGATATTTTGAGTTTGTTGGAGGATCAGGCAGCAGCAGCAGCCAGACCTACAAGCTGCTTGCAGACCGGCTGGGTGCTTTTGTTTCCTACATGACTAAGACATGATAATAGATGGAGTCCCCTAAATTTCTCATCCTTTGCATGATTTTTAGCCTGGAGCCTCTGGGTCAGACCCAGTTTGCTGTTACAACCCCACAGGCGTTGATGGCTTTTATTGCTGATCCTTATGCAGTGAGGCTGCAATCAGGCATCCCGTTCCGAAGGCTAGGCTTGTATTCCCTTTATTGCTCGCTTCAGCAGAACTCTTGATGCTCAGGAGCATTTCCCCTCCTTCCCTGCCTCTTCTCCTTTACTGCTCTAATCCTGTGGGTTGACCTGACTTTGAGTTTATCATGTGGCAACAAATTATCGCATGGAAATAGCTGTAAACGAGTTATGCCTTTAAAGAAAGGCCTCTTCAGAATAGCTACAATAGAGCAGGATATTTTGGGAAAAATTGATATATGCATATTTTCCCATGCACTCCAACTTGCAAAGCAGAGAAATGAGGACTCTGGAGCACTTCTGCATGTGTGTGTTCATGGGATGGTTATGAATAGAAAATTAGGAAAGGAGCTTAGAAGACATAACTGAATGGTGATAGTTTTGTGGCACCCAGGCTAGCAAGTGCCACATCCCAGGAAGCTGCCTGGCTTCTGCCCTGCGCCAGGGCTGGCATCAGGGGACCCAGCCCATCCCAAATCTTAATTTAAGATCCTGCACAACTTTAAGGTAGCAGCAGTTTAAGATTTATTGACATGGGATTTGGTTGTATGATTTTTAACAAGGCTTAATTATCAGCCAAATACCAGAGTGATTTAACAAAACTCACTATAATCAATACAGTGACTTGGTTAAAGACTTGAAAATGGCAAGGTTCACACGAGGCTTATGACAGAGTTTCCCAAGTCAAATCGCGCACACACAAACAGATATAGAGGTTAACCTATGATTAAGATTTCCTTTTCTACAGATTATAGTAAGCCTTGGTACTTAGTGATCCAAATCGAACTATACTCACTGTCTTCCTTTTGTCCTCTGTCGGCAGACTGCCTGAAACTCCTGACTCTTATCCCTTCATCAGCTTCCATCAGTGGATGGTCTGAATCACGTTGTGAAATGTGGGATAGCAGCCTGCCACAATCTCAGAGAGCTCCAAAGGGCCTCCCTTTAGGATCAGCATTTATAGGGTCGTGAGATGACTGACTTTGGTCAGTGCTTTTCCATTTTGGCCACAATTCTTGTCACCTGACCTTGGCAGCTTTCAGTGTGGGCTTGTGATCCGGCCAGGAGAGGTCTCGGGTATGCTTCCCAGGCAGCAGGAGTTCCAGGTGAGGATAGGGAGCGCCCAATCGTCCCAACTTGTGGTACTTGCACCGGGACAAGAAGGTACCAGGTTGTGTCGATTCACTACCCCAGCAGGCAAGGTCAGACAGTGCCAGACTGACCCAGCTCATTGCATTTGCAACTGAACCAGGAACAATTTTGGGCTCGTTGCCCTTGTAACTAAAGCAAGAGCGATGTTGGCTGGTGTTGACGTTGGAGTGTGGCCCCGGTGGGGAGGTCTGCAGCCACCACACAGCCCCATCCTGGCCCAGGGGCTGGAGTCAGTGTGGAGGGAGCACTCGGCACCAGGGAGCAAGAGCCATGAAAGCCAGGAAGCTCAACTGGTGGCCTCAGCCCTGCCCCAGGGCAAGGAGGGAAGCCCTCAGGCATCAGTGACCCCCTGTGGTGCCAGGGGAAGGCAAATCCCTCTTTCCACGAGCCACGGAGGCTCTGACAGACCACTTTTGCCAAAGAGCCCAGCAGCATCACCAGGAATGTGGCCACTGTGGTTCAGGGACACCACTCTGGCAGGGCCGATGGGTGCAGCAGATGCTGGTCCTCCAGGACAAGGCATGCAAAGGTGGTCTCCCTCAGTGTCTGCTGCTGGTGCTGCTTCAGCCTCTGTACTGGGCACGCACCCACTGAAGCTGGAAGGGGAGAGCCACCTCGTCCATGAAGGTCCTGGGTGTAGCAGGTGACACAACCTCCAGATTTCTTTACACCCCAGCAGTATTTATGTGCCTGCAACAGCTTCAGCAGGGAATATGCCCCAGCTGGTGGTCAGGGCTGAGCCCTGAATAGCTGCTCTAAGCCACCACCCACCCTTGGGGACGCTCAAAGTCTAGGGCTGCCATGTGGAAGTCTTCATCTTCCTTCCTGTGTCCCAGCCCGAGGGGGGAAATGTCCCCCACCAGTCAGGCCTCCTGCGGATCATGCCCACATCTAGGAAACCAGATAAACATGAGCATCATCCAAACCAGTCCCACAGAGCGTCAGGCACTGCATGGGCCTCCCAATGCCTTTCCCAGTCCCTTTTCCTTTGCAGGGAGCCATCCCTTAAAAGCATTTTAGGTGGTACATGAAAGGGGAGGGCAGGAGTCCCCTCTGAGGGATCCTGGCCAGGAGCTAGCAGCAAATTGCTGGTAAAAGGCAGCCTGTTTGCTCTGATGTCTTTTGCAGTGCATTTTTTCTTTTTTTTCTGTCCTTTTAGTGCAAGTTTTCAGCTGTTTGTACCCTGATCACACAGGAGGAACTATTTTCTGCAGCAGCTGCAACTCTGGCCTGGTTTTTGCTGGTCACAAAAAAGGCAGAGGAGAAAGTAATTCTCTGTGTTTGGGGTGTATATGAATGAGCTTGAAATATGATGGGTGTCTTCTAGTTTGGGATTTTTTATTTTATTTTATTTTTTCCCTCCCCCAGAGAAAAGCTTTGCTCTTTGGCTATGGGGTGTCCATAATCTCTCTGAAGTTTGTACCTACAGAAATTCAGTCCCAGCTGCTTCTCACAGGGATGGTTATCACCCGCCTTCGCTTATCCTCTGCTTGCCTGCACACTCAGAGCATCATCGCAAGCCCAAACATGATGGCGGGGAAGTCTGCCCTATAGGAATGCAATAGGAAACCTGTTTTGGCAATGCACATTAGGAAGGGACGTAGCTCACTGCATATGGAGGACTGTGGCTCTTGCAGCCCGTCTTCAGGAGCTGCCGCAGGCAGGGGAGCCACGGCTGCTTGGGGAGGGCTGGAAATCACAGCGGGGTTCGTGTTAGCTGACGTCCAGTCCTGTGTCTGCAGTGCTTTGGCCGCTTTCAGTCAGTCCTCAGAAAACTGGTATCTACTGTAAGAAGCACCCAGAGAGTTGTAAATATTGTAGGATGCAAAGCTCTTTCTACCTCCCCGTTAAAGACGGATATCAGTAACTGATATGTGCGTTACTTGCTTTGTACAGGAAGCTTAAGGGGTGTGTAAAAGCTTGCAGAAAACTATCATGTAGTTATTTACTCCTGCCTGAGATGAAGGCATGAAAGCTACGAAACCTAAAAGCAATGAAAGGAAATACCATAATGCAGCATCCTATTGATCTGTGGGATTTGCTGCTGCTTAAGATGACGGTGCTGCATGTCATGTTTGTAGCTCTACTAACTAGAATTATAATAATTACAGGATGGAAACAAACCAAAGCACAAGCTCCTTGGGCTTAAAGCTTTCAACTGCTCACTTTTTGGGCTGGTGGAGCCCGGATGAAATGCTTTCTGCCGTCCGTGCGCATTACTGCAGTGCCTAGTTACACATGCTATGAATGTTTTATGTCTCCACGTAGAGTTGCTCGTAATATCTCCTCGGGAAGGCTGAGTGCCAGACCCTCAGCTGAGAGAAATGGCTGTGGCACCGCTGACTTTAGGGGCAGGCTGCCCCTGCCATGGGCTCAGCTGGCTCCCACCCAGCCCAGCACTGGTGGGGGTTCTCATGCGTGCACTAAGGTGTCCAAGAAATGCAGGAACCCCCCCTGCTTCTGCCAGGGGGAAAACCAACAGACTGGCACCTCAAAGCGAGCAGGGACTAGAGACTTGGAGCACACAAGGTAGCGGGGAAGGTGCCCTGTGGGGACAGTGGCGGGGGGACGGTGCCTCTGCCCCCACGACGCAGCAGGGTGGTGGCAATGGCTTAGCAGCTGCCTGGAGCCATATGGGTGGCACCCGTTTACAGTCAGGGGGTAATCAGGAGCACCGTGGCACTAAATAAATGGTTCCTTTTAATTACGGTGTGTTACAGAGCTATAGTTGAAAGCATTTTTCTTGATTTCAAGCCCTAGTTAATACATCGCTGTAATAACCAGCCTGGCAAACCCAGATAATGGATGTAACAGGCTGAGCGAGGGTGAGAGCTGGGGGACAGGCAAATAAGGAGGAGCCAGCTCGACCTTTCGCTAAGCACCACTTCTGTGTGCGTTATAACAGCTTAGCATTGTGGACGCCACTACACTTAGCTTTTATTTCTTCCTTTTTCAGACTACAGAGAGGGTCAGGCTCTTCAGGAGCTCCTGCCCTTGCCACCCCCGTGGAGCTTCCTGGCTACCCATGGCCAGGCTGGGTATGGAGATACCTCGCTGTCTGCTTGCACTCAGGGCAGATACATACTTGAGGGCATCCCTGCCAAGCTTAGATGATTTCTTTCCAGTAGGGAGCCAGAGGTTTCCATTGCAGTTCAGATCAAGTCTACTTTCTGCTATCAGAAAGAAAAAAAAAAAATATTTAAAAATAAAATCCAGGGACTGCAGGAACCAGGGATCTGATTCTTGGAATGTTTTGACTACTTCTGACTCGCATTGAAGCTGATTGACGGCAGCTCAGGTTGCATCATCCTTAAGAGAAACCCAGCTCGCAGGAATAGCTGCTTCCCCAGCCATGTGCTGCTTTAACAGGCAGGTCTTGGAGATCACCCAGGGATTTAGACACGTGCAAAATGCAGCCTCCAAGGATAACCCCACCAGTCCTCTCCGAAGTGATGCATAACAAAGTTGTGCAAGAAAACAAGGCAGTTAACAAAAGCCTTTCCCCCCCCCACCGCCTTAACCCCAATAGCTCTTGTACTCTTGGATCCTACCAAAATGAGTCTCTAACTGGGTATGTGGGTCTTCTCTTCAGGACTACAACCAGGAGGGAAACCAGGTGAGAGCTGAGACTCGAGCAATGGACTTTCATGGAGGCAGGGGCTTCAATCACCCATAGGACCATCGGGG
>VZSF01004739.1:236797-257782 GCA_013398295.1 Chionis minor | reverse complement strand
GGGGGGGGGGGGAATAAAAAACCCTCCAAATTTCTTTTCTGAGTTTTCAGCTGCAAATCTAGGAGCGGGCACTTGCAAAGCGCTGGTTTTGTTACCCCCAGCTCAATAATTCGTGATGGAAATGTTCCTGTGAGAGCCAGGTAAGAGGATTTTCCTTCCAGTTCCTAATATCCCACTATGTTGCCATAATACCTTGTTTGCCGTGTTTACTTGCTTGTCTAAAGAGAGCCCCAAAGGGGGGTGAACAAAAGCCTTTGCCCGCTTTGACTCCCTTTCCCTCTCGCGTGATGCTTCAGCGCGGCTTCAGCTCCGGTATCAGGCCACAGGGATTTTGCAGGCTCCGTAGCGCAGTGTCTGAGTCATACTCTAAAAATAGCTGGGAAAATGTCAGCCCAGCCAAAGTCATGGGCTGATTAACAATGAAGTTTCATGATTCCAGCCACCTCCAGATACCACTCCTAATCTTAAATATATATCGGAGCTTTAAATAAAATAATAATAAAGAATAAAAAAGGAAATGATGGTAGAGACTTTATATGTAGAGGAAAAAAAAAATCTTAGAGGTTATGCAGAAACAGCTTTTGCTATCCTCACCAGGAAGGTATGTGATTTAACACAGTAATTAGGTATCAAAGGGCTGGAGGGACTGTCTGGCTGGAAGGGTGGCATGTCCATTCTAGCAGGAAGAATGAGGCAGAAATGAAAAACTGGACAGGACTGCAGATGAAGCAAATTTTTGGTCCTTGGGGGCAATGCGGTACTGTGGCCACAGTCTCCCATAGGAGTAAGAGAAGGTCTGAGATGGTCTGTGGACAAACAGAGGCCAGGCTCTGCGACATGGTGGAAGAGCAGCCAGGGTGCCCATCCTCAGCCCTGGGACCAGACACAGGGGGTTGGGAAGCCCCCTGGTCAGGAGGAGTTGGGCTCAACCAAGGGGGCAGCTCTGCTTTACTAAGACTGATCCAGTTGAAGTCTCCCTCCATCACTGGTGTGCGGTGTCATCACGGTGCCTGCAGGAGAGCAGGCAGTCTGAGCTGTGGTAAGACACGGGAGCTTGGCCAGAGGTGCTGATGGAGGCAGGAGAGAATGCCCCAGTGCCAGAAATGTCTGTCTGCTGCAAGAGGTGAGAGCAGAAAGCGGAGAGCGAAAGAGCATCTGGCAACAGTTCCTTCAAGAGCCTTGGAAAATAAATAGGATGAAACTGATCACACTAATAGCTAATGTGGTGTCAGTGCGGGGGCTGCAATGCTGCAGCAGCACCTTGATATGGCCACGTGTCCCTTGAGCCACTGAATGGCTCACAGTCCAAACGCAGTATGGACAGAGACCCCTTAGGAGAGGAGCTGAAATCCCTTACCTGGAGAAGACAAGGGGATGAAACAACAGCAAGCAGATTAGCCACTGGTGCCTGACAGCTGTTGCCAGAGAGCGAACGCTTTGCTGGCTGAACCTGCTCCTGTATTAATTCTGGAAAAGTCTTTGCTCCTGGCTGCTGATTTCTTAGACAGGGGCTCAACCAAAGGCTGCTGCTCACGTGGTCAAAGTGAGAAGAGGAAGGATGCTCGGACATAGCCAAGCTATTGGAAATGGCAAGGACAACGGTGGTGACACTGAGACCCTGCCCACTAACTGCTCTGCTTTGTGTATTGAGGAGGGACTGATGTTTTACTGCAGCTTTGGCAGTCCTGTCACATCCCGCCCGCGAGCTCATCACCAGTACCCAGGCTAATTATACTGGGAGTCAGGACCATAGCAACAAAAATATGAATGGGCACAATGCCCCTGCATACGGTCCTGGAGTCTTCCTGTCAAGTAAACGAGCTTTTCTACAGCTTATTTTCAGGCAGTGAGTATGTTAAGCTACATGAAAAGACATCTACCTAGGGTGAACAGCTAAACAAAATTGCCTTTAGCGGCAATTTGGGGAGGTGGGGAAGCTTTTAACCTGATATTTCTAAGGCACTTTCCTTCAAAAGAGGAAGGAGCTGCGACTCCCTGCCAGACCTCATCACGCTCGATGCGGCGCAGCAGGATGCTTTCTGCAGGCACAGGCTGCAAATAGCTTTTCCACCTCAGAAGTCATCACCTTCCTGCCCTCCTGATGCATCACAGCTCTGGCGGACCCATGCGGGTGAAACCACGTAAAAGAAGCAGTGCTGGATTGGGAGGTCACCCTGTGCGAGGTCCTGGTGCCTCCATGGCAGGGATGGGGCTCTGCATCCAAACAGATGCTGGTAGGAGAGCTGCGGACACCCCGGCATCGCTCCCCATGCTCACCCTTTAAAGATGGACACATGGCATTGCCCGTCCGAGCCAGCGGGTGGAAGGGCTGGGATGCACCCATCAGGGAGGAGGTGACACATGCCACTCCACGGTGCTGCAGGGGTGTCACTGTCCCTGCAAGTGCCAGTCCATCCCTTGAGCTGATGGCTCTGCAGGGACATCCTCTGTCCCCACCACGGGAGCTTCTTGCTCCTCCTGAGCTCACTGCCTTACTCCTTTTGAATTTAAGATCCCCGACACACGGAGGAGCTACCTTCTTGTCAGCTTGCTGTGCCTCGTGGATGAACCAGCGCTGCCCCCAAGGCTGATGCTCAGCCGCTTGGCGTGTGAAACAGTGAGGATGGGCAACTAGATCTCCTAGGTCCCTCCTTTGCCAGGTAAAGGTTGCCATTTCTTGCCGAGGAAGCCTGATTCCTCTCCAAAAGCACCTGCCTCCTGGTGTACCACAAGAAGCTTTGCGTGCCCCAGTGAGGGAAGGTGGCAGCGCTCAGTTGACACTGTTCTGGGATTTTTAAATCTGTACCCCTTGTTTGCAGGGCCACAGAAATGTATATTTCCATGATAAGTGGGGTGACCCTGCTTTTCCAGCTCCTATCCAGGCCCAGCTGCTATTGGAGACTGAAGAGAGGCGAGAGAGCAGCTATCTCCTTCACAAAGAGGATGCAGAGATGGGGGCACGTGGATTGCTTGATGCACTCTGAAATCCAGGTCCGCTGGAGCAAAGACAAGGCTGGGGTTCTGGATTGAGCAGTACGGGAAAGCCCGTGGAATTGACCTGGCTGGCATCTGAATTAACATAATTACTGGAAAGATGTTTAAACGCTCAGGGGGATGAAATGTTTAAATCTTTCACTGATGCTGCTTGCCACTGAAATGTATTCTGTGAAGAAGAAAATATTTCTGCTGAGGAACTTGTAAACAAGTACTCTTCTGTGACCTCCGAGCTTTAGGAGATGCATTTTTATAAGCTGAACAAATGTAAATTAGCAATAGCGTTTCCCTGATTTGGCAGTTCTGCCTCTTGCACAGAGGACAACGGAGGCACAGCAGGTAACGGGCTGTGTTTAGCTATGCTAGGAGAGGCCTCTTCATTCCCAATAATCAAAGAATAATTTTTTTTATGCCATTTTGGTGTGGTAATATGCTCTCACCATGCACCGGTCTTCCCCTGCACTGTAACCCCATCTGTCATTCCTCATAAACAGGTTTGAAAGATGTGACTGGCTAAGCAGGCAGCGCAGCTTTACCAAATTAATATTTCAGGGGCACAGATAATAAAGCAGAGCGAGGCAAGGGGGAATGAGAATCTCCTCCATCACGGGCCTTGCTATTCTGGCTATTCCCAGACCACCTTCCAGCTGAACATGCAGGTGAACATCTGGAAACACACATGTGGACACCACGGCTACCCAGGCCATCAGCATAAAGGGAGGCTGGCCAAGCTGGGATGCTTGGAAACAAAATACCAAGTCATTAAATACAGATCCCAATAGTCTGAAGACACATCTGAAATACATCAGCATTAAGTCTGTTGATGTGTTGATTTGCACCAGGTGAAAGCCGCTGTTGCCTTCCCCATGGTGTCACTCCACTTCCACCCTGGTCTGGGTCTGCTGAACTAAGCAATAATCGGGAATCGGTGGAAAATCCCCAAGCCTCCAAATTATCCCCACTACCATGTTTCTAAGACACAGCTACTAAAATACCATTTGAAAATATTTATAACAGCAGCAATTTTTAATTTTGTCCTTCAGCAAAGAACAGGTCTGCACTTGAAAACTAAGGTAGGCTATGGATTTATACTGCCATATTTGTACCTGAAGGATTCCTTGGAGCATCATTTTTTTCTGGTGGAAAAAAAGAAGTCCCTTAATCCAGATCGGTATAATCCACTTTCAGATTTATGCTTGATGAAAGCAAAATTATTCTTAAATAAATGTGTCTGAACATGGAGTTATCTTGGAATGATTACACAGGTTATTCACCACACTGGAGTTGTGTTCTTTGAACAGATTACCCAGATCCCATTGATTTTTTTTTTTTAATTTTTTTTTTTTTTTTTTTTTTTTTAGGATTTTCTTTTTCTTCCCCTACCTATTTTCTCCTCTTTATTCAGTTGCTTTGACACTCAGCTGCTAAGGAGCACAAGGGAAATGCTGAGAGACTGACCTGGAGCTGGCAGCCAGCCCGTGAAAACCTCACCAGCTCAGAACAATTTTTCTTTAGCACTGTTTTTTTTTCTGCTTTTTGAAACTAGTAGTGGCACTCGATTGTCAAGACTGTCTGAAGATAAATGCTTCTCTACAAATCAGCTGGGTTTAGGTTTGGGGCTTGTTTTGTTGGGTTTTTTTTTTCAGGAAAGCTAATGGAAATAGGTGTGTGACTATTTTGCATGTTCACCATGTGTGACTGGACCCCCTGCTCTTTCTATATGTTAAATGTCGTGGACTGACTATGTTACCCTCTTGTTATGCTGATGAGGGCCTGCACAGAACTCTCTTGAGGTCCTTCTTCATTAGGAAGGCACATTTCTGCACCCTCTGAGCCAGGCAAAAGACAACTCTAAGTTTAAACAGAATTTGCCTTGTTGATGATCGCCTGTTGCAGGAAATCGACAATATGAGTGGTGGTAACTGGTGGATCCCTTCAGTGCTGTTCTTGCCCCAGTTTGTGTTTGATGGCTGTAGATGTGAGAAGTTCCCTTTGTATTCTGGGTGACACTTAACGCTCTCACGGATTTGAACCAAGGGGTGAGATACTTTTGCAGGCAGAATCAGAGGAGTGGGATCTATAGCAAGTGGCAAAGCTGTATTCAACCAACAGTGCGTTTAGCTTTACAGACAACTGAATTGTTGAAACTGGCAGGGTTGGCTCCAAAAAGCGTTTTTCACTACATCATCGGCTTCTATAAAAACAATTAGAAAGAGGAGAAAACACTATAAAAATGTAGACGGGCAAGAAAGCCTGTGACTGCTTTGCTGAAATACATGTGCAACAACAGGTCTTTTGATTACCTAAAATGTATCTGTGTACGCATTTGTGTGAGCCATCATCATCTTCTAGAGCACTTTCCTTCTGTCTCAAAACTTTGTTTTCCTTTTTTTTTTTCCCTTTGTTTTTTTAACGAAGAAAAAACACCCAAACCATCAATGTCTGGTTAAGACACGCATGACTTTCCAGTCTCTGAAAAGCTCTGTGTCTGTTCCTGCCTTGAGAGCAATTACACTTCATCTTCTCAGAGCAAACCACAAATAAAGTAAGTCATGAAGCTGTACAGAGAACGAAAAGCATTCCTGTCTGCTTCTCTCTCAGATTTCAACAAATTTACTTATGAGGTTTTTCCTCTCTCTCTCTACATATATATACACACACATGCATTTTGAAATATGTTAGGACTGTAACTAGTTTAATGATTATTTTATGTAAAATTAAATCAATCTTTTCTGAAGTTGTTGTGGCAGATGAGTTTCAATACTTTTCAACCCAAAGTTGTCTAACTTCCTTGATTTCTCGCAACCGGTTTTCATGGCTGCAGAAACCTCACGTCTGTGCATAGATAAGCTGCCAGAAAAACTGAGTTCTGAGGTAATAGAATAGTTATTTCTCCTAAATTACTTGTAAAATTTGGGAGATTGAAGGCTTGAGCCTCCATCCCGCACCACAAAACTGATATATGCAATGACACTGACTTTGATCTTTATGTGGAAGCCATATTTTCAGCCCTAATATTCCGTTCCCTGCAGTTGAGTTGTAAAGAGCTATGGGGTTCTGAGATAGTTGCTGCGCATGAATACTTCCAAGTGGGGGAACAGAAGGGTTGTCCACTTCCCTGCCCAAACACCAGCCTCGTTACACGGGCTGAGGCATAAGCAGCACCACCACAATCTCTGAGGACCGGAGTCACAGACAAGACAAAGATGCTTTAGAAACAAAACTGGATGTAGGAGTTGTGCGTTAGTCTTGTTTGTGGGGGTTTTTTAAATTTTTTTAATTAATAATTTTAATTTTTTTTTATTGCTGTCTTAGTTTTATTTTAAAACATGCATCAGAGTGATGCCTTCTTTTTTATCACAGGGGAATAGACCAAGCCAACCACCCAAGTCCCAGCAAGTGGGAGGGCAGAGGTTGACCATCCATCCATCCCTACCAGCGAGCGTGCCAAGGTCAGCGTGCTGTGGGCTCCGGGGATCCTCAGTGTGCGGCACCGGCAGTGTCACCACCCTCTTGGGGACACCACCTGCCCTTTCACTCCCAGCACAGGGAAGGTGGGGACAGGAGCTCCTGCAGGTTATCCACCACTTCTAATTAAAGGATCGCATAAGCGCTTTGAGGGGAGAAAAAAAATCCGCAGATCATCAGGTGTTTCATTGGGGTTTGGCAGCTTCTGGAAGGGGACAATAGCAAAGTCATTAGGACAGGTTTACAAAGCTGTTAATAATGCATGTGCATACAATATACATAATAATACATAATAAATTAATCCTACAGAGAAACTAATGGAGTTTACCAGTGGGGGCCCTTTAGAATAGTATAGGGAGTTATTTCAGAGTTTCTGTCTGGTAAAAATGTTCACTTGTTAAAAGGCTGAGGGCTGTTGTTAATAGAAAATATTAATGTTTTGTACTTAAACTTGTTTCAGCCTTGAAATTGGTTTAAGATAGGTTATGAGTTGCTCAGAAAGGAGTTTTATCTTTTTGTATGTTGGTACATTTATGGACTGCTCTATATAATTCATAGCTGATATTTTATGGGATAGTATTTCTGAAAAATATGTTATATTTTCAAAAAATACACTTAACTACTCAACATAGCTGAAGACTATGTAACGCTTTTGGTGTTCTACCTGTTGTGAAACGATTTCATACTTAGTCATACCTAGAAAAATTAATGAAAGTGGTGAAAGTGGTTTCCTGTTGTGGTTATATGCGACTAACAACTCTGCTTCCCGGATCCTGTGTAGGAAAAAAAAAAAAACCCAACACAGAAGCAGCCTTTTTCATATTTTAATGGAGCACATAACACTACTTTAAATGTGTATTTCTTGACAAATTATTTTGAAAGATTCACTCAATACATCTCTTTTTTTCTTTTTTTAATTTTTTTTTCTTTATACAGCAAGATAGTAGAAATTTCAAGAATAATTAATTTCAGTAAGACAGCTATGGTGCACGCATTGATGTAGTTACTAGCTGTGAGATAATGACTTTTCTCCTTGAGTCTGTTAAGTATATTCTTCTGCTATCAATCTTAGATACTGGCATGGTTTTTTTCCTTCCCTTTTCATCATTGTTGTCATCTTGCATTTATTCTCTGTCGTCTTTGGTTTGTTAACTGTTTTCCTTTTTTCTTTCCAGCGATACTTTTGCCCCTCCTGATATGAAACCACTTCTGCGCTGGTTCCTTTCATTCTTTGCTCTTCTGGTGCCTCACCACCGTGTTCAGTCCTACTGAAGCCCTCATCCAATCTATTTTCCTTTCCCACTTTAATCGTACGACTCCTCCTTCAACTTCTGAATTATTTATGTTCTCCAGATCACGTTGGTATTGCTGTTCTTGGTGGGTTGGTTGGTTTTTCCCTTAGCCAGTAGCAAGTCTCTCGTTTTTTTTCTCTGTAATGGGCAAATGATCGTGGAATTCAAATTGACCTGACGCAAAGCAGCAGGATTAACGGAGGTAAGGCTTTCTTCCTGTGAAGTGATCTTTCATCAGAAGCTGTTTGGGGGTTTTTCTTTTGTTTCTGGGGTGGGTTTTTTTTGGTGAGGGTTTTGTTTTCTTGCAATTGTGCACTGAAAGGCAATTTAATTCTCCTGTGGCAAAGTGAGCCTAACCCTGCTTAACAGGCAGCTGAGCAGCCAGCTTATATCACAGGCTGTTTCCCTGATTTCAGTGGCACTTCCAGGCCAGTACAGTATTTGGATACTGTGCTGGTAGAAATCCAGATAAATCAGCCCTCGTGCTTACCCAGGACTGGTGTGTGGCTTGTACAGGCACAAAACAAAACTGAGTGATCTATAGCTGTGTTGGCATCAACAGTAACCTCGTCTAAGAACACACACATTGGTTTATGATTTTCTATGATAAATTACCAGCTTTCTTATTACTCAACTTTCCACATTACCTCCAGGCCCTACTTGAAAAGTTGATGTACAGGTGAAGTTTGTCACACCCGTGTCTCCGTAGGCAGTTTTCAGAATCCCCATTCATCACCTCACGTAACCACAAGTAAATGCTGTCCGTGGGGATGTGGTTCAACAATATGGGCCTCATAGCTCAGGGCTCTGTACTGGATCGGATCATTTGGAACATCTGATGATTCTTCAAATCCTGTCCAAAAGCTGTGACTGCCTGACTTTGTGACAGGCTTGGGGCTGGATCAAATATTTTGTCCTTTGGCGCCAGCACAGGGCTGGCTTTATTACCAAGCTCTGGCTAATTTGATGGCAATATGATCTTGCGTGGACCAGACCCATAACGCTGGGTGGGCTGGTAGTGCCGGACCTAGACTTAATGATCAGGGGCCTGCAGCTCCGGGTTAGGCTCACATTAATTGCAAGCTCCACCTCATTACGTGTTTTTCTCATTTACACGTTTTTAATTTTTGTGGGATATCTGGTTGTTGGAGATGCTATGGGTAACTGGTTTGCTTCTGCACCTTCATTAGGGGGTAAGTGATACACACAATGCAAACTTAAAAAAATAATTAATGAGTTAAGTAAAGAGCTTTAATTCCTTTTTGTTCCTGTGCGCACATGTTCAATTACAATGGAGAAGTGGAAAATAATGCAGTGACAGAGAAGACAGTGACACTCCTAGGATGCTGTGGGTCTATGCAGCCACCAGCCAAGGTACCAAAAGATTTGCCTTCAAGTGAGCTTGAAAGCCCCAGTGAGAAAGAAACCACCCCTGACAACACGGAGTTGCCTAGAGGTGCTGGAAAAAGAGAAGGCTGGAGCAGAGCGCGAGGCACTAGCACTGCAAAGCACAGGGCACGTGGCTCTGGTAGCACTGGCGAGGATCCGGCGGAGCTGGCTTTGTGTACGCTTTGGCGTGAATCGCCGTGATGGTTTTGTTGACTGAAGTCTCCCGTGATGCAAGAAAGCAGGTAGCAAGGCAACGAGAGAATCTGCCGATGTTAAAACACTGGGATGGTTTGAAGTGCTGCCTCGGTCCTTACTTCTATTTCTTCTTTCTTGTCTTTCAGTTCTTCTCCACCCCTTCTTCCATACACTTTTCTTACTTGCTTTTCTCTCTCTGCTTTTTATTTCTACATTTATGTATCTTTTTCTCTTATTTTCCCTTCAAAGTTATACCATCTCCTTGCGTATTCTCCTTCTTCCATTTCTTTCCTCCCTTTCTTTCACTTTCATTTGACAATAGCCAAGAATGTGTTGAAGAATGATGCATCTTCCTCCTTCAGCCCTTGGCAGAGATTACAGGAATGGCTCAAAGACACAGTTTTGCCCTAAACTCTGATGTTATCAAGCAATGACTTACGAGGGAGTCACCAGTGATGGCAGATATTTTGCATACTTCCATCCAGGCAGGGAACGAGCCTCCATCAAGCACATTTTTGTCGGGTCTAACAGTGCTTTCGCTGTCTCTGCAGATGTGGATGGGAGTAGGTACCCTGGCGCTTTATACTCACATGTTTGGAGCCAAAGCCACAAACAAGGGAAAGCTTGTCTTTGCCTCGGGGTGGGGGGCGGGGGGGGACTGTGGGAAGACATTAGGACCTTTATGGACGCCTGGAAAGCAGGCAAGTACTGAGCCGGATTAACCTGGCGCCTAGGTTTCCACACAGCTTACAGCCACTTATTCCAAGCTGCCTCTAGCTGAAAACACCTCTGGAAGCAGGGGCTGGCTGTGTGATGGTGAGGAGACTGCTGGAGAAGCTGGTGGAGCGCCGGGATAGCACTGCAGCCTGCTACAGTAGGCATTTTGTGTGGAGACAGTAACCCTGGTCCCAGATTCTCAGCAGCCGCTTGGTGGGCAGCCAGGAGGAGCGGGATGGAGCAGCAGCCAGGAGCCTGCCAGAGAGCTGCTTTTTGTCTGCACTGCTAAAATTGTCTGTGACTTACTTTGGCTTAATTAACAAAGAAACCCAAATGAAGGCAAGCTGCCTGTAGCTTTTGCCGCGCAGCAGCCGGGCTGCATCAGCAGGACTTTTCCATCATGAGAAACCATAGTGGGAGCTCATTCTTCCTGGCATGGCAGGGTGAGGTAGCAAAGACTAAAGCTGTGCTGGTTATAAGCAGAACAAAATGACAGATATTAGCCTTTTAATTAGATAGCACCTCAAAGTAAGAGTTTTAATTTTACCTTGGAGGTACCTCAGTTATATCAGTTAACATACACGGCTCGGAAGTCTCTCAATTATTTACTTCTTTCATCTGAACTTTGAGCTTCCCGTTTGGCTCAGTTTTCTGAGACATCTAAAACTGCAAGTTTCTCCAAAGTGTTGCAATTCAGGACTGTTGGAAATTCTGTCACGTGAATATGACCATAGTATTTATACTGATAAAATCCTTTAAAAATAAAATTAGCAACTGCTTCACTAGGTACTGACTGTCACCCTTTATTATTGAAAAATGCATTTTATACATTATATATAAATGCATGCATGTAGATTAATAAAATGTTTATCTGTATATTTTACAAATGTTCACACTATTTCAGCATTGGGGTTTTTTTTCCTTTGCGTAAGTTGTTATAATTCTCATGAGCCCCAAATCCTTAGCACAAACAGGGCTATTTGTGGATGCCCCACTCCCCTGAAGTGTAATGTGTAAAATTAACATTTAAATCAATATATAAGTTCTACAGATATAGCTTAACTTGCAGTGGCAAGCAGGGTGACAGTTCAGCTGAGAGAATGTGTCATCTATACTAGATTTCTGAAATGGTTAAGAACAGATTTGGGTATGTGTGGTAGAAAGCACAGGCATGATCCTCTCGGCTGCAGGCAGATTTAACTTCTGTATGTCCTAAAGGCTTCCTCTAGGAAAAAAACACTGACTCTAACACAATTTTCCACCACCACCACCACCCCCCCCAAAAAAAAATACAGAAATAAAGCTCTTCATACAAAGATACCTCTTCATGACTATTGATTTCTAACGTGTCTCTGATGTGTTGCCCTCTAAACTATAGTAAAAATATACTGGGTTTTGGGAACAAAGACAATCTTAAAACTTCTGACATGCTTAACAGATAGACATTTCATTTCTGATGCAGGTAAATTTTTACATATCCTTAATAAAAGTATGTCAGAATTACTATAGGACACTTCACAAAACTACACAAATCACTACAAATGCTGTTGTCAAAACCATCCTGGACATAATAGTCCATGTGAATTGCAAATAGAAGGAACAGTCAAATAAAATATTAATTGTGCAGAAAGCTCTTGGCGTAGTCGATGTGGTAGCTCAGGTTGTAATACACTTGCCATAGCTCTGCATGCTCGTGATTTGTCAGATACGTGTGACTTTCTCAACAGATTTCTTTTACAGCTGACATTTTCCATGACTGCTCTTGGTGACTGTTTTCAAGCAAAAGAGAAAAATTTGAAGAAATTCCTCTTCTCGCTTTTTGAGGTCTGCACCACTGGGAATATCCACCTGAAAGTGAGCCAAACCGTGCGTTCCTACAGAAAGCTACTGCTAATACAGGTAGTCAACTGCAAGATTTGATTTACTATAGATAGCTTTTCCTAGGCAGTGGGATGGAAGGGAAATTGTTATAAATGACTGAAGAATCATTTTTAAGTACGCCTGAGGGTCAGCTTATTCTTATTAGCACCTACCGGTCCCTTATTCCCTCAGTCCAAATTCTCTCCGTGCAGCTCCATCAGCACAGGGAGTACAGAGTAGCTCCTTCCATAGGGCACATTAACACAACACATAATCACGAGCAAACACACAAAGTAATCGCCCGGCTCACAACAGCAATTTCTTCTGGAGGAGAAGGGGAGCTGTGAGTTGTTGTATTCTGCAATATACTACTAGTTTTGCGTTTTTATTTTCAAACGATCAAATTCTGTATTTTTCCCTAACTTGCACAACGAAATCTGAATGCTGGTAAGGCGCTCCTTGGCCAGCACGGAGCTGGGCTGAAATTGCGTCAACTGTGTTGGTTTCTACATTCATTTGGGTGGACACCCTTATTGTAATACCAAACTAACCTGCCGCTCTCGTCTGCCTACAGGGAGAAGAGGTGGTCGGAAGAAAGTAGAGAGGATCCTAACCAAGAAATACCAAATTTTACAGGCTGGGAAGAGGGAGGTGAGAATGATGAGATTAAACAAAAAGGCTGAAGGGTGAGTCGTGACTAGATCCCATTCCTACCATTCACCAAAGTGCGGTAAGAGCCCCCTGCGGTGAGCACTGCAGCTCCAGATAGCTCAGGAGCCAGCGTGCGTGTCAGGCTGATGAAGCAGCATGCCCATGGCCAGGCTTATTTCAAATAATTCCCTCTCAGCTACCGCTCCGGTCATGGAATGGAGATGGAGTAGGTCTGAACTTCACGTCAGGGATGGGGGGCAGTTGGGTTTTCTCATTTGTTTGAGTGGGCCTTCTGTGCTTCTTCACAAAATTGTTTCATACCTTTCCTCCTCCTGTGGTGATCAAAGGCTTTTCGTCTCCCTCCACCTTCATCTCCTCTTCCAAATTGCCTAAGAGTTAAAGATTTATTATGAGTCCGTTGGAATTGCCTTGTCCTACACTGAGTACCACCTCAACCCAAAGTAATAGGTGTGCATTTCAAAGCCTGCCATACACATGCCCCTTTGGCCACACTTTTTGATGAATGCTGAAATGTATGTTATCTTTTTTGATCTACAAAATCAGTAATAATAATAACAATAAAAACTGGCATGCTTGCTTTGAGGTTTCAGAAAGCTAAACACACAACATAGTCTTGTAAGCCCATGATTACGTGTTGGCTACAGGACTCTAAGGAACTGAAAAATATCTTGGTGTTATCCAGGTCAGTGTTTCTTTATGTGGGTCATTCAGGCAATTAGCACAAACCAATTCACGTATTTGGCTTTGCGAGGTTATGTGGATCAACTGCTATGGCAAACCTGGACTCCTGGGTTACACCAGGTACAACGGGGGATTTTAATGTGTTCAACTGGAACTGATGAAATGTTTTCAAAGAGAGTCAGCTCTTCAGATTTCAGTATCTTAACTGATCTCGGTGTCTATGTTATTTTCAATAAGCAGGCAAGGAAGTGGTAAACAGTTTATTTCACATCATTTAGGTGTCAAATTAAGCATAGTTTATCAGCATTTCAGGAACTGTCTGGTTCCTTTAAGATAGATAACAAAAATTTCAAAGTACCAATTCAGATACCAGCTGCCACATAAAAAACTATTAAGCATTAGTAACATAAAGCAAGATTCCTCCTTGATGTATCCTCACTGAGTGCACTAGAGTTGTATTACAAATTTCTTTAGTGTACAGTGCGTATTCTTACCTTTTACAGGTAGATAGTCTTATATTTTATAAGTAAAGGACATCTCAGAGGCATTTAAAAAGAAAGACAAACTTAAAAAAGGTAAAATGAAACAAAAATACACTGCACAATAATTTGTGAAATACTTCAGGTAGTGATTATTCAACTGTACCCTATTCATCTCAACTTTTTTTTTTTTTAAAGGGCCCTGGTAATATCATCAAGAAGTTCAACCAAAAAATTATGTCCCCTGTTTGGACTGTATTCAAAAGACTATCATACATGTGACACTACATCAGAATTAAGTATCAAAGCTAATTTGTTTTCTGAAGAGCCTGTTCAACAAGAGACATTAAGAGACACAAATTTATATTAACCTCTTCTTTATAAAACAAAAAAAACAACACCAAAAAAAGGAAACCAAACCTCCACCCCCATTTATACACTCCCTCTAAGCAGACACATCTGCACCCACAAATTACGTTACTGTCTCTATGCCAGCACTTGCCAAATCACGGGCTTTGTTGACTCCCTCCACAATCACATTGAATTATTTGGTAAAGGGCAAGAGTCATCACAATTAAACAGAAGAATTGCAATTATTATAATACATTATGTCAATTCATTTTTAGTAACTCTGAGTTTGTAAGCCAAACCAAGGGGAAAATTCTGAGTTTTGCTTCGTGATGTCTCCCTGCGCAGTTATACTTTGGAGATCTCTGAGCCAGTTTTCAGGTTTGTGGTTTCAGCAACCAGAAACGCTGCTGGAGACCCCAGGTTAATGGTGAGGAAAGCACTAGAATAAACTAACTGCAAATGAAATTAACTCTGTAAATCATTCGATACATAAATGAGTAAATGGAAAGCACCTTGGCTTTTCCCTGTGTTTCCGTAGGTCTAATGAACATTCGGTCCCCATTTCCCATGGAACGTTGCTTCTCTAAATAAACTCCAATCAGATATGTGTTCTATTTTAGCATAACACAGATAACAAAAACAATACATAGAAAAGCAAGGACTGTCACCGGAGAGTAAACAAAACTTAGTCTGAATTTAAGGATAAACAAACCTAACCAGTTTATGAATGGGCAAAGTTAATTAAGTCTTATGATATTTAATAATGTATTTAAATTCAGGTACTCAGCATAAGTAAGTAATGAAGAGGTTCTGGGGTAAGTAATTACAGAGTATTAACACTCAGCTAAATTAAGTCCAACATTTCTTTGTTGTCCAACGTAGCTTATGTTGTCCCTCAAGAAACCTACCATCTCCAACCGGTTCAAGTTGTTAATTACAACAGCGTGTAATGAAACCATCAAAATCTTAAAGAAACCTCATTCCTTGCCAGTGTTTTTCTTCAGACTTTCTCATTCCTGTCACACTGAAGAAGCAGTGCCGATGGAGCCGCCTGCTGAACTGGTTCCGTGGCTTCTCATTTGCCTGACTGCCGGTGGCTCCTGAAGGTGCTAACAGGAAGCTGCAGGATGAAGCTGGATCACTGAATCTGAGAGGAAAGGGCAGATCATGCCGTTACCAAACTGTGTACCTCCTTTTTTTTTTTTTTTTTTCTTCCCTAGAGTCTCGTTGAAGCATGGTGACAGTTCCTTTTTCAGGGCGCTGTTGCATTTAAAATATCAGCTGCTATCAAATGTTTGCTGGCTTTCCATTTGTGATAGTAACATTAGCTCAGCAGTGTGCAACCTCCTAAGGCGTTTTCAAAGGGGCTGTTGTTTTTCTTCTCAGTTTTATGATTATGTCAGGTTTGTTTTGCTGTAGGAAATGTTAATAACTTCTTTGGAGCTTTAATTCTTAAGCTTTCTCTATTTTCATTCTGCTGGAAGATAGCAGATGTTGAAAATTTTACATACTCATACTGATGTAGTTCTCACACTCAAAAAGAACAAGCTTTGTTAATTAGTTAGACCTAATAAACTACAGACTAGTTAGCCTATCACTGAATTTTGTTATAATAACAAAATGATCTGGTACAATATTAAAAAGTAGTTGCTGGATGAGAAGATAATTGTATTTTATCTTGAACAGTATCGACTGGATCAATATGGTCTCATGGAAGTCAGTCCTGTCAAAGCTTGTTTCTTTTTTTGGCAGGGTAAAAGCTTTGGTCAATAGAAATAGTAGTGTTGGTATCAATTGTCTGGATTTTGCCAAAGAGATTTTAATTGTAAAGACAGATCATATATGGAATTAACTTGGTCATAACAGCTGGGTAAAAAAAGAACCCACAGAGAGATTTCAGAGCAGGGGGATAATAGTGAGTGGGACGGCTTGTAGCAGAAAATATATAATTTTCATATTCTCCATGATCAATACTGTGCTAGAGGATCTTTCATGATGATGTTTCCAAATGACATGGGGATTGACAAGATAATAAATACTGATGTAAGGTCACTGCTATAGCAGGACCCAGATCATTCTACTACTGCCCAGTGCTTATGTCCATAAGCCAGATATAAGGCAAAGAGTGCCAGTTATATCCAAAATATGGGTGGCTGCTTTAGAAAGCTCTTCCTGCATGAAGATTTTGGATAAAGCGCTCAACGTGTTCCCAGAGCAGTGCTGTTTCAGAAGAGGATGATTCCGACAGAGTGTCTCCAAAGCAGCAAGGACCTTGCTTCTGTCAAAACAAACCCAAAAATTGGCAAAGCTCTGTTAAAATACTGTGTTCAATTGTGATACCTACACTTCAGAAACGATCAGAGTTTGAAGGATAGTACACTCGTGACAGGAGAGCTGTAAACGGTGAGTCTTCCCTGGCGCGGCAGGCAAAAAGATGTGTGGGTTGTGGGCAGGCAGCTGCTTTACCTGTGAAGAGCCTGGTTCACCAACAGCGCTTCGTAAAGAGTAGAGCAGTCATTATAATACCTAAGGGCGGTTAAATATAATGTCTTGCCAGAAAGTAGGGAACTGCTTTTGATCAATCTGCAACAAGTCGTCCCTTTGCCGTGGGAGACTGGCAGAATCTCACAAAAGACTGGCCTAAAAAAGCTGCCATTCACAATGAGAGAAAAAGCAGGAAGTGGCACACTTGAGAAGAGCTGTCAGAATTATAGGGAAGTGCAAAAAAATGCATCGCAGAATATGAAACTGTTTTATTTAACCCTCCTTGGAAATGTAGTTTCCTCATTCAGGCCGAAAGCTTGCAGTCAGTTG
Organism: Chionis minor; assembly: GCA_013398295.1. NCBI lineage: Eukaryota > Metazoa > Chordata > Aves > Charadriiformes > Chionidae > Chionis > Chionis minor. The sequence goes on along the minus strand of VZSF01004739.1, from coordinate 240,870 downwards.
GTTTGACACGCGTTTGACCGTCTTCCCAAGCAATGAAAATGGTCTGGGAAGAAAAACAGGCAACCGGATATTTAAAGTTGATGTTTCCCGTCAGATATGCAAACGTAAAAGAATTCAGCTGCAACAGACCTCCTGCTAGGTAGGTAGCTTCAGGAAAAGCCCCTTGTTATACGGGTAAATTAGAGAGTGAGTGGTGAAAGCGCTCTCCCTGCCGCCTTGCTGTGTGCCTGAGCACGTTCAGAGCTTCCACCGCTGCTGTGCCAAGCTCCAAAACGAGCTGCTGGAGCTCAGCGAAGATCCACCCTGGTGCTCTGTAGGTACCAGGAAGAAATGCCGGACGTTTCCCTTCTAAGCATCACCACATCGATAGGAACAGAATGCCCTGCTGCTAGCCTGTTATTCTGAAATCACCTTTAACTCGAGTTAAATTCATGCAGCAGCCAATAAACATTTTCCTTTATGGCATAGAAGCCAGGCAAGAAAAGTGACAGAAAGGAAAACACTAAAAAAAAAAAAAAAGTGGTGAGATGTTTCTTCTTCAAAGCAGCAAATCCAGAAATCTGTCAGCATCCTTTTAAGGGGCCACAGATGCTTATGTAGCCTGTGCAGTTTGGGCACACTCACTCTCAAATTGCTCTCACGCTGGTAAACATGCCCCTACCTTTTGTTGCAAACTCCTGGGACTCGTTTGGGCTTTCTTCTGATTCCTTCTCTCTCCTTGACCTTGAAATATTTTGTTTTGGGTTCCCATGAGAGACAGTTTGACATTGTCCTCCTGGGATAGTAAAAATTATATTTCTGGTGGCCTGGTACTGAACAGCTGTCTCAATCCTGCAGAAATTAACTCTTTCCTATCAGGCAGGTGGCCTTCCAATTTGGAGTAAAGACTTGACATCATCTGCTTCATAGAAAACGTACATCTTACAGCAGGCACTCAACACAAATGGGACTCATGTATGCAAACAACCCATTAATGGCTGTTGAGACTAGACCCAAGGAGTATAAAATTACTCTGGGATGACAAAGGGCTTGAGAGTGACTGACCTTGGCCCTGCCGTGGAAGGATAACTGTGGTCACAGCTGGGGAGCGGGGAATTGCAGGCAGCGGATGCTGTGATTTGATTACTTGTACTCGCAGACTCGCTGGGCGACCCGAAGCAAGAATTACGTTGTCTGATTCAGTTTGCTCACCCGTAAAAGTCCTCATAATACGTACTTGTAGGAGCACGATAAAAGTGACATTATTTTTTAATGCTTTGAGTTTCTTTGGTACAGGGTGTTATAGGTATATAAACACTAAGGTTTATGGCACTTCAGTTGACCACACACTACGAAACCTCAGATACTTTTTCCCCCCACTTTCTGTTTCATCCTGCATCACACCTAAAGCAATGTCCTCCCGTCTTTTAAAGCTTTAGTACTATTTATAAAATAAGACACTTTGCACAAAAACCTAAACACTCACCTCTCCTTGTACAAATAAGGTATTGATTTACAGCAGTTGAAGGTTCTAAGCTTCTAGATAATGATGGCCAGGTGCTTCTCCGCGCTCAGGTAAGTCCTCATGTAGGACCTATGCAGCTATTTTCTAACCCAAACAACGTGAGAATTATCTTTTGCAAAGATAATTTTTGACATCCTGATATTTTATCTTTGCTCCCAGTCAACTGAATGACTGTCCTGAACCACTAGAAAATGCTCGTTGGCTGCATGTAAAAAGGAGGTCCATTGTGAGGAGGTGTTCCAGGGAATAAATGGTAAAATATCTGCTTTATTTCATCTTCTTCTTGCTCGAGTGCTGTGATGGGCTGTTAGTCTGATGACATTGCACAGAATGGACACCCTTCTACAATCATGTTTATTTTCTTCCCTGAGAGGTTTATAATATACCATTTATAAGAAATAACCCCTTAGTTTGTATTGGTATCTGCCCCTTCATTTCTTTAATTGGTTTTTCAAAATTGAATGGCATACGTTGAAGTTTTAAATCTAGTGGCATAGAGATCTTTAAACATTTCCATTCAGTGTTAAATACCACATTGAGGTTCCAACCTGTTAGGTTTTTTCAACAAAATATTACAAAACAAGCTGGGGCAATTATTCCTTTATTTGCATCTAAGATTTTTTAAATTCACTTAACTCACAGGACTGGCTAGCGTTACTTTATTTTGTGGCCAAATTACCTGATGAAAAATAAACTTTTTAACAGAGCACTAAGATACAAAAGAATACGCATGGACAAGCATTTTACATGAGGGATAAAAATATGCGATGGGCATACAGGAGAAAATATTTGCATTGATTTCAACGAAAAGGTCAGCCATGGTACCACAACACCTATTTTTCATTACTGTGAAAGCAGATCAGGTTTCCATTTCAAAAGGCCTTGATGCTATCTACAACACAGCAACAAACAGACGCAATATAACCTCATTTTAAACGCCATTTACTTGAGTGATGGCATTTTATTTCTTTGCAGTTTTATTCATGTATTCTAGAACGCTTAATGGAAAATAAATAGGAAGGACGTTAGAAATTATTCTTTTGCTGTTCATTATGCCGTTAATATATGTCACCCTACCTGCATCTAAAACTGACTAATTGGCACTAATAAGGCCTGGCAGCTGTTTTCAGCGCTCACAGTTTTGCATGCGTAACTGTTTGTGCCCACTGTTGAAAAGCAAGTTAGGAATGGGAAGCAGGAGGAGCTCCCAGACTCCGATAACGCTCTTTTCCTTCTTGAGGTCAACTGAACAGTTTACAAAGCAAATGAATTTCATCACCAGTTTTGGTTGCAGCAGAATACCATTTGGTTGTTCTTCCTGAAAATGTCGGTGCGGCTTTAGTCGTTCTACTGCAGGTTGTTGGCAGCGATGACACAACTAGTATTTAATGCCATCAGTACTCCTGTGACAACACCGGAGCTTTGACGAGCCTCATCTGCACATGACTTCCTGCCTTTACTAAAGGAAGCTACTAGGAATTTTGGCCGGTACTTTTAACCAAGCTAGGATTTAAGTTCGGTCTACTTGGCATGCAGGTTTTAACTACAGCCAGTTTAAAAAAAAAAAAAAATCCTGAAATTCCTTCTCAAAGCTATAACCAATTTGCTTGTTCAGAATTTTTCTTTAAAAATACTACCCCCAGGAAACTTCCAGTGAAAAGGGTGAGGTCATTTCAACAATCCGTAAATTCAAAATAATCTGCATCGGTGATGAATTCGGAAGGGTGAAGAAGCTCTTCTGCATTCCCTTTTAGATGGCGGTCTCAGCGCCTTGGTGACAATGACGCATATTCCCCGTGGCACAGCGGAACCGACAGCAGTGCTATCACGTTTTTAAGCGTTCGCCAGAGACGGTCACTTCCCTCTCCCGAATTTTTACCTACACAGTAAAAGCCGCCTGACCGCTGCCTCAGAGGGAGAGTCATTTTGCCCGTGACCGTGTGTCCGTCTCCACATGACGAGCAGCCGGGATCCAGCTCCAGGCCAGCACCAGCCGGGGAAAGGCCACGCTTGGCCGCGACGCTACGGCCTCCCAAGTAACAAGCGACGGGACAAGAGTTAATGACCTCAAGTTGTGCCAGGGGAGGTTTAGGTTGGATATTAGGAAAAACTTCTTTACCAAAAGGGTTATCAAGCGTTGGGACAGACTGCCAGGGAGGTGGTGGAATCGCCGTCCCTGGAGGTATTTAGAAGATGGGTGGACGTGGTGCTGAGGGACATGGCAGAGATTTATGGTTGGACTTGATGATCTTGAAGGTCTCTTCCAACCCAAGTGATTCTACGATTCTATGAAAACCTTGTGCTTTCGATGCTTTAATATTTTCTTTGGGGTTTAATTTCCTCTCCACAGCATCTGTAATAAACCAAAGGTAAGTATCTGATCAGAGCGTAACGGTTTTTTTGACTAAAGGGAGGCCAGCAAGCCAAACTTGGAAATCAAAATAAGCACTGGGAGCAGCGAGGGTACAAACCGCGTTACCTGTACGCACTACGGGGCCCTCCCAGTCTTTTAGGGCTTTTCAGGCCCTCAGAAATCCCCCCCAACCCTAGCAGAGGCGACACCTCAAAG
>VZSF01004739.1:179237-236660 GCA_013398295.1 Chionis minor | reverse complement strand
CGGGGCTGCGCCGTCCGCCGCGGCGGCCGGGCGCGGCGGTGGTGGTGGTGGAGGCGGCGGCGTCTGATGCGGACGGTGCGTGCGTGAGGGAGTGAGTCACCGCGCCCCGCAGGCGGGTCGGGCCGGGCCGGGCCGGGCCGGCCTTTGTCTGCGCTGTGAGCATGTGGGTGAACCCCGAGGAGGTGCTGCTGGCGAACGCCCTGTGGGTGACGGAGCGGGCCAACCCCTACTTCATCCTCCAGAGGAGGAAGGGGCACGGAGGCGATGGCGGCGGCGGGGGACTGGCGGGGAAGGGCGGCCGCCGGGGTGCCGGGGTGGGGAGGGCAGGGCGGGGGCCGCGATTCGCGCCCTCTCCCCCGAGGTGGCGGTGGGTCCCCGCCGCATAACGGCGCTCGTGGGGGGAGTCAGCCGCCGCGGGTGGGGGGCTGCGGGGGAGTTTCCCCTCCCCGCACCCCGCCATCTCCCCCGGCGGTGCGGGGCGAACCCGGCCTCCCCGGGGCGGCGACGGACGGTGCCTCCTCTCACGCCGCTACAAAGCGGCCGGGGGCCTTGCGGGGTGTGTGTGTGGGGGGGTTGCGTGTTGGCGTGGAGGTACTTGTCCGTGTGGAATTGCGCTGAGGTTTTCTTGCGGATTTACTGTGCAGCTTTGTGATGCGGTGCCCGATGCCTCCACGCATCGGGGTGGGACTTGCCCGGGGTCTCGGAGGGTTTTTGGTTTTGAACCTGCAGGCGCGTGTTGCTTCAGATAAGATGGACCGGTCGTTCACAAACGCATGCTATGGGAAAAGACTTGCTCCAGCTTCGCCGTGTTCTTCGGGATGTCCTTGTAAAGAATGTTCCCTGAATGCTTTGTTTTCGACTGCTGGCAACTGGAGATGCTTTTGCAGATGTTTGTGTCATGCACATCTCGGTCTCTATAATACCCTGCATATACGTTTGTCAAGACCTTTCATCATTTTTAGGCAGCATATATGCATTTCTATGAAATTGGAGACACAGAACCTGATGGTGTTGCTACCGGTCCTTCTTGAATTGGCAGATAATAGTCAAACTCGTTCTCTGAAAAGCTGTTTCTTCCTTACCTGCTTGAATTGCAACCAGCTCTTCAAGTTAATCAAAATAAACATAGGGACTACATCTATGCTTGGTTCAAGGTGCTGTGTATATTTGCTAGGAGATCAAGTGTTTCTTCAGACTTGGAATGCTCTGTGGACTTGTAAGCAATTTATAATCTAACGCACCACTGTAAAGCGTGTTTTCATGCATGCTCTTGAGATCTTCAGTCTTTTTCAGTGCTGAGTGGTGATAAACCACCTCATTCTTGCACGGAAAGTGACGAGCAGCCGCTGCACATGGGCTGTAGATTTTATTGAAATTTTTTTTTTAATCTTTTGAATTATGGACGGCGTTGGCAAATTCATAAAAAGCATGTTTTGCACCAAAAGTTCACCCCTGCTGTATTTACTGAGAAATTGTTTGTAGACTCTCCTTTCATGGACTACCCCTGGTCTCCTAAGGATTTCTTCTTCTGTCTTACCATAGGTGATCTGACAGGGCGTTCTTGTACCTTTATGACTTTTCTTATCTTTGAAATAGAGATCATTTGAGATGCTCAGTTAATTTTCCAAACATTTCTCAGTTATTGGGGAAAGATTTTGAGAATTTGGGCTGTTCTCTTCAACCTGTTCGCACACTGAATGTGTATCTAAGCCTTCTTGCAGTTGTGTGTATAGTAGTCTGATTGATGATACCACTGAACAGATGGAGAGATCACTTCTGAAGATTTAGCCCTTGAGTGGGAGTAGGATTGGTAAATGTGCACTCCTTTTTTTGTGAAGGTCAGATAAGCTGGCAGCATTTGGTAGGAGTTCAAAATACAGAAATAGCTCTGGCTTTGTTTCTGCATTTTTTTTCCCCCCTTGGAGTTTAAGGTTTTGTGCACTGTATCCATTATTTTAGTATGTGAATGCAGTCTGTATAGTGAATATGGTTTAGCATGCAAAAATTGTATGCATATTTTGAAAACTGCTTTCCATGTAGCTTTTAGTAGTGTCTGTGCTTTGCCTGGAGTTGCACCTGCTGTGGCATTGAGGTAATAGCAACAAGTAGCTAAACAATTTCTAAGGGTTTTGCTTATTTGTATGGGGAAGGGCTGGAAAAAAGTTGTAACTTTTTTGGTATATTGCCAAGAACCATAACTAAACAAACACCCATTACTAGCACCAGAAAGTTACTAGTGCTGGCGGTATTTAAAGGGCTGCATGTCAGACTTTGCCATTTTAGCACATGGGATTTTGACACAGGGGTCAACAAAAGGTGGGAGAAGAAGAAAAAAGGGATGTAGAGTGTCCAGCACACTCTCAGCTTGGTAGACACAGTAATAAGTGGAACTTAAAATTATTTGGTTTTTTTATGGAAATACTGGAATTTTACACTGGTGCTTCTAACAGCTGTGGTCTGCCCATTAAGGGCCAAGGCAGGTGAAGGAAGCCAATGGATTATTCTTGGTGGGTAATACGGGTTAAAAGCGAAGTATTGAGGGACCTAGCTGATCCTGAGGGTTCAGAATAAATAAATCTGCTGAAATGGTCAACAGCGTACATCATTTGCAATAATGAAAGCATTTAGGATGACCCTGTGGAAGTTCTGTAGATAATAGCGATACAGCTCTCATGACGGAAGTGGAGGTTATCTGGTCGAGAGTAAAGAAACAAGAAAAAAAAAAGAAGAACCTTTTGTGGTTTTTTGGTTTGGGTTTGTTTGGTTTTTTTTCTTTAATTGCCCTTTCTGTAGTGACATAATGCTGAAATTTGCTCAGATATAATCTAAAGAGTTATCCGCCCATGAATGTGGTATAAAATTTGGCCTGGTTGCTCTGTGGAAAACTAGATATCCTTGAAGTTGACGAGAAATATTGTATGCAAGATTCTTGTGGTGGGACTGGTCTGAATTTATATATGCAAGAGAGGATGTAAATACAGCTGTGCCTTTTTTTTTGTGATCTAACTTCAGCTGCGTTGTACTCCCTCATTTTTGACTCTTGAAGTCATTCGTCAAATTGTAGAATGACAATTGACTTTCAAATTGATGAGACTAGGGGCTTGATGACATGAGATGGCTTCACTATGTAACTTAAGCAGTGGTTGGACAATGAGAAACGTTGATTCTCTGGCATTGCCCTCGAATCTAGGTTTGCTGTGAAACTCACCAGTGAGCAAACTGATCAGGGTTAAATATAATGCCCTTCTCTCCATCTGCGAACATGGCAAGCTTCAAAGAACTTCAGTTGGGGCCGCGCTGTAATACAGTTGTGTTGGCGTGGCTGAAGGAAGAGGTAGAGTACTTTGCTGTGGGCGAACGGGAATGAGGAGGAAGGCTGGAGACAGACCTCTTCAGACAGCTTTGTGCCTGGATGCTGTGGCTGCGAAAATGGGGCTGAAGGCTGATGACCGCCCTCAAAGTGGCTGCCAGAATTTCCATATTACCTGTCCTCCATCACTCGTTACCATCACCAGAGCAAAGTCCAGAAGGCCGGATCTTTTAGGTCTCTTGACAGGTCTCGGACTAAAAACAAGTAGTTTATATAGCCTTGGGGGTGGGTGAAAGGTGGGTGGCTTTATGTTGAAGCAGAAGGGCAGGACTTGTGTTACCTGTTCTCCTGCCTCCACTCTTGAGTGCAGCGACCCTTTGCAGGAAAAGGAGTATCGCTCACTTTGGGGGAAGGGATGAAAAATCAGCCCTTTCTGCACTGATTCTCTCCTCTTGGCCTTAATTGATGTAAATGAGGAAGCCCTCATTTAAATACTCATGGGGACATTCAAAACATTTTCTGCACTTATTTTAATATTGGATTGTAACAAGTTAGAAGCATGATGATCTTGTTATGTGTTAGGGCAGTGCCTAATTAGTAAGTCCCTAGAAGTCATCGCTGCTAACAAAATGCATCTGATTAATAGTTGACTTGAGAGATACAGCTTTTCTACTAAGCAATATGGATCCATTTTTATACTGAATTAAGGCCTGGACTCTTTTAAATGATTGTGTCTATGTCAGTACCAGTCACATCGATGCGACTTTCCTTTGCAAGCATGCCTTAGTTGAAGGGTTGTTTGGGTTTTGTTTTCCTTTTTAGCAAAAGAAAAACAGGAAAGATTTGTAAATTGCATTCTAAACTGGATTTTCATAGCTGTTCTGCAGGCTCGCATTATCTTGCATCACTGCATTAATCTTCCAGAACAAGGCCAAAAAATGTACTTTTCTGCTTTAAAAGTATTTGATGGTTGGTGAGCTTTCTCTATAATGAAATTGTTTCATGCCTTACATATAATGCCATACCCGTATTTTGCTTCTATATGACCCTCCCTCAAGAGTTTCATCTTCCTTTTCACCAACAGGGAAGAAATCTTTCCTTTCTTCTTAGTAGTTTTCTCAGAGGTGCTGGATGTTTTTAACCTTCTCTCTTTCATACCTCTTCTGCTTTCTGCTTGGCATCTCCCTTTGCTGGGCAACCTGGTAGTTTGGCCTGTACGATATATACTTCCTTCTCCAGGGAAATGCAGTGTATTACACAGCAATCTGCAGCAGCTGGAGCAGAGGCATTTGGAGAGAACATGAGCCCAGATCTCTCCCATCATTTGGGCATTGCGCCCTGTATGACCACATTGCTTTCATGGACGTAAGGATCTTGAACACATCCAAAAGTTTATAGATAAACTAGAAGACTCGTGGTTTTGCGTTACCAAGTATGTCTTACATTCTGATGCAGCAAATAGGTTAAAAAATATCTCCAACTGCTTTCTGCTATACTGTGGTAATGCTTGCCAAACTCTTTTATTTGGAAATAATATTGCAAGGAATTAGCGCAACGAGAAGTTGACGGCAGAGTGATGTATTCACGTATTGCTTACAGGAAGAGAGATTGAGGGTGTGGTAGGATTAGCTGGTGACTGCTTTGCAGGTGTATATTTGTGCGTGGAGATGAGGTTCTAACTAATTTTGTTTAAAACCTTATTGTAAGAGCTCTTTGAATCCCGAGGCAAATAAATTGTTCTTAGTTCGCAAGAACTGTTTTTAGGAGTGAATTATTTCGCAGCTAGGTTATTTATGCTTACAGCTGGGGCAGTGCATGTGTGAGAGATTCAGTATGAGTTTGTAAGTCCGTGAGATGTTGCCAAAGATGATTCAAATGCTTGAGCAGATGGAAATTTGCTGACTGCTGGTGATAAAAGAAATTGATGAAGTACTGTCTTTCTCCCCAGATATTTTTGCAGAAGGGGTTATCACGTAATTTCCACATTGGAAAAGGCAGAAAGGAAAGGTTCTGAGCTTGGCTGGCTGATGCAAGCCTTCAATGTCAAATTAATATAATTTTTAATACTGTGACAGTGTTCTAACTTGGAACGCTTTTCTGCAGCCTTGCTGGGCAACAGAATTAGCAGCTCAAATTAGGAGATGAGATTCTATCCTGCTCTCAACCTCTCAATTCAGAGGGTGGAGGACAAGATTGCTTGAAAATCTTGTTTATACTTCAGATTTAGAAAAGCTTTTGGCCAGTATATCATCTGCCTGATGAAAGGACGGAGTGTGCTTTAACACACTTGCACTTTCTGTCCTTCTTGACTCAAGCAGTTAGGATTTTGCGTATCAAACTTGGTGCGCTTGATTAGAAAGCATGTGCTTTCTGATACTTGAAAGACAACATTTATCAAAATGCATGCGATTAGCATAACTGACATGAGAGGTCAGCCTATTCATCAGCTTTCCACGTTCATTTGGGCTCATGGGGTGGAAACCAGTCACTTCAGCTCCACTCTGTCAATTAGTCTTACACCAAATCTGCTCTGATGCTGCTGAGCTTCTCGTTAGGATCTGCTGTGGGTGTGTTGCTGCTTCACACTAGCAGGTTTCCACTTCAAGAGGACATGCAGATGTCTAGGATTGAACTGCTGTTTGATTCTCCGGATTGACTCACCAGTATTTCTGTTGAATTCCCAGTGTCCCAGGATTGGAGGGTGTCTCATTTCCTGCCCAGTGCTTCTCTTGATCTCCGGTTCTTACAGGCAGTGCAGTGTTTGCACAGATACAGCACAGATACAGTGCTTGAGATCAATGAGGCATAGCTCTCATTTCTGTACTGTACTGCTTCTTGGTCAAAGACTTTCCTTGGTGTTCCTTTGTCTTTTACACTTGGAGTAGTGTGACCCATCAAGGCCTCTGAGCTGAGCTGTCATTTGCCATTTTTGCCTTCTGAGATAATATTATTGCTTGACACGTGGAATTCAATGATACTGAATTTCTCCCTGCTATTTCTTCCGAGATCTCTGTTTGTATGAAACATGGTTGGAAGTGTCACGTAGGATCACAGTGTAGTAAGCGAGAAATGTCTAGACCTCTTAGTAATTTTCAGCATTATACCAGAGTTTGTATTGCTTACAGGGTTTTGGTATTACTTTCTGGTCCCACACTGAAACGTATAGAGAAAGTGACAGTTCTTCACATCAGTTTCCGTTTTTCCATCACTCCACTGTCCAGTTACATATCCTTGTAAGAATGTATCGTATTTCACAGAGGTTTGGGCTCTTGACAGTTTCAGAGTTCCGTAAAATTAAAAATGTTCCACAAGGTATGCTGGTATATACTCTCAAATGCTTTTGAAAGTTGATTAAAACATGTATTCTCATATGATAGTTCTTCTTGCAAATATTTGTTATAGGCAGAATTCATTCAGCTTTCTCTGTTCCTCCCTAAGATTTGCAACCTCTAATTTTCAGTCCTTCATAGTGTCACACTGTGTATGGCTTTTTCCTGTAACACGGGAGTTGTTGCTGCCACTGACTTTGCTGAAGTACAACAATATAAGGTGTATAAAGGGCTGGAAGCATGTGACTCAAATCTTGCTTTTCATTATCTCTTTGATCACTAATCATGCTTCTGATGTTTGATCACTGTTGGTACTCAGTAATCTACATTTTGCTGTTAAATCTGGTGCGTAGGTGGGCTTGGGTTCTGGAGGACTTCTTCAAAATCTTTATTTGTTTTCTTTTCAAAAGAAAGGTTGTAAGTATTTTCTAGGCCCGATTTCTGATTGTTCTTTTTTTTTTCTTATCCTGAAGTTTCCAGATGGTGTATGAATTCCTACTACCTCAGCAGTCTTAATTTCAGCTACTAAGTTCTTAGTGTGTTTTTAGTTCTTTCCTCACAGTCCTGTCTTGTGCTTCCCCTCTGAGTTTTCCAGTATTTTACCAGCCAAAGGTCTTGGGATTTTCTGTTCAGCATCGTTCCTTTCCCTGGTAAAGTGCCTCCTCTGATGACTTGTTGAAATCTGATCTATCTGCAGATATTCAGTCAGAATGGTTAGAATTTGAATACTTCTTTTTCTGAAAATACTGCTTCTTTTAAGACTTAGCTTGGATTTGACCATGCTGTGCTTCAGGACTACTCCTTAGTTTAAGCTGAATTTCCTGTGCACACCAATTCTCAATTTGTACTGTTGATTTTGTTGGCTAGATCCAGTTTACAATTGTTTTTCTTAGCTTAGCAGTGGTGGTTGTTGGCCTTTGTTTTGTTTTCTTCAATTGCTCATACTTACTTGGTTTGGTTTTTAATCTTAAATAGTTTATCTGAATCTTATCTTGGGGCAGATGTACTTGATTTAAACTTTGCTCTTGGATGAAATCCGTTTAATTTGCTTACGCTACTTTGAGAGAATGGGATACTTAAAAAGAATTCATTTTGAGTGAAATTCAGTGATCTCCCTGTGGTTTTGGTCAGTGGTACTTGATCATGCTTTTCTGAAGTGTGTGTTTTGTTGGTGTTTTTGTGTGTCCTTTTTTTTTGTTTGTTTAACAAACTTATGAGCGAATGTTTATATCATACCTTGAAGGCAGTTGTTAAATCTGTCGTCTTCTCACTGTTTCTCCATCCTTTCATAGAGACTGCTGTGATTGACAAGTAGTGTAAAATTTATTTTCTTCAGGTGTGTGAGATTATTTGTTTGGAGTTTTGTCCAAATATCAATTTCCTCTGTGTTGTAAGCATTCATATATCTGTAGCTGTCTATTGTGTTCTGTCACTGCTCATCTCTCTACTCAGCCTTTTCCTGCTTCTGCCAGGTTTCTGTTTCAGGTCAAGTCTAGTGGGTTTGTTTCTGGGAATTTATTGTTTGGATATGTTATTGTGTGAGTTTCTGCGCCTGGACACTTCATCATCTGCAAACTGGGCCTCAGTGGAAATAAAGGCAATTCTTTTGCTCTCTGTGTGTGTATCTATATTTAGCAATAGATATAGATTGTAATGCGCATTCTGATTTTCTCTCTGTTGAAGAGAAAAACAGCAAAGTCTTACAATCCTAAAATATTTTAAATGTTGCTTAGTAGGTAATACTGACAAATGTGGTTACATCTTACGATGATCACCGCCCTTCGGCTTAGACTGAAGTTGCGAAAAGTTCTAAAAGCTGAAAGTCTAAACCCAGTTGGATTTAGGTTCCAGTTGAGATATGGATTTTTGCAGGGACAATCACGAATTGTTTGGACACCTTGACAAGTACTGTGGTGGGCATTCAATTGCTGATCACTTTTAAGATATTTGGAAGATAATCTAATTCAATCACAATCGTTAAACTTGAAGGGAGGATGAAAGCTTTATGCTTTGTTACTGCTTTATCTGGCAGTAGTCAAGCCAGGTTGTCACATTTACCCTTCCTGAGCTTTTTTTTTTTTAAGATTAGTGGTTAGGTTTTCAATCTTCCCTCGATTTTATTCAACAGCCTGCAGACAGATAAACCAAGTGCTAGTTTTGCTGCTTGGCTTGCTAAATGTCAGTGGAGTGACTGTACTTCCTCCAAGTCAGTTTCATTGAATGTGTGTGAAAACTCATTTGCAAAGGAAACGGAGGCTGGGCAAATCAGTGCTGTGTAAAACTGCCTTGGTAGAAACAGAGAGCAACGAGGCAGGTATTGGGGAAGATTTAACAAATCTTAGGCCTTAATGTCAGAGGAAGACTTTGTTTTTCTTGATACTGCAGTACATGTCCATATTAGCCAGTGCTGTATAACCCACATGGGAAGACAATTAGCAAATAAGTATTTAGAGGTTATTTTGCTTTCATTTATATGAATGAGCGCCTATAAAACAAAAGTGTATAACCCTTCATAGAGTTCCAAGGGTGGTGTTCACAATGAAGAGGTTATTTTCATACTTTTGTGGATACTATTACTGGGATTGGAAGTTTAGCATTGTAATTATTTTTGATTGGTGTATAATACTTACTGTTCATTTAGGCTCTCCCATGAAATGAAATCAAATAGAATTGACCCTCCCCTTTAAAAGTTGTTGTCTGTAGTATTACCCATGGAGTTCAGATTGTTGCTCTAGGTTGAGTTTTGACAGACAAGCAACTGGATGACCTCACCCTGTAATGACAAATGAGCGCTAATCACATAAACACATGAGCTGCCTTGTGAAAGAATGGAAGAGTAATGATTCATTACAGTTAGTAGGAAAAACAATAGCTTGTACTGTACGTTTTAGCTATGTGTTTTTATGAGTTCCTGCTTTTATAGTCCAGGAGGTAACACGTAAAGTTCAGGAAGAGTTTATTCGTTGTCTGTGAAATCAATATAAAACTGAATGCTCAGAGTGCAAATACGACTTAAGTCGACCCTATTGATTGAGGCTTTCTCAGAAATCAACTGACATCTACAATCCAAAGAGGTGCCTTGGATGTTTCAGGTTTATGACCGGAGCTCGTTATGTGTCCATCTTTAGTGGAAAGAGAAGAGGAGGTCGTTGGCACACTTTAAATATTGGGAACCGTTTAAGCTGTATGTGTTTCATTTGGTGTTGGAATGTCACGATGTGTTCTGAAAAATTCTTACTAATAACACATGTGACATTGCAAATTTTCCTAGTTGTGGTTGTTGAGCTCATACACAAATAGGCTGCTTACATGCATGGGACTCTCTGAGTGACAGCTCATGAGCATGACTCCAAGAGTCAAGGTCTGACCTGTATTAAGTCTTAACTCTTTTGGAGGATATACGTCTGTATTTGCTCTACATGCTAAAAAGATGTATGCTGTTTGTTTAGGCATTTTTAAGATAAAAATATCTTAACAGAAGGTGTTTTGAGAGATTGTCAGGCTGTAGATTATATTAGTGTAGACAGAGCTGGGAGAAGGATGGGGCAGGGCTCTGCTCTCAGGAGCCAGGTGAGTAACTAACACATGCTCGTGGCCTGGCAGACGGAGGAGGGGAGGGTGTTCCTGGGTGGCGGTATCGGGCACAACAGCGACACAAGCTGCGGGTGGCCTCCTTCCAGCTCTAGGCAAGATTTGATGCATGTTGCCTGTGACACTGAGGAATGGATGTGTCCCAGGTCACCGGTGCGTGCTGAAAGCACCTCGTGTCTGAGAAGTGCGTGGTTAAAGCTGAATGGGAAGTGTCACTGTCTGGTACTGTCCCCAGCTTTTTGATTGTGTTTACTGTGCAACAAAGCTGTGGCTGCTGGTGATTTTTAAGGTCTGAAGTGTCGTTACTTATTCTCATTCACAAACAGTAACTAAATTGGCTTTGGTGTTTTAATAAGGTGTGCTAGAGGTAATACATAATCCAGGTCTTCACTCTTGAATATGTAATCCAATTTAGTTTGAGAACTTGTGTATTTTAGCAGGCAAAACACTGCAGGCTCACAAACATAATAAGATTGCTGTCAGGGGGACTGTAGTAAGGTGATAAAAACTACTTGATCTCTATATGTGTTTTATTTAAATCAAAGTGTGACTTTTTGTGAAAGAGTGTTACTGTCAGAAAATCCTTTTGTAATAGAAAAGGTTCATGCGTAAGGTGCATAAACTTGCTTTTCCTTTAAAAACACCAGTAACCAGTGTTTTGCAAAGAAACTTGCAAATTCTTATGAAAGAGTAAAAAAAATAAATCACTAGTTATGTTTTAAAAGAAAGACAAGAAAGAGGGAGAAATATTCCTGCAGCAAAGATCTGTGCCGCAGATATCCCAACAGCTGAAAACATTGTGACTTATTACAGGTATTTGAGTCCACATACTCTGAAGTGTGTGTGTTTTCAATGGTGGTAACTTACAGTGTACCAATTTGATTCTACTGCAAGTCATCTCTTGATATCATTACCATTAGTGGGCAATTTGTAATCAGTCCGGACTGTAAAAGCCATCTGGAATGCTGGTTCCTAAAGAGCAGAGAGTGCAGTGGTGCTTGGAAGACTGTGAACTGGCTGAATTGATTGGCTTAGTTTTCAAATCACGATGACCTACCTTTCTGGAAAATATCCTTTGGTCTGGTAGAAATCATTTGGCTTAAAGGGGGTCTGTGTTATGCAGGAGGTCAGGCTTCACGTGGTCATAATCCCTTCTACCAAAACGCAGTTTGAAAATTGCTTGCTAGTCTAAGGATACAAGTACAGTACATCAAAATTCAATGCAAAATTTAATGCAAAATTTAGTACAGACTGCTAATCTGTATACTTTGTGCAGTGGTTATAGGCTCCCTCTCCAGCTTACGACTAAATGTGAGGCATAGTGGTCAGATAAGTAAAATGCAATATGATTTCTTTCTTCAGCATAAGTTGCGTCAGGTAACTGAGCCCCTTTCCAGTAACACTCTCTAGTGCATTGTGTGTCCTCCCAGTAACATGAAGCAAGAGCAATTGCCCAGGCCCCCTAGCCAGCTGTGGCTTTGTATTCCCTGATTTCCAATATTGCACTTCACTGCTTTTCCTCTGCTAATACCTATAGTTTACAGAAAAGAAATAAAATATTGAACAATTTTCTGGACCTTTGCTTTAGAATTCAAGTTTGCAAAAGAGGAAGCTGACTTTATTCAAAAAGTTGTATCAAACAAAGTGAAGGCATTATCCCTCCCTTTTCCCCTGCTACCACCATATATAGGTATGGTTGCTCTAGACATCTGGCATGTGTGTCTGATGGGCCTGTTCCTCGATAAAAGGTTGCTTGTGCTTGAGTGCTTTCAGGATCAGGGCTGTCATCAGTTATCCAGACACTAATCCCATGGACTTTAACGTGTGCTTTTAACCTTTGCTCATGAAAACTGCTTGCTTGAACAAGGGCTTGCAGATTTAGTATTCTTCCATTGGGAATTCCTTCCCTTATTTCACTATGTAGTCAGAAACTTGATGAAATAATGGGAAAAAAATTTGCAATCAGTGTAGTCATGTGATTTGATGCCTAGCTAATTCATTGGCTCTTGCCCAAGGACCAGTCTAATCTAACGAATAGGATTCTTTGCCTGTTCTGTTTCTATAGAAACTTTTGGTTACTTATTTCTTAATCATGTCTCAAAAGGTACTTGTGTGAAGAATTAATGAACAATATTAAAATAAATTGTTGGGTTTGGGGTTTTTTTTAAATTTTATTTTGATTACTTCATGTGGAAATTCCACGGATTATCAGTTGGAACTGCTGGGGTTTCATTCTGGTTGCATCACATCTGCAGTACAAAAAAACCAAAGCCCACACAACCCCAAAAAACCAACATTGAAGGACAGCAATCAGGGGTAGTTAAGTGATTGCAAGAGTAAATATAAATTGCCTTTAATGTATATAAGAACACATAAATTATTTTTTAAATATGACATGCATCATCAGCACAAATACAGGCTCTGTGGAGAATGGATTGAGAGCAGCCCTGAGGAGGAGGACTTGCGGATGTTGGTGGTTGAGAAGCTCAACAAGAGCCAGCAATGTGTGCTTCACAGCCAGAAGGCCAATGACATCCTGGGCTGCATCAAAAGGAGCACGGCCAGCAGGTCAAGGGAGGGGATTCTGCCCCTCTGCTCTCATGGCTGCCTCCAGCTCTGGAGCCCCCAACATAAGAAGGACATGGACCTGTTGGAGCAGGTCCAGAGGAGGGCCACAAAGATGATCGGAGGGCTGGAGCACCTCTGCTGTGAGGACAGGCGGAGAGAGTTGGGGTTGTTCATCCTGGAGAAGA
Source organism: Chionis minor (assembly GCA_013398295.1). Taxonomy (NCBI): domain Eukaryota; kingdom Metazoa; phylum Chordata; class Aves; order Charadriiformes; family Chionidae; genus Chionis; species Chionis minor. Next base: position 223,677 of record VZSF01004739.1, on the reverse strand, counting down.
GAAGACTCTGGGGACACCTTATTGCAGCCTTCCAGTATCTGAAAGGGACTTACAAGAAAGCTGGAGAGGGACTTTTTACAAGGGCATGTAGTGATAGGATGAGGGGTGATGGCTTCAAACTGGAAGAGGGGAGATTCAGATTAGGTATCAGGAAGAAGTTTTTCACTCTGAGGGTGGTGAGGCACTGGAACACGTTGCCCAGGGCAGTTGTGGAGGCCCCATCCCTAGAAGTGTTCAAGGCCAGGTTGGATGGGGCTTTGAGCGGGCTGGTCTAGTGGGAGGTGTCCTTGCCCGTGGCAGGGGGGTTGGAACTAGATGATACTTTAAGGTCCCTTCCAACCTAAACCATTCTATGATCTATCAAAACAGCTGTTTCATGATGTAAGTAAATTTTACTGATTGACTTTGTTCCAGTTATCTTGGTCAGCTAAATTTTTAATTTCCATGGGGTCTTCTGGAGTTCTGTGAGCTCATTTCCTTTACCTTCACTACCTTCACTGCATGGATATTTCTACAGCCTGTTTCTGTTGATGAAAAGGCACTGGGCAACTCCTACTTACTGCACTGGTGGAAAGTATTCTGTCTTGTCTTTTCTGTGCCGACCTCCCATCTGTTGTTTTAGTGCTGACTAGTCCCTTTGGGTTTGTTTTTATAGTGCTCTCCACGTTTCTTGAATACACTGCTCTGTCTTTCATTGTTTCTGTTTAGTGGGACAGGGGATGTTCCTCTCCTATCTCCCGTATCTCAGGGAGAAGGAGGTAGGATGGGAAGCCCCTCTTAGCTTGATGTTGCCCCACAAAGCGGTAGGTTTGTTCTGGCTCACTGACCTTACCTGTGTATCCCAGTTTTTACAGCTGCAGCACCCTCCTAGAACTAGTGGCAGAATTGTTTGGCAGGACCACCCACGCACCAACAGATTTGGAAATACAGCAGGAGGAAAGAAACAAGCATATTTTTAAAGATTACAGGGACTTAACAGTGTATCTGTACCTCAGAGATTACATTTGGCCAGCATACAACTTTATTTAGATATTACATCATGCCTATTGCTTATTTAGTACTGTCACTAGACGTGAAGCTGCAAAGCATGAAGAATCTTTGGCATAAGCCATGCTATGTGTTTGCAGCAAACCCAGGTAATGGAGGCAGCGTAGTGCCTGGCTTGGTCTGCGCTCCAGTTGAGCAATACTCTTCAGCTCACTAGCAGCTGTAAGCATCTGAAGATCTTTGCCCATGATTGAAGCACACACGTGCTTTCTGGACCAGGGCCTTACTGATTTTGTGAAGCTAGAATGGAGGGCAGCTTTAACAGGAAAAAAAAGGTTTAAAGGAACGTTATAACCTACTTCAGTTTCCTGAGTTTGAAAGGAGTTAGGGTGTACCTAGGAGGGCTGGTGGAGGATTGATCAGAGGCAGCTTCAGTGTACACCGGTAATCAAAATGCAGGAGAGATGAGGGTGTAGCATGGCAATAGGAATGACTAAGCTAGTTAGACTAATGAACATTGGGATATTTTACGTTAATATTTTGTGTTCATATCCTATCATCAGCAGATAGCTCTCTAACACTGCTTACTAATGACCTGATGTGTTCAGACTTGTTCCTCATGTATTTTAGAATTCTTGGATTAAAAAGTGATGGATATTAATGCATCGGGCAGAAGGACGTTACATTTGATCTGGCCTGCGAAGATCTGTATAAAACAAAATACAAATAGAAAACGTAGAATGGGGAAATAAAAAAAATCACTGGTAGATGGGGTATTTCCAAATAGCAGTTTCAGTTCAGATTTAAGGGGTTCACTAAGATAGAAAATAGGTAGTGCTTTTATATTGCTGTGATGTATAAAAGCAAATCTGAAGGAAGAACAGCAAGGGAAGCAGTCTTCTGTACCAGTTATGACAGTGCACAATGAGGAACTAATAAAATTATGACAGTAAATGATGAAAACAGCCACTTGAAAGGAGAAGAGGATTTTAGCAGAGGTGTTTTAGAATGGGTTTTTTTGGTGCATGCAGTTTATTTCAGCTGTTTAAAAAAACAGGGTATTTATTCTACTCCAGTAAATATTTTCAGGGGAAAAAAAATCATTGAAAGTTCATCCATCTGTTTTCAATACGTGAATTTGCTGAGGACTTCAACATAAGAATTTAAATCTGACATCTCTGCAGGGGAGATGAAAATTAGTTGTGAGGGTGAAAAGGGGGAAAACTTTTGCATCTTTTAAAAATAAATAGAGCTTCTTATTAGAGATGGTTTGGGAGGGTTAGAGTTTTGGTTTTGTGTGTAATTTCTTATTAAAATAGGACCTAGAATTTGTGTAAATATAGTTAGCAATTATTGGTAGCATTTGGTATGCAACAGTTGATGGCCCCCTCAGTAGCAAAGAATTTTCAAAGCTACTTCAGGAAAACAATATGGCTTTGTCTTTCATCAGTCTCAGCTGAAAAACAGCTTGACTGTTAGGCATTTTGATCCTTTTTACCCTAAAGAATCAGACTGTTAAGTAGCATAATTATTTTTGCTGGAAGTCTTAGTTTTTCCTAGCTGACGTTTGAGCTTTGAACCCTTCTAGGGTGTATTGGCTGGGGGGTTTTGCTGGAGTTGTGGTGGGGGGCTTTTTGTTGGTGTTTTGTTGATTTTTATTTTCACACACACACCCACACACACGGCTTCAACAGTGTATGAAACACAGGAAAGAATGGAATAACTTTTAAACATGGTTTTATAAAACAGCTACCTTCTACTTTGCTTCAGTTTGTCTGCCTTTATGCTAGAATCAATGTGTGTTTAAGAGTTGAAGTCTCGTTGAACTGAAGATTTTTCCCTGTTGAGTCACTTTCCCCCTTTACAACATGAGCCATCAAGTGTGGGGATGAATACATAGGTCTGCATTTTGCTGTGGAGGGTGAAAAGGAAGCGGGGGGAGCTGCTGAGCCCTCTCCTGTGGGATCTTGGATGATCCAGCACTGTGTATTCATCAGAATTTCCTGTTCTATAGGTCTCCTTGTGGGTACCCTTGATGTCGTGTTGGACTCCAGTGCCAGAGTGGCACCGTATCGAATCCTTTACCAAGCACCAGACTCCTTGGTCTACTGGACTATTGCCTGTGGTAAGGACAAATATATTGACATGCGGGTTTTTATTCTTCCTGGATACTGTGTCACATAACTAATCGAGCATCCTGCCTGCTGAGCACAGTCATTTCAGGACAAATAAATGGGTCAGGATGAAAACGTGCTCTAGTGGTTAAATTAAGAAGCTCCGGAACTTCTGATATTCAGACCTTGAACGCCAGCATGTGTGTTTGTGTTAGGCACAATGACTGAGTAAAACCAGAGGTGGCCATGGAGCAAGGACAGAAGCCTCTGTTATTTCCCACCCTTCATGTCCCAAAGGTGTTCCCAGACAAGCAGTGTACTACCAATCCATCCTCCTTACATGATCTTCTCCATGCCCATGGCTCACTCCTACACCGCTTCTTAGTACTTAGAAATTCAGCAAGGTGGTGGCTAGGTTAGAGTGAAATACAGAAGTGTATGTTCTTACATAGATGCAACAGCTTTTAAGAGTTTTGGTCTGTAAGACTCAAACTTTGACAGACTTAACTGTAAGACTATTTCTTCAATTATTATAGTAGGTGGTGAAGTCAATGAAGCTGGTATTTTGGTACATTAAATAGGATTTTTGCATGCATCAGATCCTGTAAATACTAAATGCTTATTTCTGCGGTCAGGTTCCTATTGCAAGTAGCACAAAGCAGTATGTGGTTAGTCTCTGGTTCTGTTTGCTGGCTCTGAAAATAGTGTCTGAAGCCAAATGCAGAAGGTCGAGGTTATTTAGCTTTGTTTCGCCAAGCTTATAAGGTCAGATCCTCAGTTTGATAGCATTGCTTTTCAGTCTTAGCAAATGGAAACTTTTGAATGCAACTCCTCTAGCTCTAAAGTTTCAAACACCATTGTAAGCAGCAGCCAGAACTCTGTTCATTTGAAAGAAAATTGAAAAAGAGGACAAATGAGAATTGCGTACATGCCTGTCATCTTTTTAATGGACTGGTAACTTCCAGAACACCCAATGCTGCCTGACATTCAAAAATATTAGTTAATGAAGCTGTAGGCGACTTCTGGCCTAACAGTGCTCTCTCATCTGTGCCCATTCTCCCAAATAAAATTTGACATTCAGGTTCTGTGGATGACTTCCTCCAGACAAATCCTCTCTCTTGGGAAGGGAAGAGGAGGAATGGATGAAGGTTTGCCATAGATCTAATAATTTTAGCAGTTCAAAGCAGGCTCAGTTCTTACGAGCATATGATTTGTGTGTCTGAGAAAGGAGGTATCAAAGCTGTGTCATGTTCTGAATCCAATAGGAAGGTTTTTAATAGCTCATCTTAGCACAAGTATTTCTTGCTACTTTTGATGGTATCAGACCTAAAAGAAGGTATCAACTTAAAAAGGCGTTTTTCCCTCTACGCCTGTTACTACCAACTCACTGAAGATTTTTAAAGTTCATATAGCATAGTTTGCCTTTAGTGACAGCTAATAGTAAAAACGGATATTAATGACATTGTCAATATTATGAAGGTCGTTTCCAAATCTTCATTTAACTGCTTGCTTTGTACTGTCACCCCCACTGCTGTGACCATAAGTAATGGGACCTTGCATGTCAGCTTTCCATGGATCTCAGTCACGAGAAAGAAGGTTGAAAGTACTTGCCGGTATGTTTATTTACACTATTTGTGCACAAGCAGAGGTGGTTGCGCCTGCATGCACAATCTCTTCTTCCCTTCATGCAAATGTCAGCGCACAGCACTTAGTTAGCACCTCTGGCCCATAAACTTGAAAGGGAGCAACTGAGGGCACAAATTTTCTTGCTCTTTGCAGACTCCCTTCCAAAGAAAATAACATATCACAAAGCTCTCAATAAAATAATGTTTCTTCAAAGACACTCATGCTGTGCACATATGAAGTAATGAATTTTTAAGACTTTGGAAACAGGCCATGTGACTTCTGTAAGTGCATTTGCAGGTTTTTTGCATGATACCTATAGAAAATTACTGTAATTTTATACCTGCAGTGTGGGTCCTCAGATAAGTAGGGGCACAAAATTGAAGGCAGATGAGTTACGGCCCCAGAATAAACAAATGTACTGTGTTTGTAGAAATTTGTGATGCTGCTGAACTGGGAAGGTTTTGTTTCTCTTCTCTGACAGATATTGCAGGTTATATGTAGAAATACAGTACTCTGTTTACATTGAAGCTAGTTTTAATAGATGTGTTCTTCTATTCATCTTAAGATGAATCTTAACCCTAATTGAAATGGCTGAAATAGCTAATGTGTATATCTGTGCTTCCATTTTGTGGAGCGTTTCTTGAATTTTTAGTCTCCTAATATCTGGCTGGTTGATTAGGTTAGTTATTTTTGTTAAATTATAAGACTGGACTAACTTAGTCTCGTCCCCTGAGGGGCATAGTGTGGCTCTTACAGGGAGGTAAAATTTTATAGAGAGCAAATTATCTATACAACCTTGAAGCTCAGCAGCCTGATGTTGCCTAAGGCTCTGCACTGTGGTTATTTTATGAGTTTGCAACTAAAGCAATTCCTTCTGATCAAGGGTTGTTACCATTACACAGGTCACTAAGGGATTTGGCTGCAGTTAGCTATGTAACTCTGATTTGTCCCACATTGTACAGCTGTCCTTCCCTCTTCCCTAGGGGTAGACTGATGGTTGTTTGGTACTTGTAATCTCTTATTTTTACAGAAATTTGTCATATTCTCCCTTGCCTTCCGTAAAGCAATAGTCCCCGTCTCCAGTAAGTAGCTATACAGAGTGACTGGAAGAAGTGTCATTGTTTCCTGGTTCATTCATGCTGCGTGGCATTTTGTTTTGTTCTGTACAAGACTATTCTGACGGTAAAGAATAATCTAAGGGGTTTTATTTGCTCTAAAATTACTATTTAAATTTTGTTTAGGCCCCAGATTTGTTTATAATTAATTCTGGATATGAATTTTCTTGGGTATTAGCTCGACTGATCTATGCTGTATGAGAGTGCTAACTGGTAGATCTGAGGCTTTATAGCTCTGTAAAGGAGACTTGCTAACAGCACTTCCTCCAGTGCAGTGTTGTGTTGAGCATGTCATGTGTTAGAGTTTGGTCTATTGAACTATACTGGAGAGATTTTATTGATAACTTTTCAAAAACACTTTTAAGCATATTAATTTTGTAATGCTCTAGAAATCAGAAAAGTTGTACGTGATCAGCCTTGCATATTGTAATAGCCCTTCTGTGTCATTGTCCCTCCCCAATTTGCTAGTGCTCAATTTAGGGGGAAAAATTATAGTATATTTAAACTCCGTTTGGAAATGAACAGCTTTTTTAAGATCCTTCTCCACCTATAAAATCAGTCATCCTTTCTGTGGCTTTTTGTGTTTTTCAGGAATAGAACCATTACTGTAGATTTTCTGTGATAACAGTGATTACATGCATTTCCAGAGAAGTTTCTGAATCTGTACTTCACATGTGAAAAAAATGAATTGCACATTATTTTAAAGCACCAACTCTGAAATTTTATTACATGCCTCAGGTTTTCGGAAAAGCTCATGTGCTTTGCTTAACAAAGCTACAAGTTTTAGTTAGAGTGCTGTTAAGTTTACCAGCCTGTAACTATTTTCTTCTTCCTTTCTGCATATATTGAGGTTTTGCCAGTCCACTCCTGAACCTGCCATTACTGGCAAGAACAATTCTAGGCTCCCTGAAGTGTTACAGGTTCTCTTTCAGTGCATTCTGTTAGCAGCAGCAGATCAGGGTGACTAATAAGCATCTCTGGTAAGTATCTACTTGGAAGAGAAGACCAGACATGACAGCCTCATCAGCTGTCTCAAACCATTCCTATTCCTCAGTCACAGACTGACACAATACTGAGATTGTACTACTGAGTGTGTTTGGAAGCATGTTTACGTGACTTACTAATTTTCTTCTCAGTCCTAAACTCACATTCCCTCTGTACCTTAACCTTTTACCTTAGACAAACCAACCCAGATGCTAGAAACCTAACCCTGACACCCAGAGAAGTTCCCGTGTCGCTCATGCTGTTATTCCACTCCACCTGCCAGGCGATTGCCCCTTCTCATCCTCTCTGCAGCACCATGCATCCTTCCTCCATCCAGCTCTTCTGGTCTAGACCTCCCTTAGTTATCCAGCTTCTGTTCAATGCACTTATTAGTTTCCTCTCTGAAGGCTGAGGAGAACAGCTCAGTCTACCAGGGATGCTGGCGAGCGTTAGGCCATTTCAGCCACGAAGCACACCGTAAGCTGAGCCTACCATTTAGAGGAGGGGAAGGTGTGATTAGTAGCCTACTGTATGCGTTGGAGCTATTTTCCCTTTTATTTCCTGGCAGTCTTGAGGGCTCTGTATTCCAAAGTGCAGTGGTTTAACTGTTACATGGTTGATTTGGTTTTTTTTCTTTCCCCGAGTTAGAAGTATTGCTTAATTTACCTAAAAGGCCAATGATGGCAAAATGGTGAATGCTTCTAATATGCTAAGATAAGCAAAGGCTTGCCAGTAGCTGAGTTAAAATAGTCCTGTAGTTTAAAACATTGCAGTAAAAGTGGTTTTTAATCCTGAGTGAACAAAAAAGCAAAGAGAAAGATTAGACTGGGATGAGAGATGGGTTTTGATCTGATTGCATGATCTGCTGTAGGTGAGACTGGTAGAGTAAACAGTAATACAGTGGAGACAAAAAGAAATGGAAGCAATGGGTTGGGTTGTTACAGGTTGAGAATAATCAACCAAAGCTGTTTCATAAGAAGTGACGAAAAATAATTGATGAACCGCAAACAAGAAATAGACATCTTTAAGAAATAGTTCATCATGATAGTGTGTCTGCACTGCTTGCCTCTGCTTTTCAAGAGATGAATGATTTTTTTTTTATGACAGTCCGGTTTTGGATACATAGCTCGTGTATTTCATCATTGCTTGTAACAGCAGTGTAAAAGCCAAGAAGAAATAAATTGTTCTTCAAACTGCCTCCTGAGTTCCAGAAAGGTCTGGTTGCATCCAGTAGTTTTAAAGAAAAGCAGCAGTGGTGATCACTATGGTTCTGAAATATTAGTTACACATGCAGACTATTTGGCAGCATGATTTATGTATCCATACTACAACTGGAATTGTGAAACTCTTCTGGAAGTTGCACAGAATGCTGCATCCTGTTGCTTTCGTTGGTGCTGTGTAAAGCTCTGATTGTATCCTGTGGAAATTCATTTTTCCCCATCATTTATTGCTGAACAACAAGGAAAATGATTGTTTGGTATGTATTCAAGATGGTTGCACTGAATTCTTCTACAAACAATGGAAACACTTATGCGCAAACATGTGACAATCTGTGCCTGTAGTGAAGCTGAAGAAGTTATTAGCAACTGCTGCTTGTTGTAATTTAACATCTTTCTCATGGTTGCTTCATGCAAGTCCTTTGCTTTGTTAGGTTCTGTAGGCATTATTTAGCAGGTAGGTACATTTACTTGCTAGTTCTGAGTAAAATGAGCCAAATCTATGATTTGAACAAAAAGATGACATAGTATTGATGCTGTTTCCTACCTGAATTGAGATACTTTTAATCAAGCTTCAGGTACAGGTGTTCCCTGCATGAACATGGAATGTTTGTTTTCTGAAAATACTTACTTAAAAGTCCCAGTTTTAACACGGCTCTGGCCCAAACCATGACACTCAACATCCTTTTTTGGAGGAACAATTTTTTTATGAGTGCTTGACTTTATTTTTCCTTCAGGGTAGGCACAGAGAGATCCTGAAGAGCACCAACAACTTTATTCCTCAAGAATAGGGTCAAAATGGAAGTTATATTTATTACAATCCATCTCAAGTAAAATAGAAGCAAAAATTTGCATATATAAACTCCAGTTCACACTAGAAGCTTTTTCATCCCTGTTCTGTTCTATTTTACGGACTACATGTATGCCGGTTCTTCAGTATGAAAGAGACCTCACTTGACCCCTTTTGGTCTCCTAAGCAAACTTGGGTCATTGAACTTTAGTTTATTCTTTCATTATTAAAAGGAAACCACCTCTGACAACCCTCTTCCCCTAAAACATACAGCTTTCTTAAAGGTCTTTCAGCACTGTTCAGTCAAAGAAGAGACATTGTAATAGACTTGTCAGGAAAATGATCCTTTTCAGCTTCTACGTTTGAAATTTTATCGTTTCATAAATGAATCATAATTGTTGTATGTGATGGTGATGAATTACGAACCAATTGTAGAATTTACAGCTATCGGGGGGTTTTTTGTCTGTTCCTAACAGATGCAGGTAATACCTTTGCTAACGCTTTAATGTGACATTGGGCAGCTTGGTATCATTATTGTGGTTAGAATTCTAAATGTAGGGGGCTTTGCTCCTGATACCGACATAAGTAGCTTGTGGTTTTTACAGAATAATCTTGAAGATTGCTGTCTATTTATTATGAAATTAAAGACCATGGGAGAAAATTTTGGAATTTCCAGGAACAAGGTATCTGATGAAATATTGCATCTCCAGTTACTGGCAATTTTTATTAGCCTTTTGTTTATGATTAAGAGAACGTTGACATTGGTGAATTATTTTGTGACTTCTTGTGGGTTTTTTATATACAGGTTGCTCAAGGAAGGAAATCACTGAACACTGGGAATGGCTTGAACAGAATTTGTTGCAAACTCTTTCAATCTTTGAAAATGAGAATGACATAAATACATTTGTCAGAGGAAAAATACAGGTAGTTAAATATATTATAATTGTGGTTAATGATAAATGTGACTGTGGAAGGAGAACTGACATGAATTCTAAAGAAACTTGACGTGGTAGTCCCCAGGTTGCTCAACCTTTTTGAAGGAAAACCATATTCTAAGTAGCAACATGTGTGTAAAAAATGAGGAAAACTGGGATTAGTACACATAACTACAGCAGCGTGATTAAATATATATATATAGGCAGGGCTTCAAACACTGTATGTTCTGAAACTAATTGCACTGTTGCTTCTGTCTTAAACTTTGACAGTTTTCTATGTAACTGCTTCTCCAGTGCAAATCTTCAAGTTTTTTTCATACACTCATTATATAATGTCTCCGTACCCTCTTCTGTGTAATTAAATCCTGTATTGTTGGCATTTACACTTCATATAGGCCTTAGGGGTTGCGGGTTGATTGATTTTTTATGTTTGTTTGGGGGCTTTTGTTTTGGGGTTTTTTTTGTCAGTTTCACCAGCCATTTGTTTTTCTCTTTATGGTAGAGATAGTACCTGAACTGTTAAAAAGTATCCTTACTAAGAATTACCTAAAAATAAATATTTTGGTAAAAGATTGATTGTAAGCAAAATTACTGTAGGTACTTTGTGTGTATTCTAGGCATTGGCTTTATCTCATTCTTCTTTTAACGTTCGTGTAGTAAGTGAACTGTCTTAAGAATCCCCTCATTGTTTGTGTTTTACTGGTGAATCAGGTATGAGGGCTATAGATGATCATGGAAGCACCTTATGTGAGAAGACCTCTGTCTTGTGAAACATAATCCTTTACGGAAATTGTTACTTTAAAATTTAGAGTTGGACAAATATTAAATGTGAATTATGGTTGGCTGTCTCATACTCTGCTTTGCATGTAAACACTGAGCAGTTTGAGGGCAAGAAGTCAGTTTCCTTTTTATAACTTTAATATAGAGGGCAATAGAGACGATCTATAAAAGAGATTAGGAAAATGAGTGAATAGACGAGAACTTCAGTATAGAACAGGAGGATCCATAGTCTTTGAGGTATCAAAAAGCAGCTTTTAGCAAGACTGCTGCCGCTTCAAATTTGATGAAGGTCATCTGCACGTGAAACTCTGAATTATTTTGCCATCCTGCCAGTTACCTAATAGGAGATACTTCTTTTTTTCTTCTTGCTCTTCTGTTTTGCTCAAGGTCCGCTAAGAGGGGTCATAAAAGTCATTTGATGTTTTCCCTAATGAATAGCAGATCCTTTTTTTCCTTTTTTCCTTCCTTTCAGAATAAAATTTTCTGGTGAAATCCTATCCCTGTCTCCTCAGGGACCATATTTACATGGAAGGGGGGAAATAATACAAATCACAGGTGTTTTACAGAGTTGTTAGGAGTGTTTGAGATAGGCTGGTTAATTTAAAACAGGGTACTGGCAAGTGGCTGGTTTTGACATAGGTATGGTAGGGAGCAAGGTCATCAGAAAGACAGCCTTGAACAAAGTAAATAAGTATATAAGCAAAAGAATGAGCAGAAGAATAAGAGATAAGCAAAAGACTTTCTTGACATTGCAGTAAGTGCTGTGGCCTCTGGCCCAGACAGCAATGGTAATAAGGATATCTGATACCCCATGGCAACTAACATGCTACGTCCTTCTTCCACTCCCTACTAGGGCATCATCGCGGAATACAACAAAATCAATGGCATCAAGGAGGATGACGATACAGAAAAATTTAAGGAAGCCATAGTGAAATTTCACAAGCTATTTGGGATGCCGGAAGAAGAGAAATTGGTGAACTACTACTCCTGCAGTTACTGGAAGGGGAAGGTTCCCCGTCAGGGCTGGGTGTACCTCAGCATTAATCATCTTTGCTTTTATTCTTTCCTCATGGGCAGGGAAGGTATGTTTCACAGTGGAACGGTGGTCTGTGCATCTAAGAATTGTTTGGATCTCCTCTGTAATTTGTTACTGTTCACCTGCTGAATTGCGGGGGGTGAAAAGATGCTTCTGAGGAAAAGAGGAACAGGGAGCAATTCCCCAGTTGTCACACTGCTTAACTGTGTGCTTGCTCCGTTGTTTGTTTGTATTTCTCAAAATAGTTCTTTGTAAAACAGTACCTGGGTATTGTTTACAAGCATGGTTTGCTTCGGGGACTGTGCCCGAAAGGGAATAGGGATGAGATCATACCAGTTTCGGCTCCTTCTGCTCTTAGACAATCTTCCAGTCCTACTCTGAAAGACTTTGAAGTCTCAAATGCCACGTTTACTCTTGTACAACACCAGAGCATGACAAAGGGCTCAGAGGAGACCTAGGATCAAGAACTACATAGTGTGGATGCAACTGATCTCCTCTAGAAGGAGTTAATTCTAAGCAGTGTGTGGGTGAGCGAGCCTGCAGTACTTGTTTATGGGCAATGAATCAGTCCCAGGTCTTTCTGTTGAGATGTGTAGACGTAGCCTAGTGAATGACTGCATTCTATTAACTTTTTTTGGACAAAAATAAGTGTAGATTTAGTCTCTGCTTTAAGGACAATATCCTAACCTGTAGTGGTGTCGGGAGAAAAGCCAAGGATCTGTCATTACTGCAATATATGAAACTTTTAAATGTATAAAAAATAATGCAAGTCTGTCTGATGTGTTTAGACTATGTTTCTTTGCTTCCGTAGGAAAAGAGGACATCAGAATCTGAGCGAGTGCTGTGGCAATGATAAATTACGTTGGCCCACTTAGCTTTGTAATGCTTTTGTGCGGTGTTCTGTACAGAAGTAAATGATATTTAAACTCTTTTATCTGCTGTTTGTCAGGTGATCATAGCTTGTTTGTACAAGCTGGGTCTATTTATACTGTCCTCCCAATTTTTCAAGATGCAAAAAAATTTCAGCTGGATATATTTTATAGGAAGAGGAAGATTAAAGCTTTTGAATATGCTAATTTTTGTACTGAATCTTATTTTTTTTGTTTGCTTCTGTTCAGCAAAGTTAGTTATCCGCTGGGTCGATATCACTCAACTTGAGAAGAATGCTACGTTGCTCTTCCCTGATATGATCAAAGTCAGCACAAGGTCAAGTGAACATTTCTTCTCAGTATTCCTTAATATCAGTGAGACATTTAAACTAATGGAACAGCTTGCCAATATAGCTATGCGACAGCTTTTGGACAATGAAGGATTTGAACAAGACAGGTCATTACCCAAACTGAAAAAGAAATCCCCAAAAAAAGTATCTGCACTAAAACGGTAGGTAGCACTGGCTCTTAGTCATTTGTATCTTCTCAGTCCTTTTACTTGCAGCATTTTATTGAAAAGTTTTCTGATGTTGCTGCCATTTACTGTTACTCCAAAAGGAATGATTGATTCCAGCAGTGGCAAAATGTGAATAATTATTTAAATATAATTACTTGGCCTCCCACTGAAATAGGAAAGGGAAAACATGTAAATATGAACATGTTGCAAAAATAAAAGAAATTTATTTGAGCCAAATTCTTGCTTGTTCGGAAGCTCCTTAACGTATCTCTCAAAACTGTCTGTGTTAGTGTTATTTAAGTGTTATTAAGAAATGTGCCTAACATTCACACCTGGTCCTATAACTGAAATTGAAAAAATTACTCCAGATGATAAATACTATCTAGAACTTATTTTAGGTAACAGAGATACAAAAAATGACGTAAAATTCTAAGGGACAAAAAATTATGTGGAAAATATTTGTGCTGCTTTTATAGATACCATACTGCAATTTGATAGTTTCTTGTTGATTTTTTTCATTATTTTATATGTTGATCATGTTAGTGAACTGTATTTCTCATTATTTAGTAATGTCTGTGATAGCATTTGGGTTTGTCTTTCTAATTATTCAGTGTTTTGCACTGAGTGCATTATTAAGATTAAGTCTAGAACTTCTTAACAAACTCTGTTCCTAAGGATTCCATCATAAATAAGCCTTAAAGAAGCATTTTTGGTGTAATATTACATGGAGTCATGTGTCACTTGAACGTATTCACTGTATATGTTCTCAAAAAGTAGGGCTGAATGTGAAAAGATCACCTAGCCTGTCCCCTCTGAGAAGTCAAGATCAATGTATCTAAGTCATTCATAGCAGATTTTTTTTTTAATGTGGTTTTGGAATCTTCCAGTGGCAGAGACTGTACATCCACTATATGCGAACTATTTCCATTGTTTTGCTGTACTCTCAGAGCTTAACCGAGTTGCATGCTGTAGGTAACTTGCAATGATTTGTAGAAAACATATCTTAAAATGTATTATGTATTTCTTAAAACAAAAAAAGTTTTCTGTGTTGGGGGTTTTTTTAGGGATCTTGATGCCAGAGCAAAGAGTGAGAGATACCGTGCATTGTTCCGACTGCCTAAGGATGAGAAATTAGATGGACACACAGACTGTACTCTCTGGACTCCATTCAACAAAATGCATATTTTGGGTCAGATGTTTGTTTCTACAAACTACATTTGCTTTACTAGTAAAGAAGAGAACTTGTGCAGCCTTATTATCCCTCTTCGAGAGGTAAATAATTGTATTTGTAAACTTATGGGGTAAATAATAAAGCAACATCTTAATGAAAATTGCAACCTAGCTTTCATGTTTTTTCATTACTGGAGAAAAACCTCTCTTCATCCTTTAATCTCTTTTGATCGTACTATTCTGATGTGTTCTAAGTAATATTTAATGACTGTTTATCTTAGTTCAAAGCTCCTACTACTAAAATTCACAGGGATTTTTCTCTGTCAGTTTTTACAACCCTCGTGAGTCCTTCCTCTCTCATAATTTATATTCTGATTTAAAGCCACATTTTTGCGCCTCAGAGGGGCAGATGGTTGATAAAACTTCCTAGATTGATGAATGGAACTTCTATTAAAGAATCTGTCAGATTAAGTTTTGCTTTTGTCAGGTGTAAAAAGACTCATAATCCAAAAGATTTGAATTGTCTCTTCACACAGACTTGCAATCATTCCTGTATATGGAAAATATTTACCAGCATTTTCCAAATTGGTGTGCTTTCCTTTTAAAAACTCAGCTTAAAGCAGATGTTTGATAAAAAGAACTTAAGTTTGATGCAATAAAAAAATTATGTTGGGGAGGTTTTTTATGATTGACAATTTGTGGGTTAATGGAAAAATATGTAAAGGAAGTCTTGGAGATAGTAGCAAAGATGATATAACCAAGGACAGTTTGGCTTGACCAGAGAACCATGGAATATTTCAAGGCACTGTTTTCCCCCACGAATCATTTGGAGTAAAAACAAACGGTATTTGTTTGGAAACTTTGAAGTGCAGCTTCTCCCCAGTGTGTTGCAAGACTTCGGTTATTTGAGAAGGGACATTCAATCATGGTTGTACTGTTTGTCTGGAACTCTTGGGGAACAACAGTCCTCCAGGTAGAGTGGTGGAGGAGAACAAAGTCTGCGTTTAACAGGACCTCTTTTCCTGGACGCAGATTTCAGCAACTGCTTTTGATAACCACAGCCGCAGCAGCGTGGGATTCAAAGCAGCTCTAAAGCTTTAAGACAAAGAAATAGCTGAAAGAGTAAGTGGTTTTGTGTGAACAGGTTGAGTTTCAGCACCAGCAAGGAGATTGCGCTGGCTAGTGCCAGTCCTCAGAACAATTGATCAGTACCCTTAATAATTAAAGGGAAGCTTTCTATTTAATGAAGGCTTTGGGTCAGACCCGAACCTAATTCCAGTATTCTGTGGTATCCTGGAGGTGTTTTGACAGATGAGACAATAACAAAACACTGATTGAGAAATGATGATCACAGAAGGTGATTTTTGGTGGTTGACTAAATTGCTCACTGCACCCAGTAGGTGCAGTCTCCTAGATCAGCACTTCAGATATGTGTGTGTTCCTACTTGAGTAGGAAAGCAGTGGATATCGGCTCTTGTCATAGCAGAGCATGCTTGCTATAATGTCTGTCCTGTGACTCTAGAACTCATCCGTCTTTTGTGCTGATTACACTCAGTTTTAATTGGAATGGAAAAATGACCTAGGAACGCTTTTTTAGCTCATTTCAGTGTGCTGTTACTGAAAGCCCTTTAAGTTAATGAGTAACTAATAGATTTGTAGTTAACAGAAAAATAAAAACGTTGGGAGGATAGAGAAGTGGTTTAGCACCTGAACTGTGTGTTGCATTCTTTAAACACATCTTCAAAGTAAATGTTGTGTGAAAAATGGTTATCCTGTCCTTTTAGCTGGAGATGTTAATATTATAGGTGTAATGTCTTAACCGTTTATGTCTGAAGAGGGTTAAAAAAAAAGGGCAAAAGTAAAAGGTCCTAGTAAGCTGAAACGTGCCCTCTTCTATTCTGAAGGCAGTAAGACAGTTTTCACTACCTAGGAAATGGTTTAAAGTCATAAAAGCAGCAGTTAAAAGTATTTACAGTTGTGATTTGTCTGTGTTCAATGTATGGACTGCACAGACTTGATTGATTGGTTTATGTGTTTTTAAGGCTAATGGCTGGTAATGTTTAGAACACACAGCCGTTCTGTAACTCATCCACGGTGTATGACTTATCCCTGAGATTTCTTTGCGTTAACGTGCTTTGCCAAAAGCTCAGGGAACTGGTGCCCTGTACTCAGCAGATGGTGGTGTGAGTGCTGTTTGCAGGTTGGAGTTCAGTTAGATTAGTGACCGTTTCACTAACAGCTGAAGGCCAAACAGAAACCTCCACTTCACAGGGGTAAATGTTTTCCTCCGTAAGATGTTTGTTGCAGGTTTCTGTGTACTGTGAAAATACAGTTGCAATAACAGTTGTTTTCACAGTATGCAACTATAATGTAGTAGAACAGGAACATTATCCCAAAAATGGCTTATTCATGTATATTGGCAATAAAAACTAAGAAAAAGTCTTTGTTGATTCAGCCTGTACTGGTGTTGGGGAGGAGAGGGATTCGGAGGTCCTACAAAAAAGCCCATAGAACTGCATCCCCCAGAAAAGAAAAAAAATTAGTTTACTGATTCTTTTAAAATAAAGCCTGAGGACAATAAACTAAGCAGTGTAAAGGAGATTTGCTGGAGAATGTACTGAATCCAGTTGTTTGAGGGAAAGTCTTCATCCTTCAGACTTGTACATCCTGGTATCCAAATCCTGTTTTTCCACAGAGGAATATTCGTAGTGATTTGATGTAAGGGGGGAAGGGGCATGAATTTATTGTATTAAGCTGATTTCTTAGACCAATTAAAGATCTTAAGCTGTAGCTACTGTTTCTCCGTAGGTGACAATAGTGGAAAAGGCAGACAGCTCCAGTGTGTTGCCCAGCCCGTTATCAATCAGCACAAAAAACAGAATGACATTCCTCTTTGCCAACTTGAAAGAC
The DNA here is from genome assembly GCA_013398295.1 of Chionis minor. Lineage (NCBI taxonomy): Eukaryota > Metazoa > Chordata > Aves > Charadriiformes > Chionidae > Chionis > Chionis minor. Next base: position 206,627 of record VZSF01004739.1, on the reverse strand, counting down.
AGAGACTTTCTTGTACAGAGAATCTCAGACTTTCTGCAACAAACCACTTCAAAAATATACTTGGAAAAAAATATTTCTGGAAGCTGTATCAGCTCAGATGATGAGGTATGTGGAGGAAAGTGAATTGTTTGCTAGAAGGGGATTTTAACTGGTGTGGGGAGAGAAAAGCCAGGAAAAACCTTTTTAAGTTTTTGTAAAGCTAAACCTTTTTACACAGAAATGTTACCTCTTTTGTGTTAATGCCTTTAGCTTTCTTAAGCTGCACAGTTAAAATGTTACCATTAGGACATCTATTTTTTTCATGTTAGAGGTAAGAAATCACCACTGCTGTGCAAGAACTACTAACTCTTGCTGACACATTCTGAAACTGCAGTGTATCTCGGTGGAAAGCGTCATCGTTTACTAGCAGGTTAATTGAATAATACTGTGTAATATCTATCGACTTGTCCAAGTCAAAATGTAATTGTGGAATTTTAATAATTTGAAGAAATATTATAAGTTGATGTGAAACTCTTTTTATTCAAGACTTCATCTGCTAAATCTCATCCTTTGATTCTTCAGAAAATGGTGTCTGACCTGAGCAAGTCTGCATGTGCACTGCTAGTGAACTTCGTAACAGTTGAACTTACAAATAAATAAACCAAACAGACCCTGTCCTGGACATCAGATAGCCCTATTCTGAACCACCTCCCTATTTACCGATGCAAAGTAAATGGTTCTTAAAAGATACAATTACTAAACTTTTCTCAGGCATTTTGAATATCGAGGCTTCTGCTCTAGGTTTTATGTGTGAAATCTAGGTGCTTCATATCACAACTTCATCGGATCTGTTTAAACCCGGCAAAGTGGAGCAGTTCAGATCTCAAAAAATATAGGCTTTTGTGGTGTATCATTTTGGGTTTATGTAGGTAGATCTCGCATTCCAAGTCTGCACCTTAGTATTGCAGTGGGTGTCCCTAACCTGTTTGCCAAGTAAATTTTAAAAGTCAGGTTTTTACTTGCTTGGTTGATGGTGAGGTATAATTAGCGTGGTGTTGTAGTTGTATACCAGAGCACATATGTGTATATGTACGATGCTGAAACTTTATCTTGCCTTTTGCCCTAAATGGATCTACATATTCTACCTACTGAATTATAAACACAAACTAATAATTGCAAGCATTATTATTACATTTAGTAACGTGACTACGTATGTAGACATGCATGACTACTAATTTTGATTTCAGGCATTTGGTGGGAACTGCTACATGAGAACTTACTGGGATAAATTTTCAAAGCTGCTTGAGAAGTCAGAAAATCCTTTTTCTTCAAAATATTTTTCTTCCAAATGACAATCTGATAGCATTGAATTTTCTGTAGAACATTTTTTTTTAAGTGAGGGGAACAAAGTGATTTATTTTGTGTATGTCTATATGAACATATATACAGATACAAACGTGTGTGTGTATGATGTACAAGCACACATAAAATATATATGTTTTATATAAATCTTACATTCTGGACAGTTGAGCTACCTGGGGAGTGGAGTCCTGTGGTGTTGACAGGAGACCAAGGGAGCTGGTTTGATTATCCAGGGCTACTTAAAGTTAACACCACCTTAGCAATTCTAATTATAGGGTTTGATTACTGGGGCAGGGGGAGCTATTGAGAAACTGGGAACAACTTCATTATTCTCTCCTGGTTTAATTTCTGCTGTCATATGCTCAGCCTGTGAATGTACCTGGGTAATTTAATTTGCTCAGTTTTTGTTAGCTGTTAGCATTTATAAATTTTGAAGTAAAATGAAGTAAAAAGTCCAGACTCCGGCTCAGCCCCATGTCTGTATCGCTTATGACTGCTTTCTACAGGTGTTTACAAGATCGAGTAGTTTAATTTCTGCCAGCCCACACAAAAGCCTCAGCTCGGAATCAGAGGGAGAGCGACAGTTCAATCTGAATGACAATGGCATTCCAACGGCAACTCAAGCTTTAATGACGATGTATCGCCGCCGGTCACCTGAGGAGTTCAACCCCAAGCTGGTAAAATACACCTTGGAGTGCTGTACCTGACTGGAAAAGTTGTTAAACTATGTTTTCTTTAAAAATCCATGTTCCTGACCGAGAATAGTTTCATTCTGCCACAGACAGTTAAGAGGAAGTATTTTCTGCAGAAACATGGGGAAAAGGAACAACGTGCTGCTGTTTTACTAATAGGAACAGCTTCACTACGCTAAAAAGCAAACCTGGATGTAAATCAAGGAGAGGGTGTGTGCATACCGTTAAGTACAACTGCTTCAACAATATTCTTTTAACAGCAAGTTTTACTGGAATAGAAGCTAAGAAAAGGGAGGAGGTCAGCCCATTAATAAGGCAATTGGACTGTAGCCAAGTTATTTCTCACTCGCTCGGGAAGTTAGGACATTGGGGGCTTTTCCACACTTAGCATTTCAGTGGGGCAGAGTTAGAAAGAGAAGCTGCATCTTTATGCTTTGCCTTTCTTCGCCTTTAGGCTAAAGAGTTTTTGAAGGAACAGGCCTGGAAGATTCACTTTGCAGAATACGGCCAAGGAGTCTGTATGTATCGAACAGAGAAAACCAGAGACCTTGTGCTGAAGGGGATTCCAGAAAGCATGAGAGGGGAACTTTGGCTGCTATTTTCAGGTAGGTATTCCTTTGAAGATGACTGGGATATAAGCAAAAGCATGAGGGAAGAAGGGATTTCAGAGGTTTAAAGGTACAGATAATACGCGTTTAAAAATATTTGGAGCAAGGCTGTGATTGTTAGCAGGCACCAGACTGATTTAGACAACAGTTCTGTTTAGACCAGTGAATACCCTTTCTCAAACAGGCTCATAAAATTAGGGAAGAATATAAAAAAGCAGAACACACACTCTGTTACCAGAAGCGTGCAGTCTAGGGGCTTCTAGATGTTCAACAACCACCAGCAGGCCTGCTTCCCGTTTGTTTAGTTATTTCTAATCCAGTTAAGCTTTTGGTCTTCAAAGCAAGTTGTTACAAGGAATTCCAAAGTTTAAGCATGTTGCCTGGAACAGCTATTTTTTCCTTTTTTTTTTTTTAAATATAAAAAAGTTACTTTATCAGGTGCTCGCAGTATGTGAAAAAATATTTCTGTCCATCTTCTGTGCCATCAAGGATTCTCTAGTCTTTGTAGGTTTTTTCAAAGTTGAAGAATTTTACTCATTTTATTATTAGTTATGTGGAAATCAGTCCATACCCCAGGCTTTTTTCATAACCTTTTGCTTACTGTATGCCTTCTCTAGCTCTGCCCCTCCCTGAGATAGTTACCACAGATACCCACACCATGTAGGATTTGAACACACCAGGGACTTTGTATGATGACCTAATGATGCTTTCTGGGCTGTTTTTTATTTCTTCCCTAATAATGCCTAATCTTGTGTATCTTCTCTTTGCTGCTGGGCATTAATCAAATGTTTTCAGGAAATATACAGGAATGCACAGATCTGTCCTGTGTCTAATTGATAGCTACTTTGGACCAGTTTTCATGGTGTGTGTATAATTAGTATTTTCCACGTGTGTTACTTTGTGCTACAAACACTTTATTTCCTTTGTTGCTGAGATTTTCATTTCCAGAGAGCTTTTAAAGCCAGCAATGCAATCTCATAGCAACCGTGTGAGCATGTGATAGTATCCCTAAGACAGGCTAGGTGCCTTGCCCGAGATGACGGAGTCATTTTCAGAATCAAGAATAGGGCTCCGGAGTTCCTGTCTCTTGCTTTTGGCTGAGATATCATACTTTCTGCAACCAAGCATTAATCTGCTCCCTCCTCAGGGCAAGTAGGTTTCTCAAAGGCATATTTTGAGTTATTTAAGATAATCAAACCCACAGCCAACTGCAGAGAGAGCTCATGGTACCATGTGACTGCACAGCTGGTTTGTTTTTCAGGTCTCCTGTTTCTTTCTAGCCAAGAAGCTTTATTCTGGGGGTTTTTTAGCCTCGTTATAAAATGCCTCCAGAGGAGAGACAAGAAGAGGTGATAACTGAATCACCTAAGCACATGATTCTTATCTTTTTTTAAATTGCCTTTATGAAAATAACACTTCCTATTTGCTTTCAGAGTGCTTGTTGGTGCCATTCAAGATGAAAAGTCAGCAGAAGATCATAATGTTGGGATACTGTATCTGCTAGCCCTTGCCTTTTTCTTCTGGTTTTAATACTGTTTTCCTACTCCCAGGAGCCATTAATGAAATGGCCACTCATCCTGGCTATTATGAGGACCTGGTGGAGAAATCGATGGGGAAGTATAATCTTGCTACAGAAGAGATAGAGAGGGATCTGCACCGCTCCCTTCCAGAACACCCTGCGTTCCAGAATGAGATGGGTATTGCTGCTCTAAGGAGAGTCTTGACAGCTTATGCTTTTAGGAATCCAAACATAGGATACTGTCAGGTAATTGAAATACCTTGGCACTCATTCAATTTCTGAAATTCCAGTCCTTTCCTTATGCTTCTGTTTCTTCAGTGATGTACGCGAGTATTTGGCGCTTATATATATACATATACACACCGATAATTGTATAATGCTGTGAGGTAAAGCCTCAACACTGCAAAATTACAGTGATGCTGAGGTCAGCAGGATTTGACATAAGGACCTACCCTAACAGAAGTATTAGTGGTGCACGCTGAGATGTGCATAATTTTCTGTAAGCATATTTTCTGCCCGTAAATGTAGAGACTGGACAGAGGATAACAACACAGCTGTACTGAATTGCATCTACAGAAAATGACAAATGGACGCTGAAGAAAGGTTCTTCTCTTTTAAGCAGGAAAAAAAAATAAATAATTCATTGTTCAGCCTTAATTTTCGCCTACTTATTTAATGTATTAGTTGTAATAACCCGCCAGAGAACCTCTTTTACGTTTTTTCAATGATGCCATTCCATTGTTTAAAACAAAACTTAAAAAAACCTCAACAAAATAAAGCACCCTAGAAGATATCTTATGACTGCACATCATAACTGTGTATCAGTAGAGTTCATACTGACCAGTGCATGGTTTTGGAGTTCATATGCTGGTGATTCGGGTTACTTCAGTTTCTGGTCCCAAATCATTCTTTCTTGCTACGTAACTTTGACTTGCCACCTGGGCCCTTTTATTGCCTTCCGACCTATTTTTGCAAAAAGGAAACTTGAATTCATGAGTATTAAGAAGCCCGATTAATATCTGTTAGGACTCCTAGATACAGCATGAGTAAGTGAAAGTGCAAGCAATTCTAACAGATACCATCATAAATTATTTAATAACAAATATAATACTACATAGTAGCTACAATAACTTTTTGTAAAGGTTGTTTAACAGAGGAGCAGTAGAAAGACACTGTGATTCTGGTTCCTAAAATTGTCACAGTAGCTGTTAATAGCCTTGGGACTTGGTCCATGGCATTCAGAATGCTGATTCGCATTTAGTGAGAATTCAGGCACTGAAGTATTTCATACGTGGTAGACAAGGTAAAGAATAGCATAGACTTTGACAGAGTTGTAATGTTGTTCCGAGTTTCAGCTGAAACCTTAGTTGCTGTTTCAAACAGGTAATGATCAAGTGGGAGTCTTAAAAAGTGTACAGGATCCGAAATGAGGAGCTAATTTCTTAAGAGGGAAACTGAGAAGAAAATGGTATCGAAATATTTAATTTCCTCAGACTAACAGAGGTCTAGTCAAGGGCTGCAAGCAAACAATTGAGAGGTCATTATACAATGCTGGGAGATTTGCAGTGGAGTGAAACAGGCCATAAAAAACTGTCATGTACGCAGTCAAATACGGAGAGTGAGCTACAGCAAGAGACTTCTGTTTCACTATGCTCTGGTTGTTCGTGAGTGACGCAATGACAGACGTTTGCCTGGGCTCACAGATGCTGCGCCCTGACCTTTCTGTAGGAGCAGAAGGCCTGGGGAGTGCAGGCTGCCTCGGCAAGGACTGGTACAGCAGCAGCCATCATTAGCGGTGTAGGAGGCATTTTGTCTGCATCAGATCTATATTGTCCAAGAGCACCTATTGCTAGAATATCAGTAGCAGTGTAACTGCACGCTTGCAGACCTGAGTAGGTCCTTGATTATGAAATGAAATCTTGATTCTTCTTTTTTTCATAAAAAAAACCAACAAACCTCACCACCTAACAACTTTGTGTGGTTTATTTGAGGCTTTCTTAAGCCTTCGTTTGAGCACTGGGGAAACACTGCCTGCTGTTTTTACAGGAAAATACTTGAACAGTTTGGGGTCTGCAGGGGGGTGATATAGCTAATTTCCTAACCATAGTAACCACTTATCTGCTCAGTTACTCTACTAGATATTGAATAAATGGGTCTAGCAATTTATATTTCTCGTTCTTCTAGGCTATGAATATTGTGACTTCGGTACTCCTCCTTTATGCAAAAGAGGAGGAAGCTTTCTGGCTGCTGGTGGCTCTGTGTGAACGTATGCTACCTGACTACTACAACACAAGGGTTGTTGGTATGTTGTGGGGAAATTTTCTAAAATGACAGTACAAAAATTAACTGGTTTTATTTGTATTGAAACAAGTAGATGTACGCGTGGCATAGATGCAGCTGTGAATGCTAGTGGTAAGACAGCTTGCTCAGGAGCATAGGAGCAACTCCCTAAACAGATACTGTGATAGTTTTTTACTTACTTGGGATTAGATGGCATTCTAAAGTGGGCTTAAACAAAGTAAATAAAAAAGAGATGTGAGACTAAAATTTGAATTTTAGATGATCCAGTTATCTAACTAAGATAAGGTGGAAAACAGGAGCTTTGGCAATTTGCAGTAGAAGTCTTCGTGCCTGTTCACCTCTGATTTGAAAGGGCACAAGTATCTGAAAGCTGTTGTTGTCAGATGACAGTTTCCTTGTGTATGTGGAAGTGAATGTCTCTTCAGTTTATCATGGAAACTGTCTTTCCTGTAGCTCAGAAATGCTTGAGATGCTCGGTCAGCCTTAAAAATGATTCTTCTTGGCCTGCTTAAGACACTGATGTTATGGCATAGATATCTGTAACACAGGGTTCTCTTGAAATAAATCCAGACCCTCACAGACAGTCACCCTGGTTGCCTCCAACAGGTGATGCTAATGAGTCTTATTCTAATTAGTAATGGTAAGTACTAAGCCATCCTAACTTCTGTAGGCACTAGACAAAATTGACCCTTTGTTCAGTCTTACAAAGCATGTAATTAAAACAAAAAAAAACCTTGTTACAGTTCAATTTATATATACTGTGCAGTAGTGGAATAGAATCTGTTATTTATCTGAAAGTGACAAAATGTGTGTAAGCATCATGTAGAATATTCTTAGGTTTTGTATTTGTATAAATAGAATATGTGGTTGGGGGTTTTTTCTGCTCTAAAAGGTGATGTTGTCAGTTGCTCCCAAATTAATGGACATCCAACCTTATTTATTTTCAACAGGAGCATTGGTGGATCAGGGTGTCTTTGAAGAGTTGGCTCGTGACTGTGTTCCACAGCTTTATGACTGCATGCAGGACTTGGGTGTTATATCCACCATTTCCCTATCCTGGTTCCTCACTCTTTTCCTCAGTGTAATGCCATTTGAAAGTGCGGTGGTGGTTGTGGATTGTTTCTTCTGTGAAGGAATAAAGGTGATATTTCAATTAGCGCTTGCTGTCCTCGATGCTAATGTAGACAAGCTGCTTAACTGTAAAGATGATGGAGAAGCCATGACAGTCTTGGGAAGGTATTTACTACAGAAAATAAAGTCTCTTCATTTTACTTTTCTTTTTGCTCACTTTTCTGATTTGTGTTCTTCTATGTTGAAATACTCCATTTAAACCAGTACCATATATGTAAATCTTTTACATGCTTATATTCCCCTTTCACATCTATGAGGTACTCTTTATATTATCTTAAAATAACGCTAGGTGACCAACAATATATAAATTTTTCTTTCAAGACATTCAGATAAACTTCCAAATCTGGTTATAGACACTTACTTCGGTTGATTATTTTAGATGATTATGTGGGTTTTACTGCTTCATCTTTGCCTGCTACCTTTTAAATCCTGATAAGAAAAAGCATTGATCCTCAAGGGCAATTGTTTTGGGAATGGACTGAACAGAACTCAGAAGACCTAGGTAGGCTCTTGAATGAATGGATTTCAGTGAAGCAGGAGCCTGAAAAAAAGACTGGATTGAGTCGTTTAATACAAACTAATACTGCTGAGTGTAACTTCCGATTTCCTCATGTTTAGTAGTAGTGTTTAGTTTGCAAGATGCTGCTGAAACTTGGGAAATTTTTTCTAGTAAGTTTAGTTAGTATAGCCTTACTGAAGTCTGGTTTTATTTCCTTTGGGATTAAAGAAAACTCTGGTTGTGTCTTCTCTGAGGTAAGCTCCAGTGCTTGCTGAGGATCTCAGTGTTCTGCAGCTGCAGGGTAGAAGATAGATGATCTATAGATGATCTATAGCAGCTGCACTGGTGGGAGGAACAAGCCCTTAAAGCCCCTTGCAGCATGGCTGGGCAGTAGTAGAGCAGGGGCGTACGTAGACTGAAGCACACCAACCCTTGTTGTCAAAAATCATGTAGTTCATGAGTAGAAAGTGGCTTGATCACTTTTACGCTTCATACTCTATATGTAACTCTTATTCTATTAACCCTTCTGGGGTTAGAATAACTCTTACTCTATTAGAATTAAGAATAACTAAATAACTAAAGTAAGTTATTCTAACAGAATAACTCTTATTCTATTAACTCGGAAGGGAGGGGGTACAAATGAATCTTGGGTTTCTCATTTCTTCTTTTTCTTTTTCCCCCTTCACCAGATATTTGGACAGTGTGACTAATAAGGACAGCACTCTTCCACCCATTCCGCATCTTCACTCACTGCTCAGTGATGATGTAGAGCCTTATCCTGAGGTGGATATCTTCAGACTAATCAGGTCGTCCTATGAGGTAGGACAGGATTTCTCAACAGGAACTTGCCAACCTACGCTAGTTGTGCTTTACAGGGGAATTTGATACTCTCTCTAGTTCGGCTTTGCTTGGAACTAAAAGAACATAAAAGAAATACAGACTCATCTCAGAAGTCTGAAATGGGGTAGGGGAAAGGGGTTAGTCTTTCTTTTTCTTTTAACCAAAACTTTTAAGTGGAGCTGTTTTGTGTAGAAGCCCGCAGCATCAAAGGAGAGCAGCTCATAACCAAAAAGTGATTTACAAACAAAAGGCTGAACTTGTAATTCCAAAAAGGTTAATTTTCATCTAAGCTTTTTCATGCTTTTCCAAACTGAAATATCAATGAAATCTATATGGTTTCAGAAGACCTTCTATTGTCAGTGGAACTTTGTTTCTTTTACCTTTCTTTTCCAGCAAGTGCTGGCTATGACCACAGGCCACTAGCTTCTTTTTTCTCACCAAAGCTAAAAAAAAAAATTTTCAAGTGAAAGGAGCTGGTAATAACTATTATCTGTAAAGCACAGGACAAAGCCTGCAAAAACCATAAAATTTGCAAACTAGTTTCATTGTCCTTCAATTTTAAAAATAAACCATCAGTTAAAATATCCCTGATGATTACACTGACATAATGATTGGGTTTTTTTAATAAAAATGAAATAACTCAAAGAGTTACTCTCCTTAATTTCCTGTTTTTCCTTCCATTGACAAGCAGGGTAAGTTAGTATTTTTAGTTCAAGATGTAGGTTCATACTTGGCAATATGACAGCTGTTCCAGAGGCACTTCCTGTGTCCCTAAAACCGCCTTGCTTTAATAACATGGTATCTGTATAACAAGGAAGTAGGTAGTTCTTAGTGTATTCTACACTGAAGGGCAAACTGAATCAGGTTAGATGTGTAGTTCTCCTTCACAAAATGTCAGAATGGGGAGAAGGACCTTTACGTGAAATTTTGTTTTCCATGTATTTTTCTGATTTCCTCATCACGAAGACAGCTTGCATTGGCTTAATTGCTTTTAGATGAATAACCTGACTCTGTGCAGAGCCAGTTTGTCTTTTTGGGGCTTACGCAGCACAGAACCTTATAGCTCCTTCTAGGTAAATAACCAGCTGTACTCAGTACAATTAGGCAAAATAAATAGCATGGGGAGTGACGAACTGTGAGGAAAGCAGGAGTTGGTCACAGAGAGAGAATTAGTTTCAGGAGAGTCATTGTTTGTCAATTTGATTATTAAAAAACCCCAACAATTCAATAGTAAACTATCAAGATTTAAAAACTTCAAGGCATCTGTTACTCAATGGCTGTTATGTTCCTCAGTTAGCTGTGTGCAGTCACTGTTAGCTTTGTTGCAGCTACAAAGAGCAAAATACCAAGTAAGCGAGTGTACCTTTGCTATTTTTAGAATTTAAGCTGTTAAAGGTACTTATTGGGTAACTATCTATCCTTAATCTTCTAGATGTTTCCTGGCCTGTATCAGGAATAACGTGGCCAGCAGGACTAGGGAGGTGATTGTCCCACTCCACTGGGCGCTGGTGAGGTCGCATCTTGAGTGCTGTGTTCAGGTTTGGGCCCCTCACTACAAGAAAGACATTGAGGTACTGGAGTGTGCCCAGAGAAGGGCAACGAAGCTGGTGAAGGGCCTAGAGCAGAAGTCTTACGAGGAGCAGCTGAGGGAATTAGGATTGTTTGGTCTGGAGAAAAGGAGGCTGAGGGGAGACCTTACTGCTCTCTACAACTACCTGAAAGGAGGTTGTAGAGAGGTGGGGGTTGGTCTCTTGTCCCAAGTAACAAGTGATAGAACAAGATGAAACGGCTTTAAGTTGTGCCAGGGGAAGTTTAGGATGGATAGTAGGAAAAATTTCTTTATCAAAAGGGTTATCAAACATCATAACAGGCTGCCCAGGGAAGTGCTAGAATCACTATCCCCGGAGGCATTTAAAAGCTGGGCAGACATGGTGCTGAAGGACATGGTTTAGTGGTGGTTTTGGCAGTGTTAGGTTGATAGTTGGACTATCTTAAAGGTCCCTTCCAACCTAGATGATTCTATGACATTTATTGTTTATGAAAAAATAAAAGGCCTGCAGCTGAAAAAATGCTTTTTCTTGTCCTTTGGCCACCCTCAAACACACACACCACCCCAAGGGAGGGAAAACTTGTCCCTTGCAGACTGCCCTGTGATGCTTGTCATAGGAGCGTGATGAGTCTGAGAACTTGGTGAAGGTGTGACACTGGCAAAAGCACAACATTGGATTGTTTTATGGAGAGCTACTTCCCATCGTGCTCTGATCCTGTCCAGCTCTTAGGTAATCACGTCAGATGTATATATGAGAAGTCTCCAGTGAAAGCTGAAGTGATGCAGAGGAATTTTTTGGTAATTAAGTGATTAGCACCCCTCTCTGTGATGATGCTGAACTGGCTTTCTACTTTTAAGAGAAACGTTCTTGAAATAAGAGAAAATTCATAATAAGTATGAGTTACACTGCCAGTAATTTTTTCATGTACTGAAAATACTTTTAAGTAAGAAATCTCTTTTCATTGAATTTTGCAATTAATTCAGAAGCCATAGAGCCTGGCATTATAATAATTACAATAGAAGTGACTGAAATAATGCATAATCACTACAATGTTTAGAGCGTGTGCATAGCTCACTAGCTGTCAGTGGAGTGTAGACTCAGATATTCAGAGCTGTTGTGTTGTGCTTAACTCCTTAGTTAATTTGGAAAAAAATAGGCCGTAAACACTTAAGCTACATCTATAGCAGCATCTGGATCCTTGACCATTTTAACTAAACAACTGACACTCAAAGGTTTGCTACAGTTTTGACTTAGAACAAGTGATGCGCTTCCAACAATTCCTCGTGTGATTTGGAAGTTAACATGGGCAAGGGACCATTCCCAGAAGGAAATTTCATGCAACCTTCCTTTTCTGTAGGCTACGTGAGTTTTAGCTGTATGGATGTGAACAGACCATCTCATTTGGCTTCTGGACCAGAGAATAAGCCCTGATTACTGGAATAGATGTGGTCTCAGAGCCACAAAAGACTTCTCTTTCCAAGGTTTTGTGGCCTCTGTAGTGCTTGGTATTAATGGATGTTTATCTAGATTCCATTTTTTCAAAAGGCTTCTTTATTTGCAAAATGCTGCAAGTATATGAAACATCTTTATACTCCCAAGGTACATGATAAAGGTGCACAGCTTTACGGATAAACACTGCTTTAGCGTTAATTTAATCACGCAAGAATGCGCTAGCAAATTACGACCTGCTAATGTAGATGCAGTTGCATTGGAAATACAAATCCATGCTGCATGAAAGCATATCTTGCCACCCCCTTTCAGTTTTACATGTGGCATACTTGATGTCTGGCATTATTGTTCCTGCTGGTCATCTGTGCGTTTCCCAGTATGTTACAAGTGTTTCCTTGATGGCAAAAAAACTTCTACTTACAGTTCACAAAAATAAATCTTAGGGCTTAGGCATTCACCTACATAGGAAAACACAGAATATTATTCATAATAGATTTTCCCCTAGGATGCTTCCGTAGTATATGCAGGAGCTCCCTGAGACTGTTAGGTACATTGTGGGGAAAAAAAATTCTGAAAATAAGACTTGGGCACTTAAGAGAATCTTTTCCTTAATGGAAGCTGCATTCTTGATACTTGGTTTCAGATCCTCATGAATGTAAGGACTGCTGTACTGTCTCAGCCATTAGAGATCCAGTTACTCTAAATATCTTCTTTCTCTATAGCAATTTATAGAGATTCCAGGACAAGCTGAAATAAAACCCTGCAGAAGGAGTTATGAAATAACCCATTTGGTAGAGATTTGCCAAGCAAGAAATTTCAAACTGCTGAGATTATGGTTTGAAATGTGAGGATGTGTAACTTAATAAAGACCTTTCAAATGAAATGATAATAACATCTCAGGAAAAAGTAAAATCTAGTGATATATTCCCGAAATCTTTGTAACTTTGTCACGTGTTAGAAAAATGCCTTAACAGCAGGTTTTTGAATACACCATTTGTTGTATATCGCATAATTAAATTAATTTCTTAAATACATTAAAGGCGAGCTAAGTATTCCAAATATTAATACACAGACTGTCCTATACTTTTTCTCTTTTAAGAAATTTGGAAGTATCCGAGCAGATTTAATTGAACAAATGAGATTCAAACAAAGGCTGAAAGTTATCCAAACCCTTGAAGATACTACAAAGCGCAATGTGGTAAGTACTGAAATAACGTTCTTTGCAAAGATTAAGGTCAGTCAGTTTCTGAAATTTAAATTAGCTTTTAATGAGACATGGATTTCAAATCCGTAACTGTTAATGTTATGTTTCAAAAGGTACGAACTATTGTGACAGAGACTTCTTTTACTATTGATGAACTGGAGGAACTGTATGCTCTTTTCAAGGTAAAGCTAAGTGAAGATAAGATCAGGTACCTGGAGGAAATGCAAACGTTCGGTTTTTGGTACGGAACTGTGTGTCTTTTTGTAAAGGCCAGGTTGAGTCTGTGAATTGCTCACTGTCAGGAATCTTAATACAAACTGATTTGGCTACTGTATTATTGAATACAGGAGAAAAAAAAAAACCAAACCAGTTTTTAAAAGCTCGGGAAATAAGTCATTCACTAAATGACTGGTCCATGGGAAAAAATAAAAAAGAAGAATGTACTCTTAAACTATTACAATGAAAAAGTGAATAGATAGAGGCTTTTGATTAGTCTGTAGAAACTTGCACGTCTCTCTCTACCTGACCCAAGTTTTGGAATGTAGCACAGAAATGCCTTTATTCTGTTGTCTCAGATAGTTAGTACTTCCATATCACACTAGCTGATTTTTGCCATTGTTAATGCTTTAATGTATACTGTATTACATTGAAATATAGTGTCACAAAGTGATGTGTCTTTGTGAGTTGGTTGTACAGCAATGCCGTTAGATCCATAAATCTAGAGATGAGCAGTTAAAATGCTTCAGCTTCACTTTCACGCACAGTGCCTTAAAACAAAGTACTTTCCTCCTCTGTTTTGTTACAACAGAGATTTTTGATATACCATGAAGAATTTCTTTCCTTTCAATTTCCCATCTGTAATGTCAGGTCTTACAATTGTCCAAATCCTGCAGTGCCGCCTTTCAGCCTTCCATGGAATCGGTGAGACCAAGTCAGACAGTCCACCCTAGGTGATCACTGTGCAGTGCTAGGATCTCTTTCTCTAAACTTCTGAATCCTTTTGAATTAGATTCCACCAAAGTTAGCTCCAGAACTTTCACTGGCTTCAGTCAGACTGAAAGAGTAGGACTTTACACAGTAGTTTTGAGACTGTACAGTTCAACCAAAAATATTCCAAATAAACAGCTATTTTCATATGCTTTTCTGTTTTTGTAGACGGATGTCTTTTGTGCTGGTTAGAGGAGAAACCTTTTGCAGCAGTGCAAGGGCTAGGTAGATGGAAATACATCTGTTAGTCTTGTATTGTTTTAAGAATATGTGTGTATGAGTTGTTTGGATTTTAATTTTTTTTTTAATCATTGATAGCCATGAGTTGTTTACAGAGGTGATGACAATCTCACAGCATTTGCCTTCTGTTCAGGCAGAACATCTGACTAGCTGCTACTGGGGAGGAAACAGCAATGCCATCGACCGGCATGACCCCAGCCTGCCTTATCTGGAGCAGTATCGTATTGACTTTGAGCAGTTCAAGGGGATGTTCACTCTCCTCTTCCCTTGGGCATGTGGAACTCATTCAGATGTATTAGCTGCACGCTTATTCAGACTTCTTGATGAAAACGGAGACTTGCTCATCAACTTCCGTGAATTCGTCTCTGGGCTAAGTAAGGAGAATTTACAGCACTCTCAAAATAATCTGACCAAAACGGTTTGTTTCTAAAGGGGATCCAGCCATACAGAAACCCGTTATATTAGCTACCAGATAATTTTGAGTTTGACGTATGCCAATTTGCATAAGTCACCTTTGTTTTAAGAGCTGTTCATGCTGCTGTTCAGTTAGTTCATTTTATCATGCCTGCGACAGTGGTTCCCATTGGGGTTTAGTCTGGTCTCAGCAGGTGCGTCTACATCAGCCAGTGGTGTATCACACTGGGAGAAGGACCACACGTGAACTACATGTCCATTAGGGTCTGAGGATTTCCCTGGCCCCTCACTCCCAACACGAAAACGACCTGCAACTCGTGGGCTTAATGGTGTGACTAATTCTAATCGAAGTATTGCCTACGGGAAAGTCTTTTGTATGTTCTTCTCTAGTGTTCCTCTCTTGGTGACACTGCATTTTGTTACCTGCTCCTTAAACTTTCCCTGAAAATTGGGAATTTGTGTCTTTTGTCTGTGCTACCAGCTCTGGAAAGGGGAGAGAGGCAGCATTTGATCCTTTGGTTGTTCAGGAAGAAGAATTTTAAGAAACTTACATGCACATATAAGGGGCAGGGGAAGGACAGAGAGAGAATGTTAGTGTTGTTTAGCCCTGAATAAAAGTGCTTCTCTTTAGAACTAGTCTGCTGCCACCCCACGTACATGTGTCCCTGTGTGCGGGGAAGGTATCGCACCTCACAGTATGTGCAGTGAGAGGTGCTACCTATATTACTCCTGAAATTTATAACCAAGACTGCAGACTGAGCTGGCAGGGTGGAAGTCGCCTGAAAAGGAGAAAGTGAAGGTGCAGGTTGGATAGGGAGGCTGAATGGCTTTAATGGAGATTATGGCCCCTACACGTCTTCAAAAAGCAAGATTTCAAGATATTAAAGTCAGTATCACAACAAAGGGAATGTGCAAGCCCTGGGATTAACATGAAGAAGAAAGGTGAGGCAGGAGCTGGCCACCCCTGTTTTTACCATAGCATGAATTATTCCCTGTAAGTGACCCGCATCACACCATCTGTCATGTTATTTCATGGCAATGTGATGTTTCCTCCAGTTTTACATTTTGATCCTTTTTGAGAGAGAAGAGGTTTCCCAGTGGGGTTTTCAGCAACTCTCTGTAACGCTATTTTTAAGCCTTAAAAATGCAAGGCTCCAAATGCAGCCTTGCATTAAAACCTCCGTACAGCAACGGTAACACCTGATCTCTCGCAGCTGAAAAATAGCTATATGACAATAAAAAAACTGATTGCACAGCACCCAAAAAACCAGTGCTTCCGGTGATGCAGTTCTGAATTGTATTTGAGGGACTGTTTGCCAGGTAACACTTAACGGCCTTTGGAGACATGACCCATGGGTTAACTACTCTTCCTGCTTAAAGGATACTGTTAATAACAATCGACCAGTTATTGGTTGAGACAGCGTTTTTTTAGAACCGATAATGAGTAGTACGTACGAGGAACAGTGGTGAGCACTGTGAACAGAAATGAATGTAAAACGCACAAATGTGGCTATGAGCCAGTGTGACTGAACTAAAATCTTCAATGGGCTAAACAATCAAAACTGCTCATTCTGCAAAACCACATTTTTTTTAGAACCTAAGCCAAATGTGGCATAGCTTGAAAAATACTTTTTTTTCCCTCCTAAAAAAAAAAGTCAACCTCCCTAGCCCCCTTTTTGGTTTAAGCAGCACATGAATGGTAGGAAGGACAACGCAGTCAACAAAAGCAATATGGGTTTGTCTGAGTATATTTCACCATGCCCCAAGACTTCTGAAAGTTCACAAACATCATCTGCTTCAGTCTGCCTCACCAACCCAATATGTCTTGGCTAGGATAATCTCCTAAATGAGGAATGTCTTCTGTTGGAGCAAGATGCGTGTGCTCAACAGGGGACTGCATCGCTTTTTCCCTGTGGCTGTCCCGGAAAGCATGGTGAGAGGATGGGCGTTCTGGAGGTGACCTGTGGGCACTGTCCTCTCACTTCTTCCTGTGTCCAAACAGCAGTATTGGACTCTGGCCCTGGTTACTCAAGTCTGTCCTTCCCAAAGGAAGTGTTCTATTCAAGTACTACTTAGGCAAGGCCCATCTCAGAAGGTGCTTGTTGATGGCTGAACTAGCCATGGCACCTGAAGCATTTCCATTACACAACTTTCTCTTTCAATGGCCTTATTCTATGTGGCCATAAGGATTTGTTCCCTCAAAGCCACTGATTCCTCCTAGGACCTCCATGAAGAGGAGGTAAAAAAGGGCGCTGTGTGTCCCAGCGTGGGCTTGTGGCCCTTTTGTGGCATGAAATACTTGGGATATGAGAGTGCTGTAATTGCAACTGGAAATCTCCATTTCCTTTTCATAGCCCCTACAGCAAACAGCTCAAGAACCTCCTGCTTCAGGTGCCTCTAGGGCCTCAGCTGAGCAAAAATGGAACAACCTGGCGTATTCTGTACATTTACTCTGTGTCACTCATGTTCAAATAAAGGAGTGATCTTGATTAGTTTGCTCTAGGAGTTGTGCTGCTCAGAAGGGGTTATCAGTCTTGGTTATGTGCTGTTTGGGGTATTCACTTGTGAAGAAGCTCACCTGTACCCCCGTATCACGCTGGCTTATAGCGCATCCGTTGTTGACTCAGGACCCCAGGGAGCCAGAGAGATTTCCGCATAGACTCAAAGTGGTCCCCTGCCTTCTGCCGTGCTTTTGCAATACTTCCTTCTCAGAGCGCACATCTCTTCCACCTCTCCAGTGACTGCTGGTGACAGCAGCACTCACCACAGTCGCTTGCAGGGGTCAACACCATGAAAATTGTCTCTCAAGGAGTACCTGAGTGTGTATTCTTTTGCTGAAAACAGCTTTTCTCCAAGAACGCTTTGCAGGGGCCTGTCCAGAAAGCAGAGTGTTAACCTCGTCACTCCTGGTCCTTTCAAGGAATTAAGTGCTGTACAAACACTCAACACCCGTCCACCTGTGCTCAAGAGAAGAGCAACCAAAGCCAACACTTACGCTGCTACTAAGTTTTATATTAACAGAATAAAGTTCTAACCTGTTTAATTGTTTTGTTAGCGGCCTCAAAGAAGATGGGGGGGAAAACTGTGCACGTATGACATGATGCCCAGAAAAGACTTCACACCTGCATGGCGTTAACAGGAGGAGGACAGTCAGAAAGGGGGCTCAGGGAAGGTTGTTCCTAGTCATGCCATGAAAAGGGATGGTCAACCCCCGAGAGGGGTAAGAGCAGGTCCGAGTGAGGGAGGACGTTGGCCGCAGTGTGAGGGTGACAGCTTTCACTGTTGCTGTTTCAGGTAGGAAGATTCAAAGGGTGTAGTCATGCTCTCTTCCAAGCACAGTTTCTTCTCTTACTACAAAGTAAATTTAAAACTTCTGGATAAAAGCTGGCGATGCATCATCTGAGACTTGTACTGCAAAAAAACCAAGACGTGTTGAAAGTTGTTGAAGGTTTTAAGACCTTTAAGACTCCAGAGTGCCAAGGAGAAGGTATTTCTGGTTGGGACTAAGAATGGTCTTGCCACCTCCCCAGTGTGCTGTTCACGGGTCGTCTACTCTGCTGTTCAGGGATGCGGGGGCTGTGCAGGGGGACGCCAAATTCTCTGCGCGCTCCTACGACATTATCCCTGTATGGCAGCATGCAGGTCAAAACGGTGGCCTGAGCTGAGGTACCCACCCATACCAAGGTCTTCCCTGATTCTCCACAACAGGGGCACATCTGCCAGAGATCTGTTCCTCCTCTGTTGTCTTTATGAACGTAGCCTGGGTTTTTTTATTGTTCAATACAGCATCAGTCCTTAGGTCTTGGGTAGCCCTTGGCAGCTAACTGCTGGGCGGTTCCTGCAAATTGCCATCAGGCTGTTCTTCCCTTTGTAAAACTTTCTGACCTCTCTTGAGGGAGACCCGTAGGGTTGTCTTGTGAGAGAGTCCAGATAACATCTTTAGTAGACTTGTCCCGTATTGTGGTGTTTTCATTCCCATACATTTTGAGGGAAAAAAGGGCCTGGCATTAAGAAGCACAGACAGATTCATCTTGGGTGAAATGCACTAGCAGTCGAGCTTTTTCAGTTCTCTTCGTATCGGGGGTCAGGGAGAGGAACAAGCCTACATGTGTCCCAGATATCCTGTGCCCTGAATCCTTTTTTGGTGAATGCATCCCTAGCCGTTGCTGGAGGACACAGAACTGTAGTCCCTTCTGTGCTTTGGTTATTCATTTCATGTCACCTGTAGCAGTGGGGCACTTCACGTTGTACCTGGGTGCATAATCGAAGACACAGCTTCACCAGAAGAAGCTTCACTAGAAGAAGCTTCATCGTTGTCTGCACAGTGTGGTACACCAGACAGGAACACGAGGAGGTTTTGTGTGTAAAAAGGACCAAGCTGAAGGCAAAATGGCTGATGTAGATGTACTCAGTTCTTTGGCCTAACTTCTGTAGTTGTTGTAGTCTTAAGCTTTACCGTAGACTGAGATTGTTAACGTATTTGCCAAGCCACACTTTGTAGTTTGCATAGCAGAGGTTAAGTTGACACGGTAGCCTGTAAGGTCAAATAAATCTCTGTGTAACCTAATTAATGAAGGTTAATTAATTTGTTTATGAATTACATGTCATAACAAGTAAGATTTATGAAGAAGTCTGATTATCGGTTCTTTTAGTACTTTAAAATTAACTAATATCCATTTAATTAATTGGAAGGAGGGGCTAAAATAGACTGCTTGGATTTCATACAGCTAATTGTAGCGTAGACTAGAAAGGAATAGGGGTTGAGGTAGATAAATCAGTAGAAGGTATTGTCTGAACACCAGTTTAGCCCGTGGCTAAGCTGTGATAAATGCTGTTTACTTGAATTTCTCCCTCTTTGTTTGATAAATATCTTACTGTTCTAAATTGTGTGATGTTGTTATTGGATTCTCAGAAAGTTTGGAGTCCATACAAAAAGGTCTTGTTAACTTTTAGCTGGAGGCCTTTCTGAGTGGTAATACGATGATCATAGATTATTTTTGAGCATTATAAAATAGCATTTTAATGAAGGGGCCGAGGTTGAAAATTCAGATAAGGTGGTCTGTGTTCTCTTGCTGTTCCTACTGCAGACCGTGTGATCTTAGAAGTCAAGTGACTGCCTTATGATCTCAGGCTGTAAAGGGACTATAGTGTTCACCAGAGTGAATGTAGCGGCTTCTAAAATGAAATATTATAGCAATAATAGATAGAACGGCATTGAATGTTGAGGATTAACATACTGTATGTAATGCTGTTTAGGTGCAGCATGCCACGGAGATCTTACAGAGAAGCTGAAGCTACTGTATAAAATGCATGTTTTGCCTGGTAAGTAAATGACGTTAAAATAGCTGTCATCTTGTTGGGAACGGAAATTCGGAGCAGAGTTGTTTATGACTAGCTTTCCCAATTAAAACTTGATTGGAATTGGGAATTACTGTAGCCGTTTATGCAGCAGTAAAATGCTGCATATGCATGTTGTAGCCGTTTATGCAGCAGAGAGCTTCTACCATAACCAGACATGGATTTGGAAAGTCTGAAAGCATCCACGCAGCCCTCTATTGCTCTGGCCACAAACGGGCCATTTATATCTATCTCTAGCCTGTTTTGCTGGGGTTGGTGACTTCCCCCGTGGGTAACAAATATAGTGTTCTTCAGCATTTGTTACCATAATGCACTTTATTTAACAAAGCTTAAAATGTTCCTGTGTGACCTGGCTACTCGTTTCTATCTCCAGGCTCTTTTCTTGGTTCGCCCTCTGGGCTGATAGAACTATTTGCAGAGGGGAGCTCCAGATCATTTCAGACCGTTTTTTCCAGGGACCTGTACAAACTGTTGGACTCAGCTAAGTGAGAAAGGCAGTTTAGGGTGGAGAGGGGGTGGAAGTATCTCAAAATAGTTTTGCCTCTGAAGAAAATGATATCTCTAGCTTGTGACACGTGCCATAAAGACCTTATAGCTGAAGGAAATTGCACTGAATCTGCAATTTAAGTATGTTGCAACTGTTTGGGTAGTTTAATTCTTGTGCACATTTACATCCTCTGGTAAAGATATCTAAAAACTTTGAGAGGGCATTCACCTTCACGTGCCGTGAACACGTGTCCCTGATGGCTCCCAGATGGCTTTACTGGAGGTAGGCTTGAGCGATTCACTGATTAAACTGGACAAAAAAAATACAGTTTTATTGAACTATAACAGAAGAGATCCATTTTTAAGAATGCAGCTTCTGGTCTCTGGGGATTGGTAAGCTCGTACCGAATCATGACAGACTGTTTCCAGCTAGGAAGGGGTTCAATAGCCTGTTGGATATCAGTGTTGGATATTGGGGAGCAGACAGTACAGGTCCAGTCATTCATCTCCTGTGAGCTGAAAAAAGATGATTCCTAACCCATCCCATCCTCACACTTTCACTTCTAGAAACTTGACATTCTAAACGTATCAATGGAAACGTGGTCTAGTTTTTAATTAAAGGGTGGAATTTGTAATGAAAGAATTTTATTACGTTGCTTAGATCCATCCCCTGAGCAAGAAGAGCCAGACTCTGCTTTTGAAGCTACTCAGTACTTTTTTGAAGACATCACACCGGAATGTACACACGGTAGGCATCTTTTGTCTCGGGCGTGAAAAGATGAGGTAATGCACTTCAGACGTGTCTTTTTAGGAAGCTACTTTTTTATTAGATTAAACTTTGTAAGTGAAGTATTCTCTGTTAAAAAAAAACACATGTAGTCTCATACAGAGAGACTATATTTTGATATTCTTAGAAGTGCAGGTGTGTGTACACTAAGAACTCTGCTGGATTGTGCATCGCAGAAGTACTCTTAGAATAATGTCATCGGGATGTTGCAATAGAAGGGATTTTTTGATAAATGCAGCATATATATCTTCATGGAGAATGAGAATAAACATAGTGGATTTCAAGATATATTTGGATCAGAATCTATAATATTCTAAAAAACTGAAGCCAAGAGATCTATCAAAATGTAGTTCAGCAGGTTGAAATCTTTTTGTGCCCTAATGAGAACCTGGGTCTCATCATTGTTGTCATTAATTGCATTCTCTTTCCTCCTGAGAGATTTTATATTAAGTCTCTCCAATTCAAGAAAAATATTGCCCATCCTTCAGATTACAGGGGGAATGAAGGTTGTTTGAAAATACAGATAAGAATTAACAGACTAGAGATGGCAATTTTAAGTCCTGATAGACAAAAGAAGATGCAGTAATATAATCACCAAACGTGTCATGCTAGAAGCTGCTTGTGTTGTGGTAACAAAGGCTAATCATTGTACTACACAAACAAAACCTAAGATGGTCCCTGTCTTAGTATTTATATTATTAATTATATGGAATTTGTCAGCAGATTTAAGAATAAGCAAAAATCCTCATTTAGTCCTATCCTTGTTACTCTGCATTTTCTGCAGCGTAAACATTTTCTTTATTTTGCACTGTACACGTGAAAAGTATGTCTGTATCTGAAACCACACTGACGTCTCTCTCCCCCCGCCCCTCCACTTCCTAGTTGTTGGCCTAGACAGCAGGAACAAACAAGGAATAGATGATGGGTTTGTTACAGTGAGTCTGAAAACAGACAAAGGTATGCATGGTGTCTCTGTTTGAATTACACCTTTCATTTCTTGTAAAGATGCTTCTTTTGAAAATGGAAAAAACAGTATTAATTTAAGGTTTCTTCATGGACTTTTCCTGCATCTCTGGGTAATTTGTTGACAATAGGCAAGAAGAGCTCACAAGAGAATCGAAATTACCTGAGAATGTGGAGCCAAGAGAATAAATCCAAAGCCAAAAACACAAAGGACTTGCCCAAACTGAATCAGGTACTTCTGCTGAGACTTACTTATTTTTCGTTAACTTTAAACTTTCTCAGATATCTATAAATACTCAGTACATTAACACTGAATAAAGGTTTTATTTTGAGGCAGATGCTTTTTTAGTAGAGCGGTAGTCAGCTGATGGCAGAAGTTGGTTCTTTTCAACGTACTGTAACTGGCATTCAGCTCCCAAAACATTCTAAAGATAACATGCACACATACAGGAATGGTATTTTGGTCTCTAGGCAAAGGGTGAGGTGACACCAAATATTGCTAACTAGCTCATAACGTCCAATACACATTACCTGAAAGAAGCATTTTGTATTTTGTAACTTACACTGTCAGTCTCATTCCCCTTCAATCCACAGCTGCTAAGGAGGAGGAGACCCACTGGGACAGCTCTTTCCTCCAGAGCACATGGGGAAGGTTTATTCCCTCTCGAACAATGCTGCTTAGTTAAGGTAGCCCTAAGCAAATCTCCTGCCTATTTAATTTGTGAGTTTTGAATTCCAAAAGGCTTGCATCCAACTAAGTTACTACTGTCAATTAAAAGAGTGCTGCAGGTCTCTTAATACATTTTGGATTACTTTCTCCTTAGTTTTATCAGACCCCTAGCTGCACTTAGCATCTTTCCTACAAGAATAGCCAGCAAAACGAATGCTGCGTCTCACTGCTCACCCTCTGTCGCCCTCCGGTGGCTGCAGAGAAATAAATTTGTTGTACGTCGGAAGAAACATCCCGCAGTTTATTCTAAATAGCTTGGAGAGGGACAATACATCTGGCTGTCTGGTCATGGAAAATGCTTTCTAGACTGCACCTCGATTATTTCCAATTTCAGTTCAATAATGTAAACTAATGTGTCATACCTCCATTACAGACTTTTTAAACTGATTTCGTAGATCTCAGTCCGATTCGTTTCCTGCTCTCTCATTAATGTTTCCTCCCTCTGTGTGTAGGGACAGTTCATTGAACTGTGCAAGACAATGTACAATATGTTCAGCGAAGACCCCAACGAACAAGACCTATACCACGCTACAGCTGCTGTGACAAGCTTGCTTCTGGAGATTGGTGAGGTTGGTAAGCTCTTCAGCGTGCAGCCCACAAAGGAGACAGACAGCAGCGCTAACAATTGCGGCAAAACCATTCAGAGCGAGCTGTTTCCGAAGAAAGACCACCAGCACTACTCTCTTGAGCAGCACAAGCCGTTCCAAAGCAGCCTGGTCACCAACGATGAGGAGGCCGTTTGCACCGACAGCACCCTGGGAATGCAGATGGAAGACATTAAGCTGGAAGACTCTTCTCCCAGGGACAACGGAGCCTGTTCTTCCATGCTCATTTCCGATGATGACACAAAAGATGATAGTTCGATGTCCTCCTACTCGGTACTGAGTGCAGGCTCGCACGAAGAAGAAAAGCTGCACTGCGAGGACATCGGTGAAGACACCGTCTTGGTACGGAGCAACCACACCACTTCTCTTCGCAGAAGCACTAGCATCGACAGGGACTGGGCCATTACCTTTGAACAATTTTTAGCCTCCCTTTTGACGGAGCCGGCGCTGGTTAGGTACTTTGACAAGCCCGTGTCCATGATGGCTAGGATTACTAATGCTAAAAACATAAGGATGATGGGGAAACCCATAACCTCGGCCAGCGACTACGAAATCTCGACTATGTCGGGATAAAAGACAGTCGGGGTTTTTTTATTTATTTTTTTTATTCTGTATTTATTCGTACCTGGCACAGGCCTTGGTATTTTCAAAACATGATTGTTTTCACTAATGTGAAAATGTTGGGGTGCGAACTTAACTATCTTGAAATATAATCACTCTTTCTGTGGGAAACGTTACACAAATTTTATTCAAAATACAGAAAAAAAAGTTGTCAGTGAAGTGTGCGTATTATTAACCTTGCTGTCAATATAAAATGGTAAAGATTAGTTCTTAATTTCTAAACGTAAACTTAATACCAACATTTATGTGCATTTTTAAAATAGACATTATATAGAGATCTGACTCTTGGGGAAAAAAATGAACAAAACAGGAAGTACCTAAAATTTAAAGGGACACTGTCAACCTGAAGAGGACCTCCAGTGAAATTAAGTTCCAGGCAATGTCCCTGAAGGATAGTTTTATTTCATACAGTGTTTTTTTCAAAAAGGATAATGGGTTTCAACGTCTGTTTCCATTTTAATTTTTTGTGTATATGAAAGATCACTTCAGTGACACCTGCCTGGCTCCTGGCTTCCTCTGCTTGAGACTGGCACGCTCAAGTTAGAAGTCCATCCCAAGCCTGGCTGGCAGGCACATCAGGCCAGTGGGGTTAAATGTGATGGTTTCTGGTCCGACAGCAGGCCGGGCCCGTTTGCCTTTCCCTGGGCTCGGCGGCCTCTGCGCCAAACCCAGCAGAGAGGAAGCCCTTTCCCAGCCGCGGCCACCACGGAAAGATCCCCAACATGACTCTGGCAGGAGCTGTATTCCTAACCAGTGGACTTGGAAGTTTTGCTGGTGTGATCCAAAGACAGCGTGTGTGGGTCTCAGAACAGATTGGTAGAGTCTCTTTTTAAAAATTGAAAGCTGTTTTTAAAAGTTAAAAAATACATATATATATATATATACACTTTTAAGTCTGGATCTACAGCATATATAGCTTAGCTCTTAAAACTAACCTTTACCACCAACCTATTATATCCTTGTTAGATTAAGAAAATAAAAACCTGTATTGCATAAGTCTTCATTTACAACAGTGTAAAGTAGCAGTAATGGAAAAAAATCTGCAAGATAATGTAACTGAATGTTTAAGTCTTACTGAGAACACTGTCACTTTATATAAAATGAATAGTATCCTGTATCAACTTACTGAATAATACGTTAAAATGAAAACTGGAGGCCCTGCACTTTGAATCCTTGCTTCTTTTATACAGATATTCAGGATTTTTTTTTTTTAATTTTGTTAGCTGTATTTTAATTCATATTTGTTCAGTTCAGGATCATGCCTACATACCTAATCTTTATTTGCTGTTTTGAGAATATTTTCTGTACAATATTGTTGATTTTTTTTATACTCCTGTATATTGCATCCATGTAACTCGCAGATTTTTTAGCAGAAGCTATGTTTAATTCTTTTCTTTTAAAAGAATGCTTTTAAACTGTCAGATCAAGTGGTTTTTAACCACAGATAGGTAATGTGAACAAATAAAGTACACTCTGCACAACTTGATTTTTAACTATTAAAGTCACGCTAGAGGGAAAAGTAGGTGATTGTGGTTTATTACACGGACAGATGACTTTGGATCTTAGAAAAACATTTGTTGTTTCCATGCCTGGTTTTGTTTAACACTTGAATGTGTTTGATTCCATCTGCAACAAGCAACCGGTGGAAGCTTCCCTCACGCCACCCAGTTTCATTAAGCAGTTTTCCCCGCTATGCTGACATTTGGTGACAACAGTTGTTGCTACTTTTTAAGACACCCCCCCCCCATATTTTACGACCCATCTATGCCTTGCTGTAGCTCACTAGGGGTGTGCTTTTAAGGCTTTGTATACCAGAATGTTTTTTGCGGGGTACTCGGAAGCGGAGATGTCAGCCTGAAAACGGTGGTGGTGACCGAACAGGCCTGGATGTGCTCGATTCGGTGAATGACATGTTCGGTGGATGACATGTTTGACATCTCTTTGCGTGTGTATAATTTGGAAAACACGGCTGTCTGAGCGCTGGGGTCAGTTTACTGTTGATCTTGTTTCTTTTGCGGGGAGTAGAGGTCTCTCCTTTATAATTTATCCATACGTAGACTACACGTAACAGTATGCAAAAGCAATGTAGCCTTCCTGCATACAAGACTATGCAGATAGGTGAATGTGCCTATCAAATAATGATACTCTTTTGAAGCTGTAATCACCATTTTGAAGAATAACTTTGTTTTAACGTCAGATGCCGAGGCCAGAGTGGAGTGCTTTATCGCAGTGCCTGGCAGCTGGCTAAGTTACCACAGAAGTCTTCAGCTCTACAAGTTGACATCCGTAAGCAGACTGTTGGCTTTTTTAAGTTTGCAGATCCCTAAAATTCTTCTTTTTTTAGGTGTTTGTCATAGTAACGTGAATTTAAGCCTCTCTGATATATTCTACACGCCCCTAGAGATGCACACACCACCCACAAAAAACATTTCTTTGTTACGAAAGGGCTTGCCAGCTTTGCTCCACACCCCACCACGGGGTTGGGGGCATGACGCGTCATGAAAATTACTTTGCTGTTACAGCTGCTGTAACAAGAAGAGGCGTCCAGTAGTGGAACTCTGGTGTAACAGGAGCCATTTTACATGGCAGCTTCTTTTTGTTTTGCTGCAGCGGCCTTCCTTACCTTCCTCATCACATCACCAAAGCCCCGCAGTGGAAGCCAGGTCATCTTTAAGAAGGGCTTTGCTGTAGGTAGCAGCCAGGTGAGCTGATTTTCCCCCAGATTTTGTGGGTGGGGCCGCTCAGCTGATGAGGGCCACACCAAACAGCCACCTGGCAGTTGCCTATTTGATGACAAGATCTGCTGTGACCCGTTCTTTAGTAGCTGGGTTGGAGCTGATGAGAGGAAAGCTACAGGAGAGCCCAACTGACCAGCGCTCGGTGATGTGAAATCTTTGAGAAAATGTGAGTGAATATTTTTGAAGTCTTACCTGTACGCGTAGTTATGCTCCATGAGCAAGTCGGTACAGCTGTAGAAGTGCCTGTGGCTTGTGCTTTGTGTGCTTTGAGGTGGAGTCTCTAATCTGTGAACTGTAGAGTTTGTTAGGGCTGTTAGTCTTGTAGTG